>JAENPR010001114.1:0-216930 GCA_018135685.1 Themeda triandra | reverse complement strand
ACTCACGGTTGAGGGTAGGCGGCAGTGGTGATGCATAGCCCTGTCCGTCCTTTGTAATCCCCCACGTCCGGGTACGGCGTAGAGCTATAGGCCGGCATCACCTGGCAGACCAGGTGCGATCTGGTGCCCGAAGCAAGTGAATAACGGTTGAGTTATCTTTCTCTAAGGATTCATCCTATAGAAAACCTCACTTTCCCAGTTATCTACTCTCTCCTCTGGGCAACCTAGCTAAGACCTAAACCTGACCATACCGTTCTTCGTGAAGTTTACGATACCCTGTTCATCACCGGGTGAAGTGCTACAACGGTCTTTCCGTGCGCTTGCGGAATTTACTGCTTTCGCTAAGAAATACCAACAAGCATTTCTGGCGCCGTTTGCCAGGAACGATTGTCAAGTTTATCTCGAACCTAGTTGCCCGTGTATCTTGTTCTACCTTTGCTTCTATTTTTATTTTCATCTCACAAATGGAGCTACCAACCATTGCCAAACTGTCAGCTCCTAAGGGCGAGCTCGTTGAACCGCCACAATCCTCGAAGCCAATCACAGCTTCTAGTTACGAGCTCCGTCCTGGCTTCATAGCCATGGTTCGGGACCAAGCCTTTTTAGGTTTGGATTATGAAAATCCATATCATCACCTAAGGGAGTTTGAGCAACTCTGTGCATGCCTAACCATTTGTGGCATGTCACAAGAAACGTTGCGTTGGAAGTTGCTTCAAGCTCTTCTCAATGAGAGGGGCGATGTGGTACGACCAAAACGTAGGGAAGGTAAATGGAGATTGGGAAGAACTTCGTGACAGTTTTTTGCATCGCATTCTTCCCTATATCTTGAATTGCTTCCCTGCGACAAGAGATTCTCAACTTCCGACAACTAGAAAATGAAACCATAGGTGCAGTGTGGGACCGATTTTTGACCCTGACCAGGTCAGGTCCTGACTTGTCTATCCCAAACCACGTGCTACTGCAGCACTTTTGGTTAGGGCTTGGCAGAGAATCTGCCCTATTGCTCGATGCGTCTGCCGGTGGATCCTTTATACATAAGACCACAGCGGAAGGAGAAGCTCTCCTAAATCGTATTTTAGAGAACACTCCCCCGCTAGAACCTATCCGGTTTGAGCCTGAGCCAGTTAAAGAGGAAGTCTCTTCGGCAATTGCCGAACCCGTGATAGAGACTACCTCTCCCGAACCAGAAGCCGCAGAGGAAGTCTCCAGTCAAATGGAACTTCCTGTATTCGAGGACGAGTTTTTCGAAGATTTCGGAAATACCTCGAAATACGAATGTCATAGGAGACCACCAATCCCTGTCACTCCTAGCGATCCTCTTGATGAATTAATTCTCAGAGAATCCGTTAAGGAGTTGACCGCTATAATGAGCTCTGAATGGGTAGCAGAAGGGGAGCTCTCACCTGAAGAAATTCAGATTCGTGTCCCTTCTTCAACCCTTCGATGCAAAATCCAAGGAGATTGGGTGGATGTTTTGTACAATCCCACTGTTGGAACAAACATTATGACAAAATCCTACGCATTCATGTGCCTAGGAGAAAAAACGCATACTCCGACAGTCAAATCCTTTAGGGTAGCACCTCGGTCTGCTCTTAACGGACTTGGGATTCTGCACAACATAACTCTCCACCATCAAGTTAGGAGTCAGGGAAATGGCCCCTGGACTTTCACATCTTTGACATCCAGGATTTCGACATTCTAATCAGTCATCCCCTAGAAAAACTTCGTTACAAATCCACCAAAACAGGGGAATTGGGTGTGAAACCAGGGGAGAAAAAATTCTCTATTCAAGTCACGCGAGCTAAAACTCAGTGGCCGAACTTCCCCCTAGTAGACCCATAGAGGTCATGTCGGTAATTCCTTTGAAACCCTAGAGATGTCTTTGGAGAGCGAAGCCCCTCACTTTGTAGAAGAGGAAGATGAACTGGGAGAAACCATAGAATTACCCAAGGAGGGGAAACCGACACGACCTCCAATCGAGCTTAAACCCTTACCTGCGGGGCTACGCTAT
The DNA here is from genome assembly GCA_018135685.1 of Themeda triandra. Taxonomy (NCBI): domain Eukaryota; kingdom Viridiplantae; phylum Streptophyta; class Magnoliopsida; order Poales; family Poaceae; genus Themeda; species Themeda triandra. The sequence goes on along the minus strand of JAENPR010001114.1, from coordinate 214,919 downwards.
GCTTTCTTGAATGGCGATTCGCAAACTCCTGTCATCATAAGCGACAAGCTTAGCGACAAGGAAACTGCCGAACTCATCGCTGTGCTAGAAAAGCATAGGACGGTCTTCGGGTACTCCCTAGATGATCTCAAGGGGTATAAGCCAACCTTATGCACTCATCGCATTCCCATTGACCCTCGAGTACGCCAACTCGGGAACCTCAACGAAGGCTGAATAATCGATGCGTGAAGTCGTGAAAAAGGAAGTTTTGAAACTTTTTCGCCGGGATTATTTATCCCGTACCACATAGCGACTGGGTTAGTCCCGTCCAAGTGGTTCCCAAGAAAGGAGGTATGACGGTGAATCAAGAATGATAAAAATGAGCTTATCCCGCAAAGAACCGTCACGGGGTGGAGAATGTATCGATTACCGAAAACTCAACACGGCAACTAAGAAAGATCACTTTCCGCTTCCCTTCATTGATGAAATGTTGGAACGGTTGCAAAACACTCTTTCTTCTGTTTCCTAGATGGGTATTCGGGTTATCACCAAATACCCATCCACCCCTGATGATCAAAGCAAGGCGACATTCACTTGTCCATATGGAACATATGCCTATAGAAGGATGTCATTTGGGTTGTGTAACGCACCCGCATCCTTCCAACGGTGTATGATGTCTATCTTTTCAGACATGATTGAAGAAATAATGGAAGTTTTCATGGACGATTTCTCAGTCTATGGAAAAACTTTCAGTCATTGTCTTGAAAATTTAGACAAAGTCTTGCAAAGGTGCCAGGAAAAAGATTTGGTACTTAATTGGGAAAAGTGCCATTTCATGGTCCGCGAGGGCATTGTCCTAGGCCACCTAGTATCGGAACGAGGGATAGAGGTAGACAAGGCTAAGATAGAAGTTATCGAGCAACACTCCCCTGTGAATGTAAAGGGAATCCGTGAGCTTTCTAGGCCATGCGGGGTTCTATAGGAGATTTATCAAAGACTTTTCTCAAATCTCTAGACCCCCTCACGAGCCTACTAGCTAAGGACGTACCTTTCGAATTCACAGATGAGTGCTTACAAGCATTCAATACTCTTAAGAATGCACTCATCTCAGCTCCGATCATCCAACCTCCTGATTGGACCCTACCATTCGAGATCATGTGTGATGCTAGTGACTATGCTGTTGGTGCGGTCCTTGGCCAAACCAAAGATAAGAAGCATCATGCAATCGCTTACGCTAGCAAAACACTAACAGGAGCTCAGCTCAATTACGCTACCACAGAGAAAGAGCTCCTGGCAGTCGTTTATGCTATCGATAAGTTCAGGTCTTACTTAGTGGGAGCAAAAGTCATTGTCTACACAGACCATGCAGCTTTGAAATATTTGCTCACTAAGAAAGACGCAAAACCCCATTTGATTCGCTGGATTCTTCTACTCCAGGAGTTTGATCTTGAAATAAAAGATAAAAAGGGAGTAGAAAACACCGTTGCGGATCATTTGTCGCGTATGCAGGTCACTAACATGCAGGAACTCCCTATAAATGACTTCCTACGCGACGACATGCTACTAAAGGTGACGGACACCAACCCTTGGTACGCGAATATCGTCAACTATATGGTTGCCGGATATGTACCGCCAGGAGAAAACAGGAGAAAACTGCAAGTCGAAAGCCGACGTCACCTTTGGGATGACCCATACCTGTATCGGGTATGTTCAGATGGTCTATTGAGGAGATGCGTACCAGCAACAGAAGGCCTACAAATCATTGAGAAGTGCCACTCCGCACCGTATGGAGGCCATTATGGAGCATTCCGCACACAAGCAAAAATCTGGCAATGCGGATTCTTCTGGCCAACGATGTACGAGGACACCAAAGAATTCATTCGGAGGTGTCGGAAGTGTCAGTTCCAAGGAGGCATCACGTCTCGCAATGCAATGCCACTTCACTACAACCTTCAAATTGAGATATTTGATGTGTGGGGCATTGACTACATGGGACCGTTCCAGAAGTCCCAAGATTGCGAGTACATTTTTAGTGGCCGTTGACTACGTATCCAAGTGAGTGGCTATGCCCCGCAGAAGCAGCTGACGCTAAGCACGCACGAAGATGTTCCATGAAGTAATCTTCCTCGCTTTGGAACACCACGCATGGTGATAAGCGATGGAGGATCCCACTTCATCGACAAAACATTTAGAACATTCTTGAAGGAGCTTGGAGCCAAGCACAACATAGCCACCCCCTACCATCCTCAAATCAGTGGTCAAGCAGAGACCTCAAACAAACAGATCAAGAACATCCTGCAGAAAACGGTCAACGATATGGGGAAAGGTTGGAAAAGTAAGCTCCCTGATGCACTCTGGGCATACAGGACCGCTTACAAAACCCCTATCGGCATGTCACCATTCCAGCTTGTGTACGGGAAAAGTTGCCACTTACTCCGTAGAGCTCGAGCATCGAGCTTATTGGGCTATCAAGAGCTGGAATATGGATCTCACTTAGCCGGCGAAATCGACGAACAGATTTCTGAACTAGAAGAATGGCGAGAGAGGAAACTTATCATAGTGCCAAGCTCTACAAAGAGCGAACAAAGAAATGGCACGATCACCGAATCAAGCTCAAAACCTTCAAGCAAGGCGACAAGGTTCTGCTCTTCAACTCGAAGGTGAAATTATTCGGTGAAGGGAAGTTGCGGAGTAAATGGAAAGGACCGTACACCGTCGTCGACACGTCAATTCATGGGGCAATCACAATTCAAGATGATGACGGTAACATCTTCAAAGTTAACGGTCAGCGTCTCAAACCTTTCCTTGAGTCTTCTCGCGATTTAAATTTCAATGAAGAGCTAGATCGAATAGATTTAATTATGCCTTGATTTTGAGTGCTCTCACTTTTTAGGCTAGTTATTCTATTCTTTCTTATCAAAACTATTTCAAAAAATATTTTATTTATCATAGAAATATTCCGGATTTATTCCTAGACTCTCTATCTTTTTATAAGTGCTGATATTTCAATTAAATATTTTTATTCCCCGAAAATCCCCTTTATCCATTTCAAAAAATTGGAGTGCACCGTGAGCCTCGAACACCCAACCGGTCAAAACACCACATTTTGGAAACATTTAGACCGTTAGAAGGCGACAGACGAAACTCGGGATCGAGCCGTGCCGTGCCCCAGCGCGGCGCGCCTTGACGCGCTCGCGCCGAGGGCGAGCGTTGCTCCCCAAATTTCGTCTCCCCGATCCTCGCCCTTCTCTGATGCTCACCATATGGAGTTTGATCCTGTTGCATTCGCGAGAAACAGAGATGTCACCTTCACCTATAAATTGAGCCATCTCCTCCTCTCCTCTCTTCACAAAAGCTCAAGCCATTCATCTCTTTCTCTCTTGTTCATACTCCTACACCAGAAAGTTCTTTCTTCCACCAAGAAGCCATGGCCCTTGTTCCTTTTGACAAAGAGAAAGCTCTCTCTTTTGCCAAAATCTACTTAGAGAAGAGAGAGGGTTGAACATACGGTGGCACCGCTCGCCATCGAAGCTCCACCTATGGCGCAAATGGCAAGAGCAGCAAAGGCCGCCCGACGGACCCGCCCAAGCAAGCGCCTAGGCCTTCGTCTCCCGAAACCTCTTCTTTCAAAGCCCCCGAATTTTCCTATACCGTTCAAGGAGTTGATCGGGCCGATGAAAGGCGTGGAAAGGGACTTGTGGGAAAGAAAAGGGGCGTATACACTCCTCGTCTCCTTTACAACCCTCCAATTCAAGGGCAGCCCGCTGGTTTCTTTGGTGAGGCTTTGCCTCTACCTAAAGGGCCAACTAAGGAGGGGCTGCATAAAAAGATCAAAGAGCTTTCTAGTTACATTTGCTATCTTCGGGGTAGGCTTAAGCTTTGAAAGAAGCTCGAAATTTGAAATCATGCTAGAACAAGAAATCGACTCCCTTCACATAGAGATGTATGAGGAGTTAGAAGGAGTCGCCACTAAAATAGGAGTTCTTTGACGTCCTCGAGCTTCCTTTCTAGAGCCTTTCGCTCCACCCAAATAATTTAGGCGCGCGCACCGTTTTAATTTTCAGCTTGTTGCATTTTCCTTTCCAATCTACTTTGTAATCGTGCGCCTATTTGTAATTTTTAGTTTTATAATTGAATAAATATATTTGTGTTCTCTCTTGTATACACTTGTTTTTGTCCTATATGTTGCACAAAAATCCAAGAGACAGGTACAAAAACAAGTGTGGGGGAGGCCACTGTTGATGTCTATTAAGTGCAACTGAAATAAAGAGGGTTCCGCAAGCGCACAGAATATATCATCGTAGCATTTTAACCAGGAGTAATCCAGGTATCGTTATTTATAATTTTACCCTTTGGGAAGGGAATGCACTTGGATAATGAGTGATGAGCAATGCACATGCGATAATGGAGAGCTTAACCTTGTATTCCAGTATCGATCATCTCATACGGGGTAAGTGTCACATAAAATATAGGAATGAATGATAAATGACATAAGATAAATGAGAGCATTTAGCCACATAAAATAATAGTAATAAGCCATCTCAACTTAGCACTCTAAGCTTATAACACTAGCATGGACTAGACGATCTAGGGTATAATCCTATGTTATTCTAACTACAAAGTCAAAGCATACAATTTAGTGCAAGAACATCTAGCAATCATGGCGGGAAAAGGTTACATCTATGCATAGTGATATTACCGGAGAAGACAAGAGACATAGCAATGACTTCAATGTAATAGGTTTGTTCTGCTAGACCTATACTCGGGAGAAGGGCTACAAAGGACTCAACAGATCTGTCCTCCCGCGATCTACCTCACGATCCGGAATATAGGGTGCAATCGCGAGATAAATACGGTCTAGGCACCACGCCTACACAATATTTACCACTCACCCATTGATCTAATGAGCAAGCGCTATACGATCCTATGCATAAACATAATTCTAGTCCAACTATGCTAAACATATAATCAAAGTAAACTAAGAACAATATAATTGAGAACATAATCAAATAGAGCAAAGTCAAGTCGATATAATAGAATAGAATAAAGTACTACTCATAGTATCACGAACAATGATGAATATTACAAGAATGTAGAGGGAATTACCAAGAACTCCGACGATCCGGACTCCAAGCTAGGCTTGATTCCCTCTAGATCTATTCCTATGTAGCTATGCTACTAAACTATGGAGCTCTAATTGAGATGGTGGCTCGCTTCTTCCGAATTACGTGAGAGAATGAACTCTTGAATGAATTAGGGTTTCACCCGAGGGCCGGGGGCTCAATATATAGCCCCCTAGGATGAACCACGGCCCTGGATCAAACCGACCTAAATGGACGATAATTATTCATCCTCAAAGGCGGTGGAGGCGGGATCCGCGGACTCGACGTGATTGGCTCGGGGTGGGGAGTCGGGAAACTCCCCTTGGGCGGCCGACCGGCCTGCCGGGTGGGCCCCCGCTTTTACGGTGTTGCCTTCTCGAGTCTTCTAGATTATACAATTTCACCCGTTCGGTCTTTATCTCTATGTAATCATGACATGTGGGCCTCCTTTGGTTCTCTTTACGATAACCCCATAACCCCGTAAAATAGACAATCACCAAAACTCGTGGGAATTAAATATCAGTGTAACCCCTATATCTAATAGGTGAACTCATATTAGTCCTTTCTCTTGCTGCGTTGATGGGTATAAAATTGATACTTAACGACCGTCAATAAACTCCCCCAAGCTTACCTTTTGCTCGTCCCCGAGCAAAGATGGACTCGTGATGGATCAGAGTTGCTACAATGCTTTCATTCCTCACAAGTACACATGCGTTCAAACAAGAACTTTCTTCCGGATTAGAGTGAACTATCCCGACTCAAAACTTACTCATATACCTTTCACCATGGGGCTTGTAACCGTCACTTGGGTCTTGAGTAGTTGAAAGATAGAACGGTCAAGTCAAGCGCCATGTTTCTCGTTCTTTGATCAACTATTATCCCGAGTTTTTGAAAAGTTTTGAAATAAAACTCGAGTTCCTTGTATGAACCTTTCGAGGTCTCTCATTTGTGGTATTCCCGGATCCTTTCTAAGGCATGAGTAGTGTATGCCTTCTCTCTTCTCGAATATGTGGTATTTATGGAACTAAGGCATAGTGGAAAGTGCCTTCTCTCTCTCACCCTACTTTCTAATAGGCTTATGTGGAGCTCATAGGTGGGGAGACACTCAAACTCACTTGCATATATTGCACGGTTAAGACATGGATCCAATAGGAACTAGAATAATAATAAAGTCATATGTGCATGTGAATGAGGAAATGGATGATAAGATGATGATGGGATGACGATGATAAGAAAATGATTATGAGGGGTAATTAACCGGTGAACATCTACTTCTACACTTGCTCCTTCGAGGATAACATGACTCCTTTATTTGGAAACCTTGAAACTTCTTGAATGGAAGGACTTGGCTACTCTTTCTTTTTCTTTCTTTCTTCTTTTCTCTTTTTTTTTCTTTTTTTAGAATAACCAATCCTCGGAAACGAAACTTTAGCAACTGAGTGTATAACTTGAAATGATAATGACCGGAGCTTGTATGTAGGCAAATAGAACGGTGATGATTATTTCTAGATGTTCACTCCCAGGATAGGAATAGTACCTTTCTGGATGAAGTGAAATAAGTGGCGTATGTATATGTGGATGGATGAATGCGTACTCCCAGGGTAGGAGCAGCATAAGTGCGTATCTCCAGGGTAGAGATAGCACGATATGTGGTGGACATGGATCTATATGTGGGTGGTACTTCTAGGGACAGAAGTAGCACAAAAATGAATGTAGTAGTTATAAAATGGGTGCATGCTTCGAGACGTAAATAGCATAGATCAATGGATGGAGAGCACATAGTATTGACTTTAACCGCATGACTAATTCCTTATGGGTCCACAGCATAACCACACTCAATGCTTATAAAATCTACACTCAAACCTACAATATGATCTATATAAACAGATGGGTTTCCTAATCTAGTAAGCATGAATATATGGTGTGGTAGGAATTTGAACTCTCATCATAAAGGAACTCATCATGCAGGAATTTAATATTTTCAAAGATAAATTCTCCAGAACTCTAGTATCTCTAGGAACAAGATGGACAGCTCAAAACCTTCCCATATCATACCCGTCAACCACCTAGACTTAGATCAAGTGTTTGCTACCCACAAGTTTCGTGTTCAGAGCAAATCTCCAATCTAAACGGTTGTGTCCAAAACTCGGGGAGAGTGCAAGGTTGAAAACTAGGTACTTGAAAGGAATTACGGCGGAGCAACTATTCATCATCTCCATGTAGAGTTTATTCTAGGGGATAACTTTTAAAGACAGTTGCAAGAGCTCTCCAAAAGTAGTAAAGATAAATAAGGAAATCCTTCGGGTTTCTATGGTTATGCATCTTTTTTAGTGGTTTTAACAAAGCACATTCTAACAAGGCATAAATAGTTAAGTTGGAAACACTTAGCTTGGTACACGGGATGCTCTCCCCCAAAAATTTGATGTTGACATAGTCTGGCGATGTTCTTGCATGGCACTCGAAGACGTTCTAGTCCTCCCGGAGTGTTGTAGATAGTTGTCATGGGAGACGGCATTCAATTGTCACGGGCAGCACTCCGACAGGGGACTGGATGTCCTTCAGCCTGTTAGCTCTTCTTGATCCTTGATGTTCTGTGAAGCTCAAAATAGACAACAAAGCTTGTGGAACTAATTAAGTGTTAGTGACAAAAACCTCTAGGCTTTAGTTGTCTAGAACTTTCCTAACTTAAAACTCATTCTAACAGATCACAAGAAATATTTTTATCTTTTTATTATTTAAGGAATGCGAGACGAGGGAAAGATAAATATCTTTGAGAAATTATTTTTGTGCCACCACGGTGAATGGTTATCCACATGGGGCTTAAAGTTTTTACGGGATGCAAATGCACAACATCTTTATTTTCTTTTCTAATGCGAGATGGTAAAGATGCAACTAAGGTGCAAGTAGGAAAATAAGGATGCTAAGGTAAAAATGCAATTGGAAAAGTGATCTTGATAAATACCAAGTTACCTCTTGGCGCGGCGTTCGGTGGTTTTAAGTCCTCCGACAGGACTTATCATATTTGCTCATTTTCAAGGGCGCATTGGCTGGCGCCTCTGATGACGTCGCCTCTTGTGTAGGAATAGTTTCTGATTTTTCTTTTACCTTCCACACCTTCTTTGTTGGAGAGGGTGACCTTGAGGAGGAAGCTTCTTGGACCACTTGTTTCTCTTCTCTTTGGTAGCACCTCTTGGGTTCTTCTATAATGTTCTTATCTTCGGGGTACCGGTCTTCATATCTTGACACTTCTCCCTCATAGTCAGCCCATCCATCTGTAGTGATGTTCTTCTTGTTCGCGGCGACGGTACCTCCTCCTTTCTCTTGTTCTTCTTGGGCTCTTCAATGATTATGTAATTATTGTTGAAGTAGCGGCGTAAACTTTTCGGTGGGAAAGTGGAAATGGATCTCTCCTTTCCAATATAGATGATAGCTCGTGGTGTTCGGGAATGGTCTTCCTAGGATGATTGGAGGGTTGTAGTCATCTCCCATATCGATGACTAGAAAGTCGTCATGGGACATAATGGTCATCTATCTGGATGAGGACATCCTTCACTTCTCCTTGACGAAGCGGAATGTCCGATCTTGCCATTTGTAGGCAGTGCATAGGTGGGCTCCAAAGGCATAGTGCCATATAGATACTCATAAGTTACCTTGGCCATGATGTTGACGCCCGATCCGGTGTCACGATAGCTTCTTTGAAAGAGCTTACGGTGATGGAGCATTGAATGGTTGGGACACACTGGGTCATCCTTCTTGATCAGACGTGGGGACCTGAGTAAGTGGTCATGCTCCTCGTGGACTGCGGTGACCATCCTCACTGCCTCCGTCTTCTTGGTCTTCTTATTCTTGTTCTTGCTCTTCTTAGGCTGGATTCTTCTTCTTCTCAACTGCTTACTTTGATGAGGGTGTCTTTGAACACTGTTCTTGAAGAAGAAGGTTTCTCTCTTGCCCTTGATGTTGAAGATGATCTTGGCGGTGTTGGCATACATGATGGCTCCGGTAGTGTTCAAGAATGGTCATCCCCGAGAATGATAGGGGACCTTTTATTACTGCTTTGTATCCACTACCACGAAGTCTCTTGGAACATACGAGTTGCCTACTCGTACACATATATCTTCTAATACTCCCAAAGGGACACGGAGTGGCTTGATGCGCAAGCGTAAGCACATAGTTGTGTATGTTAAGGGGCATCGAATAGCTTCTCATATATCACTCTTGGCATGATGTTGATGCTTGCACCTGAAGTCACGTTGCCTCATTAAAGTTAGTACTTCCAATGGAGATCGGAATATTTGGTCTCCCGGATCGCCCTTCTTGATTGGCGAGTTGAGTCTATCCATGACCCCTTCGATGGATCACTTCGGCTATCTTCTACATTGAATATATCAACAAGATTTGCGGTCTCGAGCTCTTCGGGTTGTCCCGCCGGTTTACCTTGGCCGATGGAGGGAGCAAGGTTAACAAGCTGTTGTACCCGCGACTCAAGTATCTTGTTGGAGCCGAAGCCGACTCTTGATGGCATTGGAAAAGCCATCCATTCTGTTGAGTGTCTCTAGGACCTTGTCATTTGATGTCGGCTTCTTGGGCATTGTCCATCATCTTGCCTTGATTCAGCACTAACTCTCTCAAAGGCGGCCGGTTGTAATTATTGTAGGAGGAGTTGTTACCTTGATAGTTGCACGAATAATTGCACGAGTAGTTAGGCCTCTGCTTTGCTGATTCCAACCTTGATTCTGCGAGGACGATAGTAATTATTGTTGTTGTTGTTGTTGAGGTAGTTCACGTCCTCCTTCGGCTACGGGCGGTTAGCACTGTGTGCCCGAGTCTCTCCACACTCTTCACATGTCATGCGAGCATCATGTATATGCATGACGTCTTTCTTCTCGTGGCTCTCTCTTCGAGCCTCTTCATTAGCAGATCCATTTTGGCCCGACAACATGTCTACCTCCTTCAACAGTGCATTCCTCCACCTCTCTTGTGGAGTCTGCATTCTTTCTTCACTCCAACCTTGGTTGGATGCCATCTTCTCCACAAGAGGCGTGGCCCGAGGAATAGTGAGTGATAAGAATGCACCTCCAGCCGGCATCCATCGTCTCACGTGTCTTTGTTGCTTTGAGCCCATGGTAGAATGTACGCATAAGCAGCCAATTCTCCATGCCATGATGAGGACACTCGAGGATGTAATCTTGAAAGCGCTCCCAAGCTTCTCGGGACAGTCTCATCATGATGTTGCTGAAAGCTTGATATCTTCCGCGAAGAGCATTTGTCTTGCCCATGGGGAAGAATTTCGCCAAGAAATTAGTGGAACATAATGCCCACGTAGTATTCTTCTCCTTATTGGCATAGAACCACGCTTCGCTCTCCCCAAGAGTGAGAATGGGAAGAGGGCGAAGTAGTATAGCATCTCTGGGGACATCCTTGATAGTGAATGTGCTACAAATCTCCGGGAAGTGTTGGAGATGAGCACTAGCATCTTCATGGGCCTTCCCACGAAGACCGCTTGCTTGCACCATGTTGATCGGCGCGGGCTTGAGCTCAAAAGCTCCTTCGATGTCCGCAACGGTCCAAGACGAATGTTGTCCGTAGTGGGAGCCGAGAACTCGCGGAGTGACTTGTTTGCCATGGCTTCAAACACCGGTGTCAAGTCTCGAACGAAAGGTCGACTTTACGCTTCCGACAAACTTCCAAGTTAAGTTGATGATGATGATTGATTGGTCTTCTTCAACTTGCTTCCCGGCCTTCCCGATTAAAGCTTCGGATCGTCAATATAATTATCGGGAAGAATTGTCTTTTTCATACATTACCCCGCATAAGATATAAAATAGACGAAAGACAAGGGTAAGGTGGCAGTATGAGTAGAGAATGGTGACGTGCTCAATCTCATTATGTAGTGCAATGCTGCTCATTATCCATTGGCTTTCAACCTTCCCCGGCAACGGCGCCAAAAATGCTTGTTGATGTCTATTAAGTGCAACTTGAAATAAAGAGGTTCAAGCGCCTGAGAATATATCATCGTAGCATTTTAACCAGGAGTAATCCAGGTATTGTTATTTATAATTTTACCACTTTGGGAAGGAAATGCACTTTGGATAATGAGTGATGAGCAATGCACATGCGATAATGGAGAGCTTAACCTTGTCTCATCGATCATCTCATACGGGGTAAGTGTCACATAAAATATAGGAATGAATGATAAATGACATAAGATAAATGAGAGCATTTAGCCACATAAAATAATAGTAATAAGCCATCTCAACTTAGCACTCTAAGCTTATAACACTAGCATGGACTAGGACGATCTAGGGTATAATCCTATGTTATTCTAACTACAAAGTCAAAGCATACAATGATTAGTGCAAGAACATCTAGCAATCATGGCGGGAAAAGGTTACATCTATGCATAGTGATATTACCGAGAAAGACAAGAGACATAGCAATGACTTCAATGTAATAGGTTTGTTCTCACTAGACCTATACTCGGGAGAAGGGCTACAAAGGACTCAACAGATCAAGTCACTCCCGCGATCTACCTCACGATCCGGAATATAGGGTGCAATCGCGGCAGATAAATACGGTCTAGGCACCACGCCTACACAATATTTACCACTCACCCATTGATCTAATGAGCAAGCGCTATACGATCCTATGCATAAACATAATTCTAGTCCAACTATGCTAAACATATAATCAAAGTAAACTAAGAACAATATAATTGAGAACATAATCAAATAGAGCAAAGTCAAGTCGATATAATAGAATAGAATAAAGTACTACTCATAGTATCACGAACAATGATGAATATTACAAGAATGTAGAGGGGAATTACCAAGAACTCCGACAGATCCGGACTCCAAGCTAGGCTTGATTCCCTCTAGATCTATTCCTATGTAGCTATGCTACTAAACTATGGAGCTCTAATTGAGATGGTGGCTCAAGCTTCTACGAATTCGATGAGAGAATGAACTCTTGAATGAATTAGGGTTTCACCCGGGGGCCGGGGGCTCGAATATATAGCCCCTAGGATGAACCACGGCCCTCGGATCAAACCGACCTAAATGGACGATAATTATTCATCCTCAAAGGCGGTGGAGGGGATCCGCGAGACTCGACGTGATTGGGCGGGTGGGGAGTCGGCCGACTCCCCCTTGGGCGGCCGGCGCGGCCAGCCCGGTGGGCCCCCGCTTTCAGGTGTTGCCTTCTGGAGTCTTCTAGATTATACAATTTCACCTGTTCGGTCTTTATCTCTATGTAATCATGACATGTGGGCCTCCTTTGGTTCTCTTTCGATAACCCCCTCGCAAATAGACAATCACCAAAACTCGTGGAATTCTGTCGTGTAACCCCTATATCTAATAGGTGAACTCATATTAGTCCTTTCTCTTGCTGCGTTGACGGTATAAAATTGATACTTAACGACCGTCAACAGCCACCCTAACCTCTCACAAGAAATGCACAGAATTCACGCCTTGAAAATCATCGGTTTGTGCATCTTCTCACTCCCTACAAGTACTTTTATTCTTTCTAGAAATAATTTGGTTTTATAACTAAAAATTGGCTGCTCTACCTCTGTGTTCACTGATCGATTGCGACTTGCATACCTTTTATTCCTCGCCAAAATTCTATCTTTTTGTGAGCAACCAATTTGATTTTAGGGACCCCATGAATATCTAAGTTATTGTGGGATGAGAGATAGTAGGATGATATGATACTTGTTTATCTCTTGCGTAGACTTGGGTTTTTCTTTGCAAAAATATCAAAACTTATAGCATGTTCCTCAAGTGATGATTAAATTCCTACCGAGCCAAAATATTAGTGCTACATTTATAAACCTTGCCACATAGCTGCTTATCCTTGCACCAAAGTTGTGTCCCACTTTATCGGATCGTTGCGAGAGAAGTTTCATATCCCCAAGATCGAATATCACACACGCCCACCAAATAAAACGCCGACTTTTACCCCGAAAGTCGCGCACAACATCCTCTCATCCGTCCACCATAAAAATGCTAACTCTTACACCGAGAGTTACGCAAATCATCTTCACCACAAATAAAAACTCCATCCACTTGCGCTCATGGCTCTCTCTCTCAAGTATCATCCACCCGCAAAAATTTGGGCTTCATTAGAATCGGTATCCTGTCAAAAAAAAAAAAAAGAGAAGAGAAAGAAAGAAAAAGATCTCCCCCATGCTAGTATCTAAAAAAAAAAAAGATCTCCCCCATGCTAGTATCTAAAAAAAAGAGAAGGGAGAGAATAATAGAAAAAAGTGTCTTTTTATAGCGAAGCCCATATTTTTCCTTCAAATAAAAAAGAGAGAGAGAACATGGCAAAAGGAGTTCCACCCACATTTATTTTCCACACACACTTGCATAATTCGATCTAAGGCTATGTCCTTCCCTCCATTGATCCACGCTTTTGACACAACAACACTCGCAAGGAAAGCATGCACCTCATCCATACCTATGAACTCCAGATATTAGCCATTAGAGGTAGGATGAGTAGCAAGGCGACAAAAGCTCTCTGGTGAGGATCAACCACCCACAAAATAAAAAGAGTGACTTGAGAGCATCACTTGAGGAATTCATCGCTATCTTTTTTTTTACAAAGTTTTAAAACCCCAAGTCTTGAAAGCAGGGAGACATGAGTTGACTTGAAATCCAGGCTGTTCCATCCCTCAATAAGGTCAAAGATTACTTGGTAGATACCATGAATGCTCACAGATAACCAGTGAGGCTTGGAATAATCTGTATGCAGGTTAATATCTCAGGAAGACAAACCACCTTAGTGACTTTTGCTTCACTCGAGGACGATCAAAGCGCTAAGTGTGGGGGAGCTTGTTGGCGGTCCTTATTGCATATCTAACCCCGCCAACTTAGGTTCATAGTTCACCAAAAACCACCTAGATAGGAGATTTATACTAATGAAATTCCATAGTTTTGGTGAACACTTGTTTTGCAGGAGCATTCATGGAATACATATATTTTGGGCCAAAAACTAGAGAAAAGAGAATAAATATTTGAATTATAAAATGGGCCCAAAGGCAAGACAAGAAGAAAAGAAGAGAAAGGCCAAACCGACGTACCAACGTGACAAAACACCACATGGGCCAACTCCGTGCCCGGACCAAGCCCGCCAGCCAAGGTCGGTGGCCGGAGGCGGTCCACCTGGCGCGAGCGCGCCAGGGGCGCGGGCGCGCCAAGGAACCTGCCGCCCGGCCCCACCTTCCTGGAGGCGGTGCAATTAATGCCCCTGAGGGCGGTGCGGGGGTGTTTTGGTCATTTGGACGCGCGGGAACCGACCATCTACACATATAAAAGCCCTTCTCTCTTTCATTTCACATATCCAACTTTTCATTCTTCATTCTCATTCCTCCCTCTCCACTTCCACAAGCTTACACTAGAGGAAGAGTAGAGCCATGAGACCTAGCTTCTAGCTAGAATAGAAGTAGGGGAGTGAGAGGTCAAGAGCGGAGTAACTCTTTTCGAGTACTCCCGGAGGCTAGTCCTCCACGGGGTGGAGTGCCGGATTTGTCGGCTCCTCCCCCACTTGTACCTCGGCGACTTACGCTTGAAGTAAGAGGTCCGTGTTTATCTATTTGTACGTTCCTTCTTGCAAAGTTATCTTTGTCGTTATTTGCTTGCGGGTTCGTCGACCGTCCTTGTGGCGGTAGTTCTAGTAGAGGACTCCTGATAGAGACGGATGCTCTTGGCCAACGCTAGAACTGTAACGATTTGCGTAGACGTGGTGTCTAAGCTGAGAGTTACCTTCGTTTGCCTCGTACTCCACGGTTGAGGGGTAGGCGGCAGGTGGTGACAGCCCTGTCCGTCCTTTGTAATCCCCCATGTCCGGGTACGGCGTAGAGCTACAGGCCGGCATCACCTGGCAGACCAGGTGTGATCCGGTGCCCGAAGCAAGTGAATAACGGTTGAGTTATCTTTCTCTAAGGATTCGTCCTATAGAAAACCTCACTTTCCTAGTTATCTACTCTCTCTCCTCTCGGGCAACCTAGCTAAGACCTAAACCTGACCATACCGTTCTTCGTGAAGTTTACGATACCCTGTTCATCACCGGGTGAAGTGCTACAACGGTCTTTCCGTGCGCTTGCGGAATTTACTGCTTTCGCTAAGAAATACCAACAGACACCGGATCGGGCATCAACCTAATGGCCAAGGTAACTTATGAATTCCTATATGGAACAAAGCCTTTGGACCCCACCTATGCGCAGCTGCAGATAGCGGACCAGTCCTTTCGCTTCGTAGAAGGGATAGCCAAAGACGTCCCTGTCCAGATCGACGACCACTATATTCCAACAGACTTCCTGGTCGTCGACATGGGTGAAGATGAGTACGATTCACCCATCATCCTTGGATGACCGTTCCTCAACACCACCAAGGCCATCATCTATATTGGAATAGGGGAGGTCCATCTCCACTTCCCCTCCGAAAAGGCACGCTGCCATTTTATTGGTGATTACGTAATCGATGAGGAACCCAAGAGGAACAGGACAAGGAGAAGGCAACGTACCCATCGCCAGAAAAACAAGACCGTGGTAGACGGATGGGCCGATTATGAAGGAGAGGTCTCAAGATTTGAAGATCGGTACTCAGAAGAGAACAATCTTGAAGAAGTAGAAGAGGTGCCACCAACGGAAGAAAAGGAAGAGATCGCAAACGCTCCTTCCCCTACGTCGTCACGACTTCGATAAGAACCATCCGAAAGGTGGGCCCATTTCGGCGGGTGCCCCCGGGATGTGTGATGGAACACAAGGAAGGTCCGGTTCGATGAACCTAAATCTCCAAACCTTCACCGAAAGGTAACATCGGTAGTTATCCTCATATTTAATTCCTTGCATTATTTCCTTTGTCATATTTATTTCCTACATCGCATCTAAAAAATGCTAAGCCCCATGTGAATAAATGTGTGGCACTCAGCTCACACAGTTATCCACTGTGGTGGCGTAAAAATAATTTTTCAGCATATTTACTTTCCCCCGTTTGCATTCTTAAAATATAAAAAGACTAAAAATATATTTTACGATTACGCTAAAAGATAGATGAGTATAAGTGAGTTCACGACCATCAAGGCTTAGAGGTTTTATCACTAAAGCTTAATCAGTTCCATAAGCTTTGTTGTCTATTTGAGCTTCACAGACCCCAAAGGATCAAGAAGGGTTAACAAGCAGAAGGACATCATGTCCCCTGTCGGAGTGCTGTCCACAACAGTCAGGCGCTGTTTCCAATAGCAATCACTTACGACACTCCAGGAGGACTAGAACGCCTTCACTGCCAGTCAGCAACACCAACAGACCATGTCAACATCCAGCTTGGGGGAGAGCACCCCCCGTATCGAGCTAAGTATTATCTACCTATCTATTTATTTTCTTTATAGTCTGCTTTGATAAAACAAATAAAAAGATGCACAACCTTAGAAACCCAATAAAGTTTTTCCTTATTTATTTTCTTATAGTTGTCTTTTCTATTTTAGGAGAGCTCTTTTGTAGATTATGTCTTTAAAATGAACCTCTAGAATAAACTCTATATGGAGATGATGAATAGTTGCTCTGCTCTAATGCCTTCCAAGTACCTAGTTTTCAACCTTGCACTCTCTTGAGTTTTAGACACAACTGTTTAGATTTAAGATTTGCTCTGAGCCGGAAACCTATGGGTAGCGAATGCTTGATCTAAGTCTAGGTAGTTGACGAACTAGATATGGAAAGGTTTTGAGCTGCTGTCCATCTTGCTCCTAGAGATACTAGAGTTCTGGAGAGTTTTATTTGCAAAAATCTTAAATGTTGCATGATGAGTTCCTTTATGACGAGAGTTCAAAATTCCTACCACAGCCATACACTCATGCTTACTAGATTAGGAAAACCATCCACATACATACATATCTCTCTGTAGGCATTGAGGGTAGTTAACCTGTGTTGACCCTTAGGGATTAGTCATGCAGTTAAAGTCAATCTTATGTGCTCTCCATCCATTGACCTTCGCTACTTCTGTCCTCAGAAGCATGCACCTTCACTACCCCACATTTACTCTGTGCTACTTCTGTTCCTGGAAGTACCACCCACATATATACACGCCCACTATGTGTTGTTTCTACCCTGGAGACACGCACTCATGCTACTCCTACCCTGGGAGTACGCATCCATCCACACACACATATATTTCCCATTCAGATTCACTCAGAAAATGTTCCACTCCTACACTGGGAGAGAACACCAAAAATATGCATCGCCAATCCTATATCTTTTTCTACTTATCTCAAAGCTCCAGTTATCCCAGTTGATACTCCCTAGTGTTATAGTTTCATCCAAAGAGGTTGGTTGCTTCAAAAAAAAAGAGAAGAGAAAGAGAGAAAAAAAAGAAAGAAAGAATAAAGCAGCCAAGTCCTCTCCCTTAAAGAGTTTTTAAAGTTTCCAAATAAAGGGAGTTAAGTTATCCCCAAGGAGCATTTGTAGAATTAGATCTTCACCATTAGTCATCACCCCCATTTCATTCATTCTATTTCCATCATTCTTTTCATTCATCCTTTTTCATGCACATGCACATATGACTTGATTGTATGCTTAGTTCCTCTGGATCCACAGTTTAACTATGCAATATATGCAAGTAGTTTTTGAGTAGTCTTTCCCCACCTATGAGCTCCACATAAGCCTTTAGAAGTAGGGTGAGAGAGAGAAGGCAATCTCACTATGCCTTAGTTCCACAAATACCACATATCTTGAGAGCAGAGAGAAGGCATACACTACACTTGCCTGTGAGAGGATCCAGAAATACCACATATGAGGGACTTGAGAGGGTCATACAAGGAAACTCGAGTTTTATTTCAAAATCTTACAAAAACTCCCGGGATAATAGTTGATCAAAGAGCGAGAAACATAGCGCTCGATCTACCGTTCTGTCTTTCAACTACTCAAGACCCAAGAGACGGCTATAAGCCCCATGGTGAAAGGTAATATGGGTAAGTTTTGAGTCAGAATAGTTCACTCTAAACTGGAGGAGAGTTCTTGTTTGAACACATGTGTACTTAAAAGGTATGACAGCATTGCAGCAACTCCTGATCCATCACTTAGTCTATCTTTGCTCAGGGACGAGCAAAAGGTAAGCTTGGGGGAGATTGTTGATGGTAGATAAGTCCTCTTTTTAACCGTCAACATAACAAGAGAAAGGACTAAAACATGAATACCATCTAGTTATAGGGGTTACACTGACAGAATTCCATGAGTTTTGGTGAATGTCTATTTCTGCAGGGGGTTATCAGAAAAGAACCAAAGGAGGTCCACATGTTGGGATTACATAGAGAGAATACCAGGGTTAGTAACTCTGGAAGACTCTAGAAGACACGAGAAAGTGACCACCGTGAACCTAGGCCCATAGGGCAGCCCCCTGGCGGCCGCCCAAGGGGTAGGGCGGCCGCCCACGGCCCCGACCAATGAGGGCCGGTCCACGCGGATCCCGCCTCCACCGACCTTGAGGATCAATCTTCACCGCATGTTTAGGTCGGTTTGATCCGAGGGCTGTAGTGCTTCCTAGGGGGCTATATATTCAGGGCCCCTGGCCCCTGGTGAAACCCTAATTCATTCCTGAATTCATTTGCTAGTTCAGTTGAGAGAATTCATAGAATCCCTAGAGCCACCATCTCAATTAGAGCTCCATAGTTCTATAGCATAGCTACATAGGAGAAGATCTAGAGGGAGTCAAGCCTAGCTTGGAGTCCGGATTTGTCATCATTCTTGGTAATTTCTTATTCTTCATTGTATTATTCATCATATGTTCTTGCTACTATGAATAGGACTTTATTCTATTCTAATATATCAGATATGACTTTGCTCTACTTGTTTATCTTCTTAATTATATTGTTCTTAGTCTACATTGATTATATGCTTAGCGTAGTTGGTTTAGAATTATGTTTATGCATAGGATCGTATAGCGCTCATTCATTAGATCGATGGGTGAGTGATAAATACCTCGTAGGCGTGGTGCTTGGGTTGTATTTATCTGCGATTGCCCCCTATAGTCCGGATCGCGAGGTAGATCGCGGGAGTGACAGTCTTGTTGAGTCCTTTGTAGCCCTCCTCCTGAGTATAGGGACCGTAGAACACCACTATTACAGGGAAGTGATTGTTTTGTTCATGATCTTCCTTGGTAATATCACTATGCATAGGTGTAACCTTTTCCCGCGATGATGCTAAGTGTAATTGCACTAGTCTTTGTATGCTTTGGCAGTATAGTTACGATGGTTAGGATTTATTTCTCTAGATTGACCTAGTCCATGCTAGTGTTATATTATTTAGAGTACTCTATTTGAGATGATTTATCATTATCACATGTGGCTATGTGCTATCTCATTTATCATTTGTCACTTATTATTCATATATTTATTATTATTTTATGTGACACTTACCCCGCATTGAGGAGATAGATAAAGACATGGTTAAGCTCGTCCATCATCACATGCGGTTGACTCATTGCTCATTATCCATGCATACATCCCTACCCAGTGGTAAAAATATAAATAACGATACCTGGATTACTCCCGGTTAAAATGCTACATCGGTATTATACGTAAACTTGCGAATCCCTTATTCATTTTCTAGAGAGCATAAGCATTTAATACCAGCACCTCTGGCACCATGCTAGGGATGACAACTTAGCGTTAGTGACGTAAGCGGTGCCAACAGGCGCCCAGAGGATGGGGCGGCCGCCCAGCCCCTTTGACAGGTGGGCCTCCCCTCGTGGGGTCTGCCTTCTGGTGTCTTCTAGATTGTTCTTTTTTTTATATGTAGCTGTTTTGTCTCTATGTAAACATGACATGTGGGCCTTCCTTGGCTCTTTTATGATAACCCCCTACAAAAATAGATATTCATCAAAACTCATGGAAATTTGTTAGTTAAACCCCTAAGTCTATGGTGATATTACATTTATGCCCTTTTTAGCTATTAGTTGACGATTAAAAATGATAGTTATCTACCGTCAACAAACTCCCCCAAGCTTACCCTTTGCTCATCCCCGAGCAAAGATAAACTCAGTTGATGGATCAGGAGTTGCTACAATGCTTTCACGCCTCAAAAGTACACATGCGTTCAAATAAGAACTCTCCTCCGAATTAGAACAAACTATCCCGACTTCAAACTTACCCATATTACCTTTTACCATGGGGCTTGTAGCCATCACTTGGGTCTTGAGCAGTTGAAAGATAGAACGGTCAAGTCAAGCGCTATGTCTCAAGCACTTTGATCAACTATTATTCCAGAGTTTTTGCAAGATTTTCAAATAAAACTCTAAGATTCCTATGTATGACCCTTTCACGTCTCTCCTTTGTGGTATTTCTGGATCCTCACCAAGGCATTTATGGTGTATGCTTTCTCTCTTCTCTCAAGATATGTGGTATTTGTGGTATTAGGCATATTAACATGTCTTCTCTCTCTCACCCTACTTCTAATAGGCTTATATGGAGCTCATAGGTGGGAGACAAGGAATACATACTTGCAAACATTTATTGCATAGTTAGACCATGGATCCCGAGGGACAAGTCCGCCATACGGTCAAATCAAGATGTGCATGTGTGTGATCCTAAATATAGGCTAAGTGGATATGTAGTGGAAATGATGGTGGATGTAAGATATAAGTGGTAGAAGAATAACGGTGAACATCTAATTCTACTTTTGCTCCTTGAAGGAAATTTATACCTCACTTGAACTTTGAAGAACTCACTGAGAACTTGGGTTGCTGAAAATCTCTCATAGTTAGGACCCTTGTCCTTTTATTCTCTCTTTATTTTTTTCTTTCTCACTTTTTTCTTTAAGAAACTAAATACGATGGAATAATTCCCAAGTATCTTTTTGGAAACAAAGATAAGAGGTAGCAATGGAAATACTGGAGCTTAAAACAAAAGGGGCTAGCAATGGATGAAGGGTTTTGTTCACTCCTAGTGTAGGAGCAGAACAACTTGTTGGCTTGTGTCTAATAGAAAATATTTAGATGCGTACTTTCAGGGTAGAAGCAGCATAACTAGGTGGAGTACACGTGAATCTTGATTTTAACCGCATGACTAATCCCCTAGGGTCAACACAGGCTGACTACACTCAATGCTTACAAGCGACTAAGCTAACAAGTGAAAGTTTTTCCTAATCTAGTATGCATGTATATATGGTTTGTGGTAGGAATTAAACTCTCGTCATACGGGAACTCATCATGCAGCATTTTTAGATTTTCAAAGATAAATTCTCGAGAACTCTAGCATCTCTAGGAACATGATAAACAGCAGCTCAAAACCTTCCCATATCATGTCCGCCAACTACCTAGACTTAGATCAAGCATTCGCTACCCACGAGTTCAAGTTCAAAGCAAATCTTAGATCAAAACAGTTATATCCTAAAACTTGGGAGAGTTCGAGGTTGAACACTAGGTACTTAAAAGGAATTATGATAGAGTAACTATTCATCAATTCCATATAAGAGTTTATTCTATGGATTCATTTTAGTAGGCAAAACTTTGTACACTCCCCTTTTATTTAAACATTTCATAGAACTAACATATATAGCAATGAAAACATTTATTTGGTTTCTATGGTTATGCATCTTTTTATTTGTTTTAGATTATAGCAAGCAAACTTAAATTAAGATATAAGAAATACTTAGCTAGATACACAAGGGATGCTCTCCCCCAAGATGGATGTTGACATAGTCATTCACTCTTGTGGTTTGCATGTAATTCTCACTCTTCTCAAACTTCCCAGATCCTATAGAACTCAAATAGACAACAAAACTCGTGGAGCATATTAAGAGTTAGGCGTTCGAGCATTAGTTGTCTAGAGCTTCAGTTGATTATGAGAGTTTTAATGTGTGAATTCTATGAACTCGATTACATCAAGTTCCTCAACCGTGTTGATTTGTGGCTCAAGATATACTTTCAAGCGTTGACCATTTACCTTAAAAGTGTTACTGTGTCATCTTGAATGGTGATGGCCCTATGGGTTGAAGTGTCGATGACCTTGAATGGTCCATCCCACTTACTTCGCAACTTACCATGTCCAAAGAGCTTAACCCTTGAATTGAACAAGTAGAACCTTATCTCCAGGCTTAAACTCCTTGTGCTTGATTCTTTTATCATGCCATCTTTTTGTTCTCTCTTTATAAATCTTGGAATTGTGATAGGCCTTTTCTCTCCACTCACTCAGATAGTTGCATCTGATGATTTTTACCAGCTACATGGAGATCCATGTTCCATTTCTTGATTGCCCAATGGGCTTTGAATTCTAATTCCACAGGCAAGTGGCATGTTTTTCCGTATACAAGTTGATAGGGTGACATGCCTATGGGTGTCTTGTATGCAGTTCCATAAGCCCAAAGTGCATCAGGGAGTTTGTCCTTCCATCCCTTGCCCATTTCATCTACAGTCTTTTGCAGAATATTCTTGATTTGTTTGTTAGATGTTTCTGCTTGACCGCTAGTCTGAGGATGGTATACTGTTGCGACATTGTGACGAACTCCATGATCCGCTAGGTACTTCTGGAAGACCTTATCGATGAAGTGGGAACCTCCATCGCTTATGACTATTCGGGGTGTACCAAAGCGAGGAAAGATCACTTCATGGAACATTCTCTTGGCATCTTTCGAATCAGATGTTCGATAGGGCAGTGCTTCTACCCATTTGGAGACATAGTCTATGGCTACCAAGATGTACTCACAATTCCTAGACTTGGGAATGGACCCATGAAATCAATGCCCCACACGTCGAAGAGTTCAACTTGGAGATTATTTGTGAGAAGCATTGCATTTCGTGAGTTGATACTCCCATGTTTCGACATCGAGTGGCATCTCCCCGACAAACTCCTTTGTATCTTCATACATCGTTAGCCGAGAAAAAAACACTTTGCCAAATTTTGGCATGTGTCCAAATGTTCCATAGTGTCCTCCATATGGTGAGGCATGACATCTTTCCATAATTTGAGTGGCCTCGGCCATAGGGACACATCTTCTCAATAGTCCATCAGCACAGACTCGAAAAAGATATGGCTCATCCCATATGTGAAGATGACTATTGTGCAACAATTTTCTCTTGTTTGCACCAGGTGGGACATAGCCTTTTACTATAAAGTTCATGATGTCTGCGTACCATGGATCGGAGTCTGATATCTTGAGTAGGGTGTCATCCCTTAGGTAGTCATTGATGGGAAGTTCATGTGGTTCCTTGTATTGACGCCTAGACAAGTGGTCGGCTACTGAAATTCTCTACTCCTTTCTATCTCGGATTTCTATGTCAAACTCTTGGAGTAGAAGAATCCATCGAATTAGCCAAGGCTTAGCATCTTTCTTAGTGAGGAGGTACTTGAGAGCAAAGCATGATCGAGTAGATAATTACCTTTGCCCCCACTAAGTAAGATCTAAACTTGTCTATAGCATAGACAATAGCCAAAAGCTCTTTCTCGGTTGTAGTGTAATTGTGCTATGGTCTAGACAAGGTTTTGCTAGCGTAGGATATGGCATAATGCTTCCTATCCTTGGTTTGGCCTAAAACGGCCCCAACCGCAAAGTCGCTAGCATCACACATGATCTCAAAGGGAAGATTCCAATCGAGAGATTGGTTGGATGATAGGAGCTGAGATGAGTGCTTTCTTAAGGGTTTGAAAAGATTCATGACACTCATCATCTAAGATGAAAGGTCCATCCTTAGCTAGGAGACTAGTCAGGGGTCTAGCGATTTGAGAAAAGTTCTTGATGAAATGTCTATAGAACCCTGTATGTCCAAGGAAGCTACGGATTCCTTTCACATTCGTGGGAGGTGGAAGTTGTTCAATCACATCAATCTTCACTCTATCCACCTCTATACCATGTTCGGACACCTTGTGTCCTAGCACTATTCCTTCTCGAACCATAAAATGGCATTTCTCCTAGTTCAGGACTAAGTGCTTCTCTTCACACCGTTGTAAGACTCTGTCTAAATTCTCCAAGCAATCATCGAAGGTTTTGCCATAAAATCATCCATGAACACCTCCATAATTTTCTCGATCATTTTAGAGAAAATAGACATCATGCACAGTTGGAAAGACGCTGGAGCATTGCACAATCCGAACGACATTCGTCGGTATGCATAAGTTCCATACGGGCATGTAAAGTGGTCTTATTTTGGTCATCTGGGTGGATTGGGATTTGGTGATATCCGAATAACCATCAAGGAAACAAAAGAAAGAGTGATTTGCAAGCCGTTCCAACATTTCATCAACGAAGGGTAATGGGAAGTGATCTTTCTTTGTAGCCTTGTTAAGTTTTTGGTAGTCAATGCACATACGCCACCCAGTGACAATTCGTTGAGGGCTGAGTTCATTCTTCTCATTCTCAACGACCGTCATTCCTCCTTTCTTTGGCACAACTTGGACAAGGCTAACCCACTCACTATGTGGTATAGGATAGATAATCCCAGCGTGTAGGAGTTTAAGGACCTCTTTCTTAACAACCTCTCGCATAGCGTTGTTAAGTCTCCACTGTGGTTCCCTTGAAGGTGTAAAATTGGTATCGATGCGGTTACGATGCATGCAGAGAGCGGGACTAATGCCCGTGAGGTCTTCGAGTGAGTAGCCAATTACTGATCTATGTCTTTCAAGGACAGTGACAAGTTGTTGTGTTTCATCATCGGAAAGCTTGTCACTGATAACTACTGGAGTGTCTAGGTTGTTGTGAAGAAAGACATATCTAAGGCCAGGAGGAAGAGGTTTTAATTCTATAGAAGGAGGTGGAGGTTCTTCATTTTTGTCTAGCTCAATGGGCTCTGCCAACTCTCCCTCTTCTTGAACAAAGTGTTCATCGTCGAAGAATGGTTGGGTCATCTCTTCTTGAGATACCATTAAGACCTCCTCAATAGGGTATGGTTTAGGTTTAGGTTCCACTATTGTGTTAATTGATCGGGCAAGAGGAACAACAATAGTGGAATTCCCAACCTTAAAGTCTAAATGACCTCGTAGCGGTTGTTCTGTAGAAGTCTCATGATTGGTCTCCAATCAAGAGAGGAATCTCTAGGATTTCATAAATGTGAAAATCTAGACATATCCCAAAGTTCTTGATTCTAACAGAACGGCCCTTAATACCCTATGGCTTTCAAGAATGAATCCTGATGGACCTTGTAGAAATTTCTGCGATGGGGTTAGGGATGTGTCAGGATACAGAGTGTCAGCCAACTCCTTTGAAATAACATTTATCCTGACAGAAGGATTATAATGGACCTTTCTAGCAGACCCTCTAATTTGGCATAGAAGAATTGTTGAAGGAGAGATAATTCGAGCTACCTCAGGGGATAACTCTGCTTCCATTAGCCATTCATAACTCATGATTGCTAAAAGGCTTTGAATGTGTTCAATGGCCATCGATTCTTCATGTGCATTAGATTGAGGGGTCTTTGCTCAAGGTCTCACTTGGATAGGAAAATTTGAGGTATTTCCATAATCTTCAAAGAGTTCTTCCTTAAATTCAAAGGGAAGCTCTAAAGGAGATGGTTCATCTTCCTCTAGGTGGGTTTGCATTCCCTCACTAGGAGGTTTTTCAACAACCAAATTATTAGAAGAGTTTATTAAAATATCCAATTCGGTTGTGGGTTCCTCCTTTTGTGGTTCAGGGCTAGGCTCGACTTCTTTTTCTTCTTCGGGAAACTCATCAAAAATGCCAGTGTAAGGGGTGTTTTCAAGGATTTTCTCAAGAATGGCTTTCCCTTCAGTAATGAGTTTATGCGAGAATGAACCTCCTGAAGCGATGTCGAGATGTAGAGCAGCTTCCTTGTTAAGACCACGGTAAAAGTGATAATGTAAGACATGGTCAAGCAAGGAAAGGTTTGGACCAGAATTGGTAAGGCTTGAGAATCCAGCCCAAGCCGCTCCTAATGTCCCCTTCTCTTTTTGTTGGAATTTAAGAACTTCTATTCTAAGGTTAGCAATTTTATAAAGAGGGAAGAAAGCATGACAAAACTTGTCTCGAAGTTCATCCCAATTTCCATTTATGCCTCCTATAGAATGAGCATACCACTTTTTTGCTCTTCCCAAAAGGGAGAATGGAAACAATTTCCATTTAAGGGTCTCTTGTGTCTTGCCAAGAATAGCGACAAGAACACAACCGCTCAAATTCCCCGAGATGGTTGTATGGATCTTCGTTTGCTAACCCGAGAGAAGGATTGCTCTGAACCATGGCTATAAGAGCGAGGATGAAGCTCATAGCTATCTGTAAGAATGGGGTGTAATGATGGTGGAGGCTCCAACATGTCGCCCTTTGGAGCAAAGAATTTATAAATAGGAGTGAAATCCATGTGGTAAAGGTGGTGGTGGATGAAGAAAAAGAAAAAGGATACACGGACGACTTGGCTCGAAACTAGCACAACTACCATTCCCCAAGAACGGCGCTAGAAAGCTTGTTGGGTATTTTAAATGCAAACGGAATAATCCGCAAGCGCAATGCAAACAGAATAATCCGCAAGCGCACGGATACCGATGTAGCTTTCACCCGGGAGTATTCCAAGGTATTGATTTCCACGGGGAACGTGAAGTGTACTAATTAAGAATCAAGATCGCCCAAGGATAACTATATGTTTTTATGGGGAGAGAGGATATTTCCTAAGAGTTCTTTAGTTGATCTAAGAATTAAAGTTCCTTCAAGGTTACTTACTTTGGGACACCGTAACACTAGCCATAGAAAGAGATGAGAAGGGGGCTAGGAAGGTCTGGCTACGGTCCTACAAACCCTGATCCGAACGAGGTGGAATACGTCAACCGTCAGGGCTATCACTACCCTGGGGCTACCACAACAATCCACAGGATTGGGTGCAATTCTAGGTAATTGCAAGACTAAGCACCACGCCTAATCTATTAATTACTACTCTAGCATTGCAAAGACTAGAGCACTTGATGCAAGCGGGGATTCAATAAATAACTTGAAAGTAAATACTAAAAGTAAATAAAGAACTCAGGAATTATGAATTGAAGAACCTAGAGTTTTGCTGAACGACGAACCAGAAGATGCAAAAGTACAATGTTGAGGAAGATCCGACAGATCCGGCTCCTCCTTAGCTCTCTCCTCTTCTCTCTCCCTATTTCTAGATACAACTAGATGAACTAGAACTAGAACTAGAACATGAACTAGAAGAACTAGAACTAGATGATCTAGAGGGACCCTCTTCTACTTGGATGAAGAATTGAAACAATAGCTTTTGCTCTGTAGGAAGAGAATGGTGCCTAGAGAGGGGGGACGCCCTCCTTATATAGCCCAGGATGGAGAGGAATATTCCCTGAAGATCCAATCCCTCTGGCATATTCCTTGAAGATCCTCAAGGGTGATGGAGGCATCGCCATGTCATCAATCCACGTGAATGCCATGTCATCAATCCATGTGAAGTGCCATGTCATCGAT
This sequence comes from Themeda triandra, assembly GCA_018135685.1. Lineage (NCBI taxonomy): Eukaryota > Viridiplantae > Streptophyta > Magnoliopsida > Poales > Poaceae > Themeda > Themeda triandra. Next base: position 187,454 of record JAENPR010001114.1, on the reverse strand, counting down.
CCGCGAGACTCACCCCTATTGGCCACCAGAAGGGGGCGGGCACCCAGAGGAAGGGGCGGCCGCCCAGCCCCTATGACAGGTGGGCCTTCCCCTGTGGGGTCTGCCTTCTGGTGTCTTCTAGATTGTTCTTTTTTATACGTAGCTGTTTTGTCTCTATGTAAACATGACATGTGGGCCCTCCTTGGCTCTTTTCTGATAACCCCCTACAAAAATAGATATTCACCAAAACTCATAGAAATTTATCAGTTAAACCCCTAAGTCTATGGTGATATTACATTTATGCCCTTTTTAGCTATTAGTTGACGATTAAAATGATAGTTATCTACCATCAACAGAGCACTCAGGATAATCTCTATTATGGAAATGATGAATAGTTGCTCTGCCGTAATTCCTTTCAAGTGCCCAGTTTTCAACCTTGAACTCTCTTGATTTTTGGAAATGATTGTTTTGACCTAGGATTTACTCTGAACTTGAAACTTGTGGGTTGCGAATGCTTGATCTAAGTCTAGGTAATTGACGGATATGATATGAGAAGGTCTGTGCTACTGTTTATCTTGTTCCTAGTGACACTTGAGTTCTAGAGATTTATCTTTTGAAAAACCTAAAATTGCCACATGATGAGTTCCTATATGACGAAAGCTTTAATTCCTACCATAGCCATATATACATGCTTGCTAGACTAGGAAAACCATCTCATAGGCTGCTTGCTTTGTATTGAGTTTGGTCAAACCGTGTTAGACCCTTGTTGAGAGGTGGGCCATGCCCCCAAGATCAGGATTCACATAAATTTTTGCACCCTTGCTACTTCTACCCTGGAAGTACGCACCACCATAATCACCTATTTAGATCCACTCAAAAATTTGTTCTGCTCCTACCATGGGAGTGAACAACCAAAAATATTGTTCCCATAGGTTTTCCTTGATTGCTAGTCATGTCCTCAATGCTCTAAAGTGTTATTGTTTATCTCTTCGTAATGTGCCATCAAAGTTCGGTGTATCTCTTATTTAAAAAAAAGAAAGAAAAATAAAGAAAAGAAAAAAGAGAAAAAAAAAGAAAAGAAAAAAGAAAAGAAAGCGAAGTATCGTTTTAGATTTTCAATGTGTTCAAGTTGGATAGGTTATCTTTTGTAAAGGAGCATTGTAGAATTTTCTTGCACCCCTTCTACCTTCCTCAAATATTCTCTACCATATTTATCATTCTTTTGAAACCACACCACATGCACATCCTGATCTAAGGGTATGTCACTCCCCTCCTCGGATCCCATTTTGACTGGGCAATACATGCAAGGTAAGTATGCTACATCCTTGAAATACCCTCAGCTCCATATAAGCCTATTAGTTATAGGGTAAGAGAGAGGAGGCATGATGCTACTCTGCCTTATTCCAAAAATACCACATATTCTGAGTGAAAGAGAGAAGGCAAAACACCATCATTGCCTTAGAAAGGATCTAGAAATACCACATATGAGAGATTAGAAAGGGTTATACAAAGAAATCTCGAGTTTTATTTTAAAAATCTTATAAAAAACTCTAGAATGGAGGTTGATCAAAGAACTCGAGACACAGTGCTTGACATGATTGTTCTGTCTTTCAATTGCTCAAGACCTAGGTGAAGGCCAAAAGCTCCATAGTTAAAGGTAATGGGTAAGTATAAAGTCAGAATGGTTTGCTCTACTTTGGAGGAGAATTCTTGTTTGAATGCATGTGTACTTTTGAGGTGTGAAAGCATTGAAGCAACTCCTGATCCATTGTTGTAATTGGCTTTGCTCAAGGACGAGCAAAGGTTAATCTTAGGGGAACTTGTTGATGGTCACTAATGCTTATTATTAACCATCAACTATTGCTTGATATGACATGATATGAACCACAAAGCATAGATGTAGGGTTTAAAACTAACGAGTTCCACGAGTTTTGGTGAATCTATGTTTTACGGGGGTTAAACTGGAAAAGGACCAGAATCACCAAATAGAAGTATCTCAAGTGATGAATTAGAGTACACCATTGCGAAGAGCTTGTTGAGACACATGAAATAGAGTTTTGGTTCACCCAAATTGGAGTCCAGACGACAAAGTTACGCCTTCTGGAAGATTGCAAATGGGCTTCCAGAGCAGTCCGGAGTAAATTAGGCATATCTCCCTCATCCGGACTCCGTTTTCAGTGATCTAGGACTTGTTGGAAAGCTAACAAAGAGATCTATCGGCCCACCACCAGAGAGGCCCACCTAGCATTAAGCTAGGCCGGCCAGCCCCACATGTAAGGCCGACCGGCCTGCTCCGGGCCCACCTATCAGCACGCTTCGTCTCACGGCCTTCCACCACCTTTGAGGTCCAATGTATGCCGTTGTTTCAAGTCGGTTTGATCCGAGGGCTATGGTTCATCCCACCGGACTATATAAGCAGAGGCAGACCCCCTCCCTTGAGGCATCTCCATCTTCATTAGCTACATCCAGAGCAAAAGCTAGGGTTTCACCCCTCCATCCAAGTAGAAGTAGAGGCCCCTCTAGATCTTCTAGTTCTAGTTCTTCTAGTTCATCTTCTAGTCTAGATCTAGTTCATCTAGTTGTAAACTAGAGAAGAGGGAGAGAGAAGAGGAGAGAGTTGAGGAGGAGCCGGACCTGTCGGATCTTCCTCAATATTGTACTTTTGCAGCAACCGGTTCATCTTTGAGCAATCTCCAGGTTCTTCAATTTATAATCCCTGAGTTCTTAATTACTTACAGTCTTTACTTTCAAGTTATTTAATGGATTCCCGCTTGCATCAAGTGCTCTAGTCTTTATAATGCTAGAGTAGTAATTAATAGGTTAGGCGTGGTGCTTAGTCTTGCGATTACCTGGAATTGCACCCAATCCAGTGGATTGTTGTGGTAGCCCTAGGGTAGTGACAGCCCTAACAGCCGACGTATTCCACCACGTTCAGATCAGTGTTTGTAGGACCGTAGTCAGAACTTCCTAGCCCCTTTCTCATCCCTGTCTGTGGTTAGTGTTCTGATGTCCCGAAATAAGTAACTCTATAAAGTAACCCTGATTCCTAGATCATCCATAGAACTCTTAGGAAAATTCCTCTCTCCCCATAAAAACATATAAGTTATCCTTGGGCGATCTTAACCTCAACTAGTGCACTTCGCGTTCCCCGTGGAAAATCGATACCTTGGAATACTCCCAGGTGAAACCTACATCGGTATCCATGCGCTTGCGGATTATTCTATTTGCGTTTGAAATACCCAACAGTGAGAGAGAGGTCCATGGATTCGTAGAATTCGTGCTTGAACCAAGATCAAGGGAAGAGAGGCCCCTAGTCCTCTCTGTTTCCTCTGGGAGTTAATATTTCATTGTGTTCATGTGGTGATTGTTTTGTTCATCCCGAGCTCCCACTTTCCCCTTTGTGTTCTTCATGATTTCTTTGATTCTTGAGGGTTTTGATCCATTCTTTTTGCACTAGATTGATCTATGATGTGAGATGTTAGTTTCCACCGAAGAAAATTGGCTGATTCCTCACGAGATCAGAGATCCATGCATTTCTTGCTCTAGGTCTCCTCAAGAATGATTTTTCTTCCCCTTTTTGATTTCTCTTGATTCTCTCAAAATTGAGTGATGATGTCTTAGAGATAGCTCTCCAACTGCCTCATGATCATACCTGTGAAATTTGGTTGCAGTTGGAGTAAATTTGGAGGAGATACATCAGATTTGAGGGTTATCTCTGCCCTGGCCGTGAAAATCGGCCAGGCCGGCTCCTAGAACCGGCTAGGCCGGTTGCCCAGTCAGCTAAGTCAGCTGCAGACCAGCCAGGCAGCCAAGCCGGCTATGCCAGCCCCTGACCCAGCAGAACCGGCTGAACCGGCCAGGCCGACTCCTAGGCCGGCCAAGCCGACTGGTGTGTCCCTTGGACTGGTTTGGTCACCGTTCGATCGTTTGGACTCTGTTTTCTGCACCGTTTGTTGCGTTAGTTTTCTGTTGTCATGCAGATCATTTCTATGCTGTGCTATTTTTCACTGGCTTGATCTCTTGAGGTTTGAGACCTTGCTTCTCATCAATAGAAGTAGAGGGTCTCAGCTTTTGTGTTTTCTGTCTTGTGGTGATCCGCTGTGTTCCTAGGGAACATCCACCCTTCTTCAGGGTCGTGCTCACCATGTCATGCTATTTGCCTCTTGGGGCATGATTTTGGGACAGAGGCTTACAGTTTTAAAAGAAATTTGTAAGCTCCTATTCAACCCCCCTCTTAAATTGGTATCGGAGCCGGTTAAGGATCACTCCACCTTAATCGATGCGTGATCCCCGAAGATGACATGATGAACCACGGTCCGGGCAAGCCGCCGCAGTTTGATGGCATGAACTATCCCTATTGGAAGATACGCATGTCGGCGCATCTCTAAGGGATTGATTCACAAGTTTGGGATATCATTGAGAATGCTGATTACGTTGTAATCCCTAACCGCATCACTCATGCACAGATTGACCAACACAACGTGAACAACACAGCGCGTGCCATTCTTTTCTCTACTCTTTTGACTACTGAGTTTGAGCGTGTTTCCGATTGTACGACAGCTCGTGAGATCTAGGTGAGGCTGCAGAGCTATCACGAGGGCACTGCCCATGTTAAGACCAGACTCTACGAAACATACAAGAGGGAATACGAGAACTTTGTTCAAGTTGATGGTGAATCGATTGATTCTTTGTTCACTCGCTTTCAGACCATCATGAATAGGATGAGGGCTAATAACCCTCAGATGCCCTATGACGATCACCAGAGAGCACTCAAGGTTCTATACACTCTTGATAGAGTCACCCAACTATGACACTCTCACAGTGGATGAGCTATTCAGCAAGCTCAAGTCCACCAAGATCGACCACCAGACGCAAGCGAGGATCAGGAATCCGTTTGCCCCAACCATGGCGTTGGTCTAAGGTACTGGGAGTTCAAGTTCTTTGGCTAACCCTTCATAGTTGTCTCTTGCCTTGTCATCTTTGGTTTAAGCGTCTAAGGAGCAGATGGAGGCACTTGGTGATGATGAGCTGGCCTTGATCATCAGCCGTTTCTCGTGGTTTCACAACAACCGCTTGAATCATCGATGTGGGATCACAAAGCAAGGCTAGTTTGGGTATGGAGACCACGACCACTACGTCACCAACTGCCCCAAGAATGACAAGAACTCCTACAACAAGTACGGCTACGGCAAAGCGCAAAGACAAGCGCGAGTCCTCCTCCTACAAGCACAAATCCAACGGAGGATTCGATAAGGAAGCCATCAAGAAGAAGTACCTGAAGAAGCATGAGGCAGAGAAGCGAGCCTTCATTGCATTGCTCAGCGACCTCGACGATGACTCCGATCACGGCTCACCTCCAAGCGAAGATGAGTCCGAGGGGAAGATTGAGAACAAGTTCAACGGGCTATGCTTCTTCGCCGACTCCAAGCACGGAGGCTTCTGCACCATGGCACTTAACGAAACAACCACAGACAATGACAAGGACGTCGACACCGAGCCTGAGGTAGAACCAACCTTCGAATCCCTTATTGCTGAGCTTGATTCCGTGAATGATACTTTGCTGCGTCAAGATGCTTTACTCAAGCGTCTTTGCCGTGAGAGGAATGAGTTTAAGGAAAAGCTTAGAGTATCGCTTGTTGAGCTTAAGCAGGCAAAGAAGGATAGAGTTGTTGTCTCAGAGGAAGAGACTGAGTGTGATGCTTGTGTAGTTCACATGGCTAACTTTGCTGATTTGCAAACCAAGTATGCTGCTTTGGTTGATGAGTTTGATGAGGTTAGGTCTAAGCAAATCACTTTAGGTTCTTGCAAATTTTGTTCTGAGTTGCAGTCTGAGCTAGATGTGAAAGTTGCTAGGATCTCTTTGCTTGAGGCTAGTTTAGAGGGTTTGGTTGCCAAGTGCAATGCTTTGGAGCTTGAGCTCACTTCTTGTAGGCATGACAAGAAGAGAACCGAGAAAGAAAACATATCCCTTCGGTCAATGTTGAGTTGGTTGTCTTGCAGTGAGCCACAGTTGGGTATGATGTTGAGTCAGTTCAAGAGGGGGACTGACACAATGGGATTAGGCTTTGCTATAGGTGGGAAGGGTGAAAATGTTTTTGATAAGGTTGGTGAGTACAGTGGTTTGAGTGTAGATGAGAAATCCACCAAGCCTTCCACTACTCCTAAATTGTTCAAGATCCCTCCACCTGAGCCTACCAAATCCACTATCTAAAATGGTGTGTTTGAAGAACCACCCAAAGCTCCACCTCAAAAGCAAGTGTGGATTCCAAAACCAAACCACCTAAGGAACCCACTTGACACTCTACCAGACATCTCTAGTGAGCCCCTTCCTAAAGCCAAGCAACCACCAAGAGTGAACCATACCCACAAGAGAGTGAGCCAGTCACCACCCAAGAGAGAGGTTGAAACATCCTCAATTTTCCACGAATGGAAAATCCACAGAATGATATACAACAGTTGATAATCATTTCCATACATCGAATTTTGGGAATACAGAGTACAAGTAGAAGGGTTTACAATAATAATTACAACACCACATGGCATAATCAGAGTATATCTAACATCCAGAACAGCTGGTGAAGGCGGAAGTAAAATGCGGAAGCAGCTTCGATCTCCAACTTGAGCGTAGGCACGAGACCTTCTAATCCTTTCAATCCTATCATCACAGGAAATCTGCACACCGCCAGATGTGTGCAGGCCATGGTCAGCACCGAATGAGCTTTAGTGGAAAATAGAAATAAAGGGATCTGGCGATCCTATATTTGGCTGTGGTTTGCATCCTAGCGCATGCGGAGTAGCAACAAGTATAATAATAGTAATAATAGTAATCAAGTTTAACACATTCCCAAATCCCACACACTCATCCATCCACCATCCCATCCATCCCATCCACACATCACCACACCCCACACACCACACACCACACCCCACCACGCTTCACGTGGCCGGCAAGATGACTCCCTCTCGTCAGGCCTCAACGACCCGTAGCCTCCTAGGCTCACGGTCGGATGTAACCTACCCAATCCCAAGGAAGGCAGAAGACTCCTCTCCTAGACAAGCAAGCATCACACGGGACTGGTCCATAGCCGACGAGTCGGCATATGTATCGATCGATCAACCATACACTCTGTAGAGGTTTCACTATTCCACAAGATAGCCATCATAGGTGCTCTAGATTCACCTAGGCAGATATCGATCGCCATAAGCCTAGAGCGAATACCATCCTGCCACTCGACCCTGGCCGCCGAGACTGTGAGACATAGTACCAGGCCAAGGGGTCACTATGTTGGTTAAGAAGGGTGTGAGCACTCTCGGCCCGTACCTTCCAACACATATTCGCTTACTCCCGGCAGTAATGGCATTCATTCTACCAGATGGTTAGACCGTCTCCCTCCCCATTAGAGAGCGAGTGGAAAGTAAGCGTCCAATGATCCGGTCACGAGCCCTCAAGTCCTTAGGCATTGGCCAGACAGCGATGCCTCCCCCGCATGGGCTAATCTTTACCGTGCTGCCACGGCACCCCATTCCCAAGGCTCCACTCCGGGAAGCTCACACCATGGGACACCTCAAACTACACCAGTTACCCGCCATAGGTAATCAATCAACGGGGATACCCGGGCCGTATCCCTCGGCAAGACTCGCTCGAAGCTCATCGTAATCCACAATCCGGCGACTCAACCCTCACCACGCACCCAAGACTCACGCAAAGACACCGCTCATCACCAAGTCCGGCATCCCAAACCAAACCATTCCCAAGGGTTCACCACCCGCACCTCATATACAATGCGAAGTGGAGTTATAATAAGTAAGGTGATGATAAATGCAAGCACGCGAGAGAGCGGTAATATATAAGTGCGAGCGCAAAGTGGGTAACATGGTAAAAGGCTTCGAACAAGGTAAATATAGCTCAGGCAATAGCATGCATCTTATACTAGCAAAGGAGTAAATATAAAGCACTAGCAATACTGAACATGCAATGTCTAATAGGATTCTCTAAAATAAAGGTGCTTTGCCATGACACCTGCGATGTCGAGGAAGTAATGGTACGAATCCGGTAGTAGTGGTACAAGTCCGTCAGTGGTGGTACAAGTCCTCCTCCATAGTCGTTCAGTAGGTTCACTCCCTCGAGTTCATAGTCTCCATCCTCAGATCGTTCCCTCTCCCGAATCGACTCTGAAACCGAAACGTAATAGTCGCGTTAGCGACTCCTATAGAAGCCACAAAGAAGCAAATCAAATATAGAAGAACCAAATGAACTCAAACATAGTCCCAAAGCGTCGGGCTCGATTTTAGATGAATTTACATATAAAGATCATAATTTTTGGAGCTCGTATGAATAAGTTATGAATTTTTGAAGTTTAAACAATATTCTGAAAATAATAAAAGGCTGAATTAATGTGGGCCGACACGTGGCAGCTCGTCATTAGGCCACGTGGCATGCCGACGTGGCTGCGATGTCAGCAAGCGGGGCCATCGACGTCGGCATGACATCATGATGACGTCGGCGTTGACCAGTGAACCCTAGATGGGCCACTAATGGGCCGAAATGGGCCGCCAATGGGCGGTTGGGCGGGCCGGCGGCGGCCCAACACGTGGCGGCCGTGGTGAAGCCACGTCGGCGGCCGGATCCGATACGGGCTTTGGTTCACGCGGGCGGCTCATCATGGACGGGGCGCCTTGGTCCATGGACCATCCTTTGTTCACGGTGCACCGCGTGCACCTCCTTCACTCTTGGTCTACGATAGACTGGTTCCACGGAGGTCCACAAGAGGGGTAGCCGGTCCATCATTCTGGCGCACGGAGGACATGATCGTGGGGACCCACCAAGGGAGGCTCGGTCCACATGGACCAAGTCCATCCACCACGCGCCAGTACCTTCCATCTCATCCCCATCCTCACATCATGCCCAGTGCGCGGCCATGGCACGGCCGACGGCGGCACGGCGGGGCTTCCCGGCGCCATGGCGGCTCTTGCTCCATGCCGGCGAGCGCATCCGCTCCGCGGCGGCATGGAGGGCATGGCAAGGCCATCAGCGCGGTTCGTGGGGCGCTAGGCGGAGCTTGGCCGAACGACGGCGGCCTAGCTGCGGCGACGCTCCACGGCAACGGGGCAGGGGCCACCCAGGGTTCAATTGAAGCCACGGGGCTTCGATTGGTATCACCAGGGCCACGTTCGGCCCACCGGCATCGACCAAGAGACACGGCGGTGCCCAATTTCTGCGGCGAGGCACGCGGCGGCACGACGGTCATGGCGGCGTTCAGCTCGGCGTCAAAGCAGGCGTCCACCAGCTTCATCTTCTCCATCGGGGACGCCGCGGTGTGCAGCGGCCCGCGACGCAGCTCACGATGCTGCCTCGGCGAGCGAGGCGGCCAGAGTCGGCCGGCGCAATCACGCCACGGTGGCGCTCCCAGAGCGCCCCGTGCGGACCCCATCTCCGGTGGGAAGGTCGGGGTAGGTCACCACCGGGGTCGTCTCTTGCCGGTGGTGCGCGCACGGGGTGCCCCCCACCACGGCGAACGGAGTCCCGGTGTCCAAGGTGTCCGGGGGTTCATGGCTTACCGGCGAACGGCGGCGCACGGTGGCGGGCGTGGCCACGGCGCGGCGAGCATGGCGGGCAAGTCCGCCGCCATGGTGGTGCCGGCCATCCAGGGGCTCTTGGCTGGTCTATGCGTGCGGTGCGTGTGTGTCCAAGGGCCGGGCTTGGCCATAGCCTACGCGCTTGTGGTGGAGCGCCATGGCTTAGGTAGAAGCAAGGCCGGGGTTGGTCAAGTGGGCATGGTGGCTTACCTGCGCGGCGCGAACGGGGATGAAGGCGCGGTACGGCTTCAAGGTCGAGGGCGAGGTCGGGCTCACGGTTCTAGTCCAGTGGCGCGTCCCCGGTCAGCTGCTTCCTCCCGGTGATCTTCTTCCCCGTTGGTGGCGGCGGCGGCTTCTTCTTCCCCGGCGTCGGCGCCGGTCTTCTTCTTCCCGGCCCCCTTCTTCTCCTTCCTCCCCACTTCTCCTTCTCTTCTTTGGCTTGGTGTGCGGCGCGGGGTCGGGGAGAGATGGAGGCCACCAGAGGCGGCGGCTGCTGCTACTTATAGGGGCGCTCTAGGGTTCGTGGCGAGGCTCCGGCGTCGCGGAGCCGCTTGATGTGATGGTCGGTGGACGTGGCACCATCAGGGAGCTCGGCAGGTCGCTATCAAGGTCATCATGGGTCCCAGGCGTCAGACAAAGGCAGCAGGGCAGCAGCGCGCGGGCGAGCGCGTCCGCTTTTCCCGAAAATCGCCGGGCGGCAGCGGCATGTGCTGCGCGCGCGAGAGAGGGAAAAGGTGCGCGCCGTGGCGTTTTCTGATAGTCTTGTCGGTGCACGGTCGGCCACCCGGCGCGGCGCCGTCGTGGACGCACCACGAGCCACCAATTCGGATCCGAGGCGGAGGACTTGGCTTGGCGGCGAAGTTTCGTTCCCCGGTCGAAAGCAGAGCAACGGGAGAAGAAAAGGAGGGGACCGGGAATATGACAGGCGGGGCCATGTCATCAGCGGGGAAAGGAGCAGGGCACGTGGTCCGTTGCTCCCGTTCGGTTGATGGAGGGGGCCGCGGCCGCTGCGGGCTTGTTGCTGGGCCAACAGCATTCGTGGGCCGTTAGAAGAATGGAAAGAAAAAGGAGGAGCAAGCAGGCCAGGTGGGAAAAATGGGCCGGTAGCCTGCTCTCTGGGCCAGTTCGGGTGAGGAAATGGAGAAGTTTTCTGGCGGCTGACTGGGCCGTCCAGGAGAGTTTGGGCCAGAATGGTGTTTGCCAATTGGTTTTCTTTTCTTTCCTTTTCCGTTTCTGTTTTCTTTTCTTAAGCACAAGTATATGTATTTGTAGTCCATGTCTCTTGTATATTATTTTTCATGGTGGCCATACTAGGTCATAGGCTATGTTGGGATTTTATCCCCATAATATTATGTTTATTTATTGCATAAGTAAATATGCAAGAGTTGGTTTAGTTATCCAATACAAAAATCCAAATACTCCAAATCTCGAATGCATATATGAATGCTTGACTATTTGACACAAGTGCGATTCCTACGCACTAATTATCACATGAGGTATTTATAGGAGTAACACCTAGTTAAGATAGCGACCAAGCATTGGTCTCTCTATGCATGATCTAGGGTGGCCTACTATATGTCACCCATCCCTACTTAGGGTATGGTAGTGTAGTATCTACGTAGTTGGCATGTATACTTATCTAAGAATCTAAGCTCATGGGAGGTTAGGATGTGATGCTATGACCGAATTCAACATGTGACCAAGGTAAGTTGCTATGTGGCATGTCATCCCACTAGGGTTAGCACTAGTTAGGCTAGCTAAGTGTTGAGTTGTCGAAGCGGGGTCTTTGTTTACTATTCATGACCACTTTATACATATGATCAAGTAGTGGCCCACTAGGTGGCAAGCATAGGGTTAGGGCTCACTCCTCTAACTTGGCATCATAGGTAGGTTGTCTCACTAAGGTGGTTCTTTGGGGGTTTATCCATCAGAGTGGCTACGTAGCTAGTCAAGCCGAGGTAGGTAGTTCCTATTATCGAGGTATGGTGTTAAGCAACTACTTTCTCAAGGGTAGAGGTATCTCCCTGGGTTGACGAGGGTTGATCTACCGGGGTAGCTATATGTGTGTACGTGGCTTCTATTACCATGACACTGGGTATCCACATTCTCACGTGGAGAGGCGTTACCATGGTTGGCATGTTATCACTAGTCTTTGACCAACTATGATCAAGTAGTTAGTTGCTCAGTGGTGGATAGGCTCTACTACTATGGCTTAGGGTTACGGACTATCACTCTCATATGTGGAGTCATGGGCATAGGTTCAAGTCACAATGTCATGGGTTAGTGTGGTAATGCTAACCACTAGTTAACTCTAATTGGGCTGTAGTCGGTTGTAGGGTTTATAGTATAGGCAGGGTTTATATTATAGCCAGGTAGGTGTACATGCATACCTGCTATGCCATGGTGACATTGCTACTAACTCTAGCATAGGGTCATTTAGGGTTTAGGCTTATGACCTAGGGGCTGTCACTAGGGCATACTATAGTGAATGATTTGTCATGGGCTCTCACCTGCAAGTATAGTAGGTCTTCATAGGGTCCTAATCACATGTGACTTAGGAACTAGATTAAGACACATGTGATGTTGTCGCATCAAAATGCTTAACAACTACTGCAGCCAACTTATATGCAAACTAGTAAGGTGTTGATGTCTATTAAGTGCAACTGAAATAAGAAGGGTTCCGCAAGCGCACAGAATATATCATCGTAGCATTTTAACCGGGAGTAATCCAGGTATCGTTATTTATAATTTTACCACTGGGAAGGGAAGGCACTGGATAATGAGTGATGAGCAATGCACATGCGATAATGGAGAGCTTAACCTTGTCTCGTATCGATCATCTCATACGGGGTAAGTGTCACATAAAATATAGGAATGAATGATAAATGACATAAGATAAATGAGAGCATTTAGCCACATAAAATAATAGTAATAAGCCATCTCAACTTAGCACTCTAAGCTTATAACACTAGCATGGACTAGGACGATCTAGGGTATAATCCTATGTTATTCTAACTATAAAGTCAAAGCATACAATGATTAGTGCAAGAACATCTAGCAATCATGGCGGGAAAAGGTTACACCTATGCATAGTGATATTACCGAGAAGACAAGAGACATAGCAATGACTTCAATGTAATAGGTTTGTTACGCTAGACCTATACACGGGAGAAGGGCTACAAAGGACTCAACAGGTGTCACTCCCGCGATCTACCTCACGATCCGGAATATAGGGTGCAATCCTTGAGATAAATACGGTCTAGGCACCACGCCTACACAATATTTACCACTCACCCATCGATCTAATGAGCAAGCGCTATACGATCCTATGCATAAACATAATTCTAGTCCAACTATGCTAAACATATAATCAAAGTAAACTAAGAACAATATAATTAAGAACATAATCAAATAGAGCAAAGTCAAGTCGATATAATAGAATAGAATAAAGTACTACTCATAGTATCACGAACAATGATGAATATTACAAGAATGTAAAGGGGAATTACCAAGAACTCCGACGAGATCCGGACTCCAAGCTAGGCTTGATTCCCTCTAGATCTATTCCTATGTAGCTATGCTACTAAACTATGGAGCTCTAATTGAGATGGTGGCTCACGGCTTCTCGAATCCTCTCGGATGAATGAAGAGAGAATGAATTAGGGTTTCACCCGGGGGCCGGGGGCTCGAATATATAGCCCCCTAGGATGAACCACGGCCCTCGGATCAAACCGACCTAAATGGACGATAATTATTCATCCTCAAAGGCGGTGGAGGCGGGATCCGCGAGACTCGACGTGATTGGGTCAGGGTGGGGGAGTCGGCCGACTCCCCCCCTTGGGCGGCCGACGAGTAGTGTATGCCTTCTCTTCTCTCGAGAATATGTGGTATTTGTGGAACTAAGGCATAGTGAAAAGTGCCTTCTCTCTCTCACCCTACTTTCTAATAGGCTTATGTGGAGCTCATAGGTGGAGAGACACTCAAACTCACTTGCATATATTGCACAGTTAAGACATGGATCCAATAGGAACTAAAATAATAATAAAGTCATATGTGCATGTGAATGAGGAAGTGAAATGGATGATAAGATGATAATAGGATGATGATAGTATGATGGTGATAAGAAAATGATTATGAGGGGTACTCAACTGGTGGACATCTACCGCTGTGATAGGATCATCTTCAGTTTCATCAAAGGTAGGGAGCGGTTGAGGGCTTCGTTCGGTAGGGTTTCCATTGGGTAGCAGAGAGTGAAGTTCTTCCTTCTCGAGGTTGAGTCCTATGGGTGGCAGGTGACTACCTTGATCACTGTCCAGGGTGACTGAAGGGGTTGAGCTATGGTTCAAACTACCAGGTTGATGGTTGGGCATCCTGTTGCAGGGGTCAAGGGGATTAGGAATCATGTGCAAGTGGCATGATTTATTAATAGCTTGATGTATGTTTAGATGATTTAAACAATTTAAAAGCATTTAAATCTATCCTACACTCATACAAAGAAGCATGAAGAACCATAAAGATGCGATAAGAACCAATCACTCATTACATTGGGTTGATTACAAGGTGATATCCTTGGTAGCTACACCAAAAGATCCGCGGAGAAAACGTACTACGCGTAAGTAGCTTAAAATGGTTGACATTCTACACTAGTCATGGTACGGCTTGTAGCTACACAGGGTTCATCTTCATCATCTTCTACCTACCCCCTTATCATGATGAGTCTTGTCGAGAAGCTAGACAGTGGGGTCGAAGAACTTTCTTCCATTCTACATGGTTGGGCATAGGTCGGGTAGTTTCTTCGTAAAAACAAACTTCTTCCCATTGTCATGCAGGTAGAGGCAGGGTTTCATGTACATCACCATGTGGATGACGCTGACTTGCTTTTCTAACTCAGTAACATTTGTGCTGGTAAAAGTTCGTGTCGTGGTCTAGCTCTAGCATGAGTCTATCTTGAATAAACAGGTGCTTCCTTACTAACCTATAGGTTGTCATCAGTCCCTTTAGGTGGGTTCGGCTTCATCCCACTACCCTGTGGCACTGTTGAAGGCATCGAGGGCACGGGGTAATAGACGGCAAGGGTCCATGCTCGAGGGGTTTGTATGCATCTCGCATCACAAATTGAATAGCTGCATGCACAATAAGCGGCATCGCAGTAAAAACAACATTCTCCATCCTAGGAATGATGCAAGGCTTCAATGCTACATTTCCTTGCCTGGGAGAGTCTTCAGGGTCACCATGTAGCAGGCTTCGGTTCCTCTAGGTATTACCCATTTGTGGCACGTCTATTGTCACTTTTCTTCAGGGACTCCTTATCTCTTGAAGCTCTTCTAGTAGAACTTGGGTGTGTCCATTATGGTACTCTAAGTAGATAAGTAGAAGGCATGCTTCTAACAGGTCATCGTTTACATGAGGGTCCAGAATATGGTCAGCAAGTCCAATACAGGAGATAAGCCAAGCACAAAAATGGTGCATAGTCGGTAATATTACCGAAAGAAGGGCTGGCTCATCCTATTCTATCGTCCAATCCTAAGGGTCTCGTCCTAGGGTCTAGCATGGCTCCGATACCAACTGAAACATCCTCAATTTTCCACGAAGGGAAAATCCACAGAATGATATACAACAGTTGATAATCATTTCCATACATCAAATTTTGGGAATACAGAGTACAAGTAGAAGGGTTTACAATAATAATTACAACGCCACATGGCGTAATCGAGTATATCTAACATCCGAGCAGGCGGGTGAAGGCGGAAGTAAAATGCGGAAGCGGCTTTCGATTTCCAACTTGAGCGTAGGCACAAGACCTTCTAATCCTTTCAATCCTATCATCACGGAAATCTGCACACCGCCGGATGTGTGCGAGGCCATGGTCGAAGACCGAATGAGCTTTAGTGGAAAAATAGAAATAAAGGGATCCGCGATCCTATATTTGGCTATGGTTTGCATCCTAGCGCATGCGGAGTAGCAACAAGTATAATAATAGTAATAATAGTAATCAAGTTTAACACATTCCCAAATCCCACACACTCATCCATCCACCATCCCATCCATCCCATCCACACATCACCACACCCCACAAACCACACACCACACCCCACCACGCTTCACGTGGCCGGCAAGACGACTCCCTCTCGTCAGGCCTCAACGACCCGCAGCCTCCCAGGCTCACGGTCGGATGTAACCTACCCAATCCCAAGGAAGGCAGAAGACTCCTCTCCTAGACAAGCAAGCATCACACGGGACTGGTCCATAGCCGATGAGTTGGCATATGTATCGATCGATCAACCATACACTCTGCAGAGGTTTCACTATTCCACAAGATAGCCATCATAGGTGCTCTAGATTCACCTAGGCAGGTATCGATCGCCATAAGCCTAGAGCGAATACCATCCTGCCACTCGACCCTGGCCGCCGAGACTGTGAGACATAGTACCAGGCCAAGGGGTCACTATGTTGGTTAAGAAGGGTGTGAGCACTCTCGGCCCGTACCTTCCGACACATATCCGCTTACTCCCGGCAGTAATGGCATTCGTTCTACCAGATGGTTAGACCGTCTCCCTCCCCATTAGAGAGCGAGTGGAAAGTAAGCGTCCAATGATCCGGTCACGAGCCCTCAAGTCCTTAGGCGTTGGCCAGACAGCGATGTCTCCCCCGCATGGGCTAATCTTTACCGTGCTGCCATGGCACCCCATTCCCAAGGCTCCACTCTGGGAAGCTCACACCATGGGACACCTCAAACAACACCAGTTACCCGCCACAGGTAATCAATCAACGGGGATACTGTTGACGGTCGTTAAGTGCCAATTTTTACCGTCAACTAGACATGAAAAAGGACCTAAATATAATTACCATCTAGATATAGGGCTTACACTAATGGAATTCCACGAGTTTTGGTGAATGTCCATTTCGGGGTGTCACCAAAATACCCAAGGAAGGCCCACATGTCGGGTTTACATAGAGATAATCGGGAACCGGTGAAAATTCATGTCTGGAAGGTTCGAGAAGGCTCGGACCAAACGGGAGCCCGAACGGGCTCGGTGGAGAGTCGGCCGACTCCCCACCTTGGGCGGCCGACTGCCCACTTCAGCCAATCAGCGTCAGCCTCGCGGATCCCTGTTCCACCGCCTTTGAGGATGAATAATAATCGTCCGTTTAGGTCGGTTTGATCCGAGGGCTGCGGTGCATCCTAGGGGGCTATATAAACAGGGCCCCTGGCCCCTGGAGGAGGCATCCCATGAAACCCTAATTCATTATTTCCAGAGAGGATCAGGTGAGAGGGGTCCCTTGAATGGATCTCCTCCCTAGAGCCTAGCATTCAAGATAGATAGAGAGAGTATAGGGTGGAGGTAGAGTTGGAGGAAGCCCGGCATGTCGGTGTCTCCTCTCCGGTTGTACCCGCGGATCAAGTCTCCTAACCCGAGGCTTGGTTCTAGGATCATTCGCAATTCAACTTCGATACTAGTAAGTTCTTGTTATTATTGCTCTTTGGTTTACGAGTTTACTTTATTCGCTTCCGGTTGGGAATAGAGTAATCGTTCATAGCGTAAGCGTGGTGCTTGGGTTAGGTTCACTCGTAGATGCTCCCTATCGGCCGGAAACGTGGTAGTATCGAGGGAAGTGACAATCCCTTTGTTACCTTTGTAGCCCACTTCCGTCGGTAGGTAAGGTAGGTCCAAAAGTGCTAGGTTAAGCATCCTCTCGTGGTGTCTTTTCTTAGGTGCTCCCATAGAGTAGTAGTTGCAAAGCTTGCCATAGGTTAGAAGGAGAGCGTGGTAGTAATCCTCTCTATATCGCTCATTACCTTGTTTGTAGCTCAGGGGTTAAGTATAGACTTGGGTTAGTCAGATGCACGTTTTCTTCTAGCGGATAAATAAATAACGATACTCCGGAATATCTCCGGGTGAAGTGCTCACCGATATCCGTGCGCTTGCGGATTATTTCTCTTTGATTCTTTCGTGTGCGTATCTAGTATCAACAAGCATTTACGCGCCGTTCGGGGAGAAAGACGGTCTGTGAGATAACCTTAAGTCATGCTTAGCCTTGTATTATACTTTTATCTTTTTGTATTTTTCTTTTGCCTTTTCTTTTATATCCTTATAGATAACCCAAATTCCACGCCTATCCACCAATATCTTGCACCCATGAGCACATGCTTAGAGCCTCTAGAACCCATGATTTTCACATCCAGCTATGAGCTACACCAATGTTTGGTTGCAATAGGTCAAAGCCAACCCTTTTCTACAGCTAGAGTCCTATCTTCTAATCAAGAGGGTATTGTACCCAAGGTCCTATCCTCAACCGGTGAGGGTAATGAACCCCAAGTCCTATCCTCTGATCAAGTAGGTAATGAACTTTCTGCTACACTTAGGGAATCTTTTAATCTTCCTATCAATTCAGGTTTAGACCTAGCCTTACAAGACCATGTTCTTCTTCAACATCTTATTACGGGTCTTGATAATATCACCTTTGGAGGAGTTTTCCTTTCTCTATCCATTAGTGAAGTAACGTTTGTCCTTATTATTAGTGGACATACTCCTTGCTCTAGCCTTCATGATAACATCCTATAGGTAGAGAAGGAATCATTCCCCAAACTAGAAGAGGAAGTTTCCGTAGCCACTTTGCAAACATTCCAATCCCATAATTTGTCTATCCATCCCAAACCAAGTACTCCGAAATCCCCTAAGGGAAGAAGTAATTCTACCCTTAGAAATTCTTTATGGCGATTTTGGGAGGAGCATAAACTTCCCGCTTCATGAGAGATCTTTTAGTGCATGCATTATAAATCTTCTCGGAAGAGATCTTTTGGAAAGCGTCTCACATCCAATCCCTTTGAAAGACGTTTAGAAAGACTCAAGGATGGCATATCAAGTGATGCCATGGAAGGAGAGCGTAGCCATCTAGAAACCACCTTTGTCTTCTCTCCTTTTGTGCCCACATCAAATATAGAATACGAACCCACCTTTAAACCCATCCTTGACCCCTATGACTCATTCTATGCCCTTCCTCCTAAACCTCCTGATGATCCTAGAAGTCCATCTAGATATCCCATGCATAGGAATCATCAAGACCATATAGAGGATCGCAAAGAGCAACATCCATGGCTAGAGAGCATTAAAGACCTATGTGCTGTTGCCATTGAATGGATGGATAAGGCCTTAGATGAGATCATTTCGAGAGACGATCCAGGAGGAATTTTGGACATTTATGTCGAGTCACCCTTGGAAGGCTTCAATGAGCAAAGTAGTTACTTCTTAAACACCCCATCAAGACTTTGCTCATATGAAAAATCTCCCGATTCACTTAGTCTCCCCAACATTACCCCACACGAGATTTTCAACCCCCTCATACTCTTTATTCCTACAGATATTGAAAGGGTGGTTGTAGATGCATATGTTTATCATAAATGTTGTAGATCTCATTGTGTTGAATCTTGAGATTAGGGCACATAGATTGGTGTTGGAGGGGAAACCACTTCACCATTTCACATCTTGAAGGTTTCCCAAGGACAAGCTTAGTGTCCTAAAACAAGCACTATTCAGATCATGGCATAACTGTTCACTTTTCTACTGCGCTGCCCTGTTAAATGAGCATAGAATTATTATTGTAAAAATATTCCTTCGGGTATTCGTGTGACTAACCTTTCCAGGTTCGAAGCAAAAAAAATGAAGGAATAACAAATACAAGGTATGTCCAACCAATCATTATGCAACATTGAATTACATTCATCCAATCTTGATTTACGCCAATGTCAAGCTTGGGGAATATACTTCCATAGATACATCTTTTGCCATGTTGCTACATTATCTTGGTTGTCCCTACCTTTGGCATGCTCAAATTGCTAAACATCAATCATGCTCTGCCATCATTGTTTAAGTAAATCTCTGTAGTGCTTTCATGTTACCTTTATCTACCATAGTAAGTGTTGGTTTAGAAGTACTGGACATGCTTCTATTGGCTTTTAAATTAAGCGTGGTGCTTAGGTTAAATAGCCTTCCTTAATCTGATTAGACATGGAGTCTAGTTTGATTATTGAACTAAAAACTGCTGTAGTAGACATTGGTATATTTTGTTGGACTAACCCCTGCAGAAAAACTTCCAAATTCAAATTTGGGTAAGTCAAGAGATGAACTCACATTGGAGATGAAGCAAGGCATATGATGAACTCCAACAACTTCGCATAGAAGACATAGCTCATTCATCGTCCAAGGAAGAGTTGAAAGAATTTATGGTGTACCTATTCATGGTGAACCTACCAAATCACCACTTCAGTGATGGAACAAAGGAGACAAGAGTGCCACAAGAAGGATCCACATCAATAGCACTCACCCAAAGGAAGTGGATGAACAAGGCGACAAGCTATGAGCAACCTTGAAGACATCATAGCATTGAGCCAAAAACTCGAGCTAGGACACAATAAGAAGCTGGGAGCAACTCACCTCATCTTGGTCAATCAAAGACCTACTCTTGTGTTCTTGAAGACACCATCTTGCATGTCGGTAGCAAAAACAAGCATGGCATGATAAGCATGCATCCTTATGTCAACCAATCACCATCAAGGGATTGACTACCGACCAAGCCCAAGAAGGCCATGAACAACTACATTTGCAAGATGATGTCCCTAGGTCATTTGGAGATGAAGCCTTCATACAAATATTAATGATGTCCCTTCCTTGATCATCAATATGGATGGCGTATCATTAACTGCAACTCTTCACCATGCTTTGCTAGAAGACAAAGACCATCAAGGAAGAACTCGAGTCTACATCTCCAATGAACATCAATTAGTCAACCAAGGCTCAACAAAAATCAAGAATGGTTGACAAAAGAAGATCATGCAACTATCTCGCATCCTCATATCCTGGATTGGACAAGGTGCAAAGGAGAGATCTTTGCTCTAGAATCAAGATCCCTCTCCAACGAGACTTGAGCGAGGATGGACGGTGTCTAAAGAACATAGAGTTACAACACACTTCGAGGGATGATTCAACACACACATTTGGCTTCCAGTGACGAGCAACAACAAGCTTGGGGGAGGAAGGCCGCCGACTCCTCTAATGATGATCCAACAATGCTCTTCCTCTTCTCAAGCCCCTGTCACTCTGGCACGCTGGTTTGCAATCCCTCCACTCGCAATTACTTCCTCTCTATAAGTTTGGTTGTTTTCTATAGATATCATACACATAAATCAAACTTAAGATAAACTAAAATCAATCCTTAAGAGAAGAAGTAATGTTGAGTAAATGTTCAACCCAACTTTTCTGAAGCATAGAATATGACCTTTACCTCTATGACAAATCTACCCTTGTTATTATATTCCTTCGGGTATGTGTTGTCCACTAATCCTCTGCAGAGAAGAAATGATAAGTGGAGCACAAGTTCTAGGGAAAGGACCACTAGAAGCATCTACTCTTCATACCGGGGTGCTCCAGTGATAAAGTTCGAACCCGCAACATGCACACTAAACAAGATGCTTGCTAGCATCACAATTAAAGGTTCACTTCAAACCATTGGAGAAGGAAAGAACATAGATGACCCCTTCCTCAAGAGATATCAACTCAAGAAGTGCAGTTCTCAAGGTCTCTACCTTTGGGATCAAATGATGCACCGAAGGAGTGAACATGACAAAAAGTCCTGTTCAGAGGACTTAAAACACTGAACCTTCGCCAAGGAGGTAACTTGGTAGTTATCCATATTTCCCATTGCATAAGTTTTTCCTTTAGCATATTTACTTTTTGCATATCAATTCTTGTTGCATTTTTGCTTTGCTATATCCGCATTAGAAAAGAAAATAGTTTTATCTTGTATTCCATCTAGAAAATGCTAAGCCCCATGTGAATAATTTTGTGGTGCGACAAACCACAAAGATATCCCCGTGGTGGCATAAAAATAAGTTTTCATCTTAGTTGCATTTTTCTCGCTCGCATATCATAAAATATAAAAAAAATTGCAAAAATATTGAGATCCCGCTAAAAAGATTTATGAGTTAAGGAAGTTCTAGACATCCAAGGCTTAGAGGTTTATCACTAACACTTAATCGGTTCCACAAGCTTTGTCTATTTGAGCCTCGCAGAATTTAAAGGATCAAGAAGAGCTAACAGGCAAAAGGACGTCATGTCCCCGTCGGAGTGTTGTCTTCAACGATCGCATCTTGTCTCTACTGACCATTATCCCCGACACTCCAGGAGGAGCAATACGCCTTCACTGCCAGTTAGCAACACCAACAGACTACGTCAACATCCAGCTTGGGGGAGAGCACCCCCTTGTATCCAGCTAAGTATCACTAGCTTATCTATCTATCTATTTAAGTTTTCAAAATAAAATATAGAGAGTATGTGAAAAGTCTGCCTGCTAAAATGAACCCTACAGAATAAGCTCTTATATGGAAATGATGAATAGTTGCTCTGCCGTAATTCCTTTCAAGTACCTAGTTTTCAACCTTGCACTCTCCCGAGTTTTGGACACAACTGTTTAGATTTGAGATTTACTCGAACACGAAACTTGTGGGTAGCGAATGCTTGATCTAAGTCTAGGTAGTTGACGGATATAATATGGGAAAGTTTTGAGCTGCTGTCCATCTTGTTCCTAGAGATGCTAGAGTTCGGAGAGTTTATCTTTTAAAATCTTAAAATTTCGCATGATGAGTTCTGTATGACGAGAGTTAAAAATTCCTACCACAAACCATACATTCATGCTTGCTAGATTAGGAAAACCCATCTATTTATATAGATCATATTGTAGGCTTGAGTGTAGTCTTTATAGGCATTGAGTGTGGTTATCTTGTGGACCCATAAGGAACCATCATGCGGTTAAAGTCAATACTATGTGCTCTCCATCCATTGATCTATGCTACTACGTCCTCGAAGCATGCACCCATTTTATAAATACTACATTCATTCGTGCGTGCTACTCCCTAGAAGTACCACCCACATATAGATCCATATCCACTACAAATCGTGCTATCTCTACCCTGGAGATACGCACTTATGCTGCTCCTACCTTGGGAGTACGCATTCCCCCACATATTGTGCTATCTCTACCCTGGAGATACGCACTTATGCTGCTCCTACCCTGGGAGTACGCATGCATCCATCCATCCATCCATCCACAAAATACTCCTATCCTGGGAGTGAACATCTAGAAATAATCATCACCGTTCCATTTGCCTACATAAAAGCTCCAGTCATTATCATTTCAAGTTATACACTCCCCGTTGCTAAAGTTTCATTTTTAGAGGATTGGTTGCTCTAAAAAAAAGAGAAGAAAAAAAAAGGAAATAAAAAGAGAGAAAGAAAGAAAGAAAGAGTAGCCAATTCCTTCCTTTCAAGAAGTTTCAAGGTTTCCGAATAAAGGGAGTCATGTTATCCCCAAAGGAGCAAGTGTAGAAGTAGATGTTCGCCAAGTGATCACCCCTCATAATCATTTCCTTATCATCATCATCTTATCATTCATCCCATTTCCTCCTTCACATGCACATATGACTTTATTATTATTTTAGTTCCTGTTGGATCCATGGTTTAACTGTGCAATATATGCAAGTGAGTTTGAGTGTCTCACCACTTATGAGCTCCACATAAGCCTATTTGAAAGTAGGGTGAGAGAGAGAAGGCTCTTTTCACTATGCCTTAGTTCCACAAATACCACATATTCTCGAGAGAAGAGAGAAGGCATACACTACTCATGCCTTGGAGAGGATCCAAAAATACCACAAATGAGAGACCCGAAAGGTTCATACAAGGAACTCGAGTTTTATTTGAAAATCTTGCAAAAACTCTAGGAATAATAGTTGATCAAAGAGCGAGAAACATAGCGCTTGACTTGACCGTTCTGTCTTTCAACTGCTCAAGACCCAAGTGACGGTTACAAGCCCCATGGTGAAAGGTAATATGAGTAAGTTTTGAGTAAGAATAGTTCACTCTAATCCGGAGGAGAGTTCTTGTTTGAATGCATGTGTACTTTTGAGGCGTGAAAGCATTGTAGCAACTCCTGATCCATCATCGAGTTTATCTTTGCTCGAGACGAGCAAAGGGTAAGCTTGGGGGAGTTGTTGACGGTCGTTAAGTGCCAATTTTTACCGTCAACTAGACATGAAAAAGGACCTAAATATAATTACCATCTAGATATAGGGCTTACACTAATGGAATTCCACGAGTTTTGGTGAATGTCTGTTTTACGCGGGTGTCGGTGAAAATACCCAAGGAAGGCCCACATGTCGGGTTTACATAGAGATAATCGGGAACCGGTGAAAATTCTGTAACTGGAAGGTTTGAGAAGGCTCGGGACCAAACGGGAGCCCGAACGGGCTCGGTGGAGAGTCGGCCGACTCCCCACCTTGGGCGGCCGACTGCCCACTTCAACCAATCAGCGTCAGCCTCGCGGATCCCTGTTCCACCGCCTTTGAGGATGAATAATAATCGTCCGTTTAGGTCTGTTTGATCCGAGGGCTGCGGTGCATCCTAGGGGGCTATATAAACGGGGCCCCCGGCCCTTGGAGGAGGCATCCCATGAAACCCTAATTCATTATTTCCGAGAGGATCGGGTGAGAGGGTCCCTTGAATGGATCTCCTCCCTAGAGCCTAGCATTCAAGATAGATAGAGAGAGTATAGGGTGGAGGTAGAGTTGGAGGAAGCCCGGCATGTCGGTGTCTCCTCTCCGGTTGTACCTGCGGGATCAAGTCTCCTAACCCGAGGCTTGGCTCTAGGATCATTCTGCAATTCAACTTCTGATACTAGTAAGTTCTTGTTATTATTGCTCTTTGGTTTACGAGTTTACTTTATTCGCTTCCGGTTGGGAATAGAGTAATCGTTCATAGCGTAAGCGTGGTGCTTGGGTTAGGTTCACTCGTAGATGCTCCCTATCTGGCCGGAAACGTGGTAGTATCGAGGGAAGTGACAATCCCTTTGTTACCTTTGTAGCCCACTTCCCGTCAGTAGGTAAGGTAGGTCCAAAAGTGCTAGGTTAAGCATCCTCTGTGGTGTGTTTTCTTAGGTGCTCCCATAGAGTAGTAGTTGCAAAGCTTGCCATAGGTTGGAAGGAGACTGTGGTAGTAATCCTCTCTATATCGCTCATTACCTTGTTTGTAGCTCACGGGTTAAGTATAGACTTGGGTTAGTCAGATGCACGTTTTCTCCTAGCGGATAAATAAATAACGATACTCTGGAATATCTCCCGGGTGAAGTGCTCACCGATATCCGTGCGCTTGCGGATTATTTCTCTTTGATTCTTTCGTGTGCGTATCTAGTATCAACAGATACCCGGCCGTATCCCCTCGGCAAGACTCGCTTGAAGCTCGTCGTAATCCCCGTCCGGCCGACTCAACCCTCACCACGCACCCAAGACTCACGCAAAGACACCGCTCATCACCAAGTCCGGCATCCCAAGCCAAACCATTCCCAAGGGTTCACCACCCGCACCTCATATACAATGCGAAGTGGAGTTATAATAAGTAAGGTGATGATAAATGCAAGCACGCAGAGAGGCGGTAATATATAAGTGCGAGCGCAAGGCTGGGTAACATGGTAAAAGGCTTCAAACAAGGTAAATATAGCTCAGGCAATAGCATGCATCTTATACTAGCAAAGGAGTAAATATAAAGCACTAGCAATACTGAACATGCAATGTCTAATAGAATTCTCTAAAATAAAGGTGCTGCCATGACACCTGCGATGTCGAGGAAGTAGTGGTACGAATCCGGTAGTAGTGGTACAAGTCCGTCTGTAGTGGTACAAGTCCTCCTCCGTAGTTCTTCAGCAGGTTCACTCCCTCGAGTTCGTAGTCTGCATCCTCAGATCTTTCCTCGCCCGAATCGACTCTGAAACCGAAACATAATAGTCACGTTAGCGACTCCTACAGAAGCCACAAAGAAGCAAATCAAATATAGAAGAACCAAATGCACTCAAACATAGTCCCAAAGCGTCGGGCTCGATTTTAGATGAATTTACATATAAAGATCATAATTTTTGGAGCTCGTATGAATAAGTTATGAATTTTTGAAGTTTAAACGGTATTACGAAAATAATAAAAGGCTGAATTAATGTGGGGCCGACACGTGGCAGCTCGTCATTAGGCCACGTGGCATGCTGACGTGGCTGCTGATGTCAGCAAGCGAGACCATGCTGACGTCAGCATGACGTCATGATGACGTCAGCGTTGCCCCGGTCAACCCTAGATGGGCCGGAATGGGCCGCCAATGGGCCGGTTGGGCCGGACTGGGCCGGGCCGGGCCCAACACGTGGCGAGCTGTGGTGAAGCCGCGTCGGCGGGCTGGATCCGATACGGGCTTTGGTTCACGCGGGCGGCTCATCATGGACGGGGGCGCCTTGGTCCATGGACCATCCTTTGGTTCACGGTGCACCGCGTGCACCCTCCTTCACTGGCTCTTGGTCTACGGTAGACTGGTTCCACGGAGGTCCACAAGAGGGGTAGCCGGTCCATCATTCTGGCGCACGGAAGACATGATCGTGGGGACCCACCAAGGGAGGCTCGGTCCACATGGACCAAGTCCACCCACCACGCGCCAGTACCTTCTATCTCATCCCCATCCTCACATCATGCCCAGTGTGCGGCCATGGCACGGCCGGCGGCGGCACGGCGGGGCTTCCCGGCGCCATGGCGGCTCTTGCTCCACGCCGGCAAGCGCATCCGCTCCGCGGCGGCATGGAGGGCATGGCAAGGCCATCAGCGCGGTTCATGGGGGCGCTAGGCGGAGCTTGGCCGTACGACGGCGGCCTAGCTGCGGCGACGCTCCACGGCAACGGGGCAGGGGCCACCCAGGGTTCAATTGAAGGCACGGGGCTTCGATTGGTATCACCAGGGCCACGTTCGGCCCACCGGCATCGACCGAGAGACACAGCGGCGCCCAATTTCTGCGGCGAGGCACGCGGCGGCACGACGGTCATGGCGGCGTTCGGCTCGGCGTCAAAGCAGGCGTCCACCAGCTTCATCTTCTCCATCGGGGACGCCGCGGTGTGCAGTGGCCTACGGCGCAGCTCACGGCGCTGCCTCGGCGAGCGAGGCGGCCAGAGTCGGCCGGCGCAATCACGCCACGGTGGCGCTCCCAGAGCGCCCCGTGCGGACCCCATCTCTGGTGGGAAGGTCGGGGTAGGTTACCACCGGGGTCGCCTCTCGCTGGTGGTGTGCGCACGGGGTGCGCCCCACCACAGCGGACGAAGTCCCGGTGTCCAAGGTGTCCGGGAGTTCATGGCTTGCCGGCGAACGGCGGCGCACGGTGGCGGGCGTGGCCACGGTGCGGCGAGCATGGCGGGCAAGTTCGCCGGCATGGTGGTGCTGGCCATCCAGGGGCTCTTGGCTGGTCTATGCGTGCGGTGCGTGTGTGTCCAAGGGCCGGGCTTGGCCATAGCCTACGCGCTTGTGGTGGAGCGCCATGGCTTAGGTAGAAGCAGGGCCAGGGTTGGTCAAGCGGGCATGGTGGCTTACCTGCGCGGCGCGGACGGGGATGAAGGTGCGGTACGGCTTCAAGGTCGAGGGCGAGGTCGGGCTCGCGGTTCTAGTCCAGTGGCGGGTCCCCGGTCAGCTGCTTCCTCCCGGTGATCTTCTTCCCCGTTGGTGGCGGCGGCGGCTTCTTCTTCCCCGGCGTCGGCGCTGGTCTTCTTTCTTCCCCGCCCCCTTCTTCTCCTTCCTCCCCACTTCTCCTTCTCTCTTCTTTGGCTTGGTGTGCGGCGCGGGGTCAGGAGGAGATGGAGGCCACCAGAGGCGGCTGCTGCTACTTATAGGGGTGCTCTAGGGTTCGTGGCGAGCCTCCGGCGTCGCGGCGCCACTTGATGTGATGGTCGGCGGACGTGGCACCATCAGGGAGCTCGGTAGGTCGCTATCAAGGTCATCATGGGTCCCAGGCGTCAGAGAAAGGCAGCAGGGCAGCAGCGCGCGGGCGAGCGCGTCCGCTTTTCCCGAAAATAGCCGGGCGGCCGCGGCATGTGCTGCGCGCGCGCGAGAGGGAAAAGGTGCGCGCCGCGAGTGTTTTCCTGATAGTGCTGTCGGTGCCTGGTCGGCCACCTGGCGCGGCGCTGTCGTGGACGCACCACGAGCCACCAATTCGGATCCGAGGCGGAGGACTTGGCTTGGCGGCGAAGTTTCGTTCCCCGGTCGAAAGCAGAGCAACGGGAGAAGAAAAGGAGGGACCGGGGAATATGACGGGCGGGGCCATGTCATCGGCGGGGAAAGGAGCGAGGGCACGTGGTCCGTTGCTCCCGTTCGGTTGATGGAGGGGGCGCGGCCATGCGGGCTTGTTCTTGGGCGCGGCATTTGTGGGCCGTTAGAAGAATGGAAAGAAAAAGGAGGAGCAAGCGGGCCGGTGGGAAAAATGGGCCGGTAGCCTGCTCCTTGGGCCGGTTCGGGTGAGGAAATGGAGAAGTTTTACGCGGCCGACCGGGGCCGTCCCGGAGAGTTTGGGCGAAATGGTGTTTGCCAATTGGTTTTCTTTTCTTTCCTTTTCCGTTTTTGTTTTCTTTTCTTAAGCACAAGTATATGTATTTGTAGTCCATGTCTCTTGTATATTATTTTTCATGGTGGTCATACTAGGTCATAGGCTATGTTGGGATTTTATCCCCATAATATTATGTTTATTTATTGCATAAGTAAATATGCAAGAGTTGGTTTAGTTATCCAATACAAAAATCCAAATACTCCAAATCTCGAATGCATATATGAATGCTTGACTATTTGACACAAGTGCGATTCCTACGCACTAATTATCACATGAGGTATTTATAGGAGTAACACCTAGTTAAGATAGCGACCAAGCATTGGTCTCTCTATGCATGATCTAGGGTGGCCTACTATATGTCACCCATCCCTACTTAGGGTATGGTAGTGTAGTATCTACGTAGTTGGCATGTATACTTATCTAAGAATCTAAGCTCATGGGAGGTTAGGATGTGATGCTATGACCGAATTCAACATGTGACCAAGGTAAGTTGCTATGTGGCATGTCATCCCACTAGGGTTAGCACTAGTTAGGCTAGCTAAGTGTTGAGTTGTCGACGGGGTCTTAGTTTACTATTCATGACCACTTTATACATATGATCAAGTAGTGGCCCACTAGGTGGCAAGCATAGGGTTAGGGCTCACTCCTCTAACTTGGCATCATAGGTAGGTTGTCTCACTAAGGTGGTTCTTTGGGGGTTTATCCATCAGAGTGGCTACGTAGCTAGTCAAGCCGAGGTAGGTAGTTCCTATTATCGAGGTATGGTGTTAAGCAACTACTTTCTCAAGGGTAGAGGTATCTCCCTGGGTTGACGAGGGTTGATCTACCAGGGTAGCTATATGTGTGTACGTGGCTTCTATTACCATGACACTGGGTATCCACATTCTCACGTGGAGAGGCGTTACCATGGTTGGCATGTTATCACTAGTCTTTGACCAACTATGATCAAGTAGTTAGTTGCTCAGTGGTGGATAGGCTCTACTACTATGGCTTAGGGTTACGGACTATCACTCTCATATGTGGAGTCATGGGCATAGGTTCAAGTCACAATGTCATGGGTTAGTGTGGTAATGCTAACCACTAACTAACTCTAGTTAGGTACTAGTTGGTTGTAGGGTTTATAGTATAGGCAGGGTTTATGATATAGCCAGGTAGGTGTACACATATACCTATTATACTTTGGCGGCATTGCTGCTAAATCTAGCATAGGGTCATTAGGGTTTAGACTTATGACTTAGGGGTTGTCACTAGGGCATACCATAGTGAATGACTTGTCATGGGCTCTCACCTGCAGGTATAGTAGGTCTTCATAGGGTCCTAATCACATGTGACTTAAGAACTAGATTAAGACACATGTGATGTTGTCGCATCATAATGCTTAACAACTACTGCAACCAACTTATATGCAAACTAGTAAGGTTTCTTACAGGACAAGCAACAAACATAGGTTTATTTAACAAAAATTTTGTAGTTCGGATTTTTGGGATGTTACAGAGGTGTACCACTGTGAGTATTGCCATAGGGATGGTCACCTATTTGAGTTTTGCTTTAGGAGGAAGAGAGATAAATGGCATGAGTATGAGCTTTACCACCACTCTACACATGGAGTGTTTGCTTCACCCTTTTAGAGGCACAGTGCTAGGCCTAGAGGTGCAGTTCCTCAAGGTCCTAGGACTCAAGGTGTGAGACCACGTGGTGGTCGTGCTCGGCGTGGTTTAGGTCTTGCTTATGGCCTTGGACCTCGTGACCATGCCTTTCACTCTTACAGCTTGAGCGGACCACGTTTTCCATGTCATGGTGATCACTCTACTCAAATGGGACATGGCATGTATGGTGCTTTTCCTAACACTTCTCATGGGCGAATGAGCCAACACTAGTTTCCTTCTCAGTTTACTAACTCCAGTGTTGGACCATTTACTCACCCCATGTCTTACTATTGATGCAGGATGTAGGCTTGGAGAACACATGGCTAGTTGATTCCGGTTGTTCGTGCCACATGACCAGAAATTTAAAATGGTTCTCCAGCCTTGACCCCACGACATGTAAAGAGTACATCACATTTGGGGACAACGGCAAGGGTAAGGTGCTTTCTCGTGAGTCTGTTCGACTCAATGAGAGCTTTGTTCTCAAGGATATTGCTTTGGTTTTGAACTTGCATTTTAACTTGCTTTCGGTTTCGCAACTCCTTGATGATGGTTATGAGGTGCGCTTTAAGCTAGGCTTTTCTCATGTTACTCCGATGCCCGGGAAAATCTTGTGTGTCAAATTGTTCCTTTTGGCAAAGTCTTTCGAGCTAATTTCTCTCGCTCTTTTGGCCTTTCTCGATGTTTAGTGGCCGATTCTTCTTCGAGCTTTGGAAGTGGCATAGGAGACTTGGTAATTTGAGCTTTGACTTACTAGCTAGGTTAAGTTCACTTGACCTAATCCGAGGATTGCCCAAGTTGAAATTTGAGAAGGATTTGGTTTGCCACCCTTGTCGCCATGGGAAGATGGTTGCTACTCCCCATCCCCCGTGAACCAAGTGATGACCAAAGGGCCCGACGAGTTGCTTCATAAGGACACAGTTGGTCCAGCTCAGGTCTGATCAGATGGTGGGAAGTGGTATGTCCTTGTGATTGTTGATGACTTTTCTTGCTACTCTTGGGTCTTTTTTCATGGAGAGTAAGGATGAGGCTTTCACTCATGTTCATGATTTGATCTTAAGGTTGCAAAATGAGTTGCCTAAGAATGCCATGCGAGCTATCTACAGTGAAAATGGCACAGAATTCAAGAATACTCATTTTGAAACCTTCTGTGCTTCTTTGGGTCTTGAACATCAGTTTTCTTCGCCTTATGTCCCTCGCGAGAATGGAGTTGTTGAGCGCAAAAATCGGACCCTTGTTGAGATGGCCAAGATGATGCTTGATGAGCATAGGACTCCTAGGCGGTATTGGGCCGAAGCAATCAACACGGCTTGCCATGTTTCCAATCGCATTTTCCTTCGAGCTTTCTTGAAGAAAACTTCCTATGAGTTGCGATTTGGTCGGCTACCCAAAGTGAGCCATTTCCGGTGTTCGGGTACAAGTGCTTCATCTTGAAGAAAGGTTACTTGGACAAGTTCGAGTCCGATCTTCAGACGGTATCTTTCTTGGTTATGCATCTCATTCCCATGCTTATCGAGTACTTAACTTTGAAACTAACCGCATCATGGAGACTTGTGAAGTTACCTTCGACGAAACCACACCTTGTTCTTCTCCTGTCTTTGAGCGTGCAGGTGACCAGGAGATTGGTGAGAGCATTTTTGTGGAGGAGTAGGACAACACCAATTGGGGTGAACCTGAGCTGACTCCACCGGCTGCCCTAGTCGACCCTGCGACGACCACTTCAGTTGATGGCCCTGGTCCTTCCACTTCGACTACTTGGGGGCCGGACGACCAGTTTCCTCAGCTTGCACCAGCTGCACCTGAGGGAACTCCAGCTGCGGTTGAGGGGGAGGCGACTTCTTCAAGAGAGGCACCTCGGTACATTCAGCATTGCCATCCTCCTGAGACCATGATTGGTAACATCAATGAGCGTGTTACATGCAACATGTCGTATGAGATTTCACATTTCGCACTTTACTCGCTTTTGTTGCTTCCTTTTAGCCCAAAGATGTTGGACGGGCTTTATCTAATCCCGATTGGGTCAATGCTATGCATGAGGAACTAGAGAACTTTGAGAGAAACCAAGTCGGGTTCTAGTTCCACCTCCACCACAAAGTCATCCCATAGGTACCAAGTGGGTCTTCAAGAATAAAAGAGTGAGGATGGGGTTACGGTGAGAAACAAGGCTAGGTTGGTTGCTCGGGGTTTTGCCGGAAGAGGAGATAGACTTTGAGGAAACCTTTGCTCATGTTGCCCGTTTAGAAGCCATTAGGATCCTTTTACCCTTTGCGGCTTCGAAGGGGTTCAAGGCATATCGGATGGATGTAAAGAGTGTTTTTCTCGAATGGGTACATAGAAGAGGAAGTGTATGTGAGGCAACCCCCAGGTTTTGTAAATCCCAAATATCCTGACCATGTCTACAAACTCTACAAAGCCCTTTATGGTCTAAAACAAGCCCTGAGAGTGTGGTATGAGCGGTTGAAGTCTTTTTTACTGGGCAAGGGTTTTACCATGGGTTTTGTTGACAAAACCTTGTTTCTCCTCAAGCATGGCAATGACACTCTCTTGGTGCAGATTTACGTGGATGATATCATCTTTGGTGGCTCTTCACATGCTCTTGTTGCAAAGTTTTTAGATATGATGAGCAGGGAGTTTGAAATGAGCATGATGGGCGAGCTGACATTCTTCCTCGGTTTGCAAATCAAGCAAACTCAGGAGGGGACGTTTGTACATCAAGGGAAGTACACCAAGGACCTATTGAGGAAGTTCGATATGGGCGAGGCTAAGCCTCTTCTGACGCCTATGTCGACCATGACGGTGATGGACCTAGATCTGGAAGGAGAAGCCGTGGACCAGAAGGAGTACCGCAGCATGATCGGGTCGTTGCTGTACCTGATGGCGACGAGGCCCGACATTCAGTTCGTTGTCTGTCTCTGCGCACGCTTCCAGTCTTCGCCGTGCACTTCGCATCATCAAGCCGTCAAGCGAATCATGCGGTACCTATGCTTTACTCCTGAGCTCGGTCTTTGGTACTCTACCTCTTCGACTCTTTCTCTTTCGGGCTATTCTGATGCTGATTACGCCAGTTGTCGAGTTGAGAGAAAGTCTACCTCTGGTACTTGTGAGTTTTGGGTTTGTCACTTGTTTCTTGGCCCTCTCGCAAGCAGTCAAACATCTCCCAATCCACTTGTGAGGCTGAGTATGTTGCGGCCACTGGCTGTTGCTCTCAGCTGCTTTGGATAGTTGCTACTTTGAGGGATTTTGGCCTAAACTTCACCCGAGTGCCTCTTTACTATGATAGCACCGGTACCATAAGCATTGCCAAAAACCTAGTGCTCCACGCTAGAACCAAGCACATTGAGGTCCGCTTTCATTTTCGAGAGACCACCAAGAGAAAGGTGACATTGACCTAAGGCGTATCCAAACCCATCACCAAATTGCGACTTTTGCACAAAGCCTTCGACCAAGCTCGGTTTGCTCACTTGTGAGGGGAGTTGGGCACTTGCTTCCCATTTTAGATGTGGGAAGTTTTGTATCTTGTATAGTTCTTTTGCTTCTTTTGCTTTGTTTTTGCTCTTTTGTATCATATTGCATATCATCTCATCATGTATTATAGAGCATTTGTCAATCTTCATGGTTATAGCAGTTTGAATACAATTATGCTCCCGCTAGTATGTCTTGTTTATACGTGATGGTGCTTGTAGTTTAAGCTCTTTTTTATCATATTGACACATGTTATGAGCTAAGCCTTTGTTTTTAAATGTGAACTTGCTTAATACATGGTGAAATCTAAAAAATGTTCACCATTGAGGTTGGTGCCTAGCATGCATAGGTTTGTGATATCCTTTGTTCTATCTTGTGTATGCAAAGTGCCTATGGCTCATGCATTGATTCATACACTGACTGGCCGACACCTACATGACCTTGTGGCAAAATTAATGAAAGACTCTTATCATGGTCATAAAAATAATAAAAAAAAATCTCTGAGTGCATAAGGGCTGGCAAGTGCCTATGTGACCTTGTGGCAAAATTCACAGACCAGCATAAGGGACTGGTGTGCCTTTGACAAATGTATGGGCGCTGCCTGTGATAGTCCCTTGGGGTACATGGGATAGCACAAGGTTGATTTCCGGCTTATGTTTGCTATGTGCTAGTCTTAGTGATGAACCCCGTTTTTGAGAAATGCTTAAAATTGGTCAAAAATGCTAAGTATCGTATTTCATTTCATTTGATCGTTTGAGCATTGGCTTTGACATGCGCTTGTTGCTATACACTTGACAAGCACTAACTAGAGCATCTTTATACTCGATTGCTATACTCCCGAAGCTTTGCATTTCGCATTTCATTGCATTCATAGCATATTTTGAGGGAGAGTTGCGAGACTCTTTTGCTTCTATCTTGATAAGTGCATGTGCTAACAAGGGGGAGAATGATCCACAAATCCAGAGCGTTTGCATACATTTGTGAGAATGCATTTGTCAAGGGGGAGTTGCACTCCGAGCTGTTTTGCTAGATGTGTTGAGCCTTTGCCTCTTCTGGAGGGTCTAGCTGATTTCGAGCTGTTTTCAAGTGCTTTGTGCTTTGCTAGTGGTGTTGAGCCCTTTTCTACCTCTTCTTGAGGACTAGCTTTCGTTTTGCATGGTTGCGTCGAGCCATTGCCCATGTCTTTGGGGACCAAGTTGTTGCTCAAGTTTTGCTCATTTCAAATGACCCATTTCTAGCTTCTCCTTGGCTTTTGGTCATTTGGGTGAGTTGTCTTTGGTTTTGTGTTGGTGTTGACAATACACTCATCAAGGGGGAGATTGCGGACACATGGTTCTTTCCATAACCATTGTGTAGCAGTTTTTGGTGATGAGTGATTGTCAACATGCCAACACATTGGCGTGTGTGGGTGTGTTCAACTAACCGTGGCACGTGGATCGTGTCGAATAATTGTGTCTCTTGGCTTGTGGTGTGTAGGTGTGGAGTCTGGATGCGGTGGTCGACGGTGTGGTGAAGGCCAAGGAGGGCGTGCTTGTGGCGACGGACCGAGTGCAGTGAAGGGCGGACGTGAGGCTTGGACCGAGGGACTGGAGGCCGGGCGGCCAGCCGCGGTGGATAACACTTGGGACATCGACAAGTGCAAGTGTACACGGTGGGGGATGCGTACGGCTACGCTACTCACGGCGGTTTGGTGGTTTTGCCTCAAAACCATCGGCGATGGTTTGATGGTTTCACCTCAAAACCATCGGCGGCGGGTTTCGCGGGTTTGTGTCTCAAAACCCGAGCGGAGGTCCCGATGCGGACGGACGGCACATGGCGGCATCGGGAAGATCGCGTGGAAGCGAGACTACCGGTGAGGAGGCGCGGTGGCCATCGGATCAAGTGAAGCTTGGGCGGACCATAATGCCCCGGCTAAGTGGTTTGGTCTCGTATGTATCCAAGGGCAAAAAGGGAATGTGTAATAGGCCCTGATAAATAAGCATGAGGGGTTCCCCTTTTCCCTCACCTCTTTACCGCTTGGCATTTTTAGTTTTCTCTTTCTTCCTTGCTAGGTTTTCCCCCTCTAGTGTTCTTGGTGAGAGAGAGGTCCATGGATTCATAGAATTCGTTCTTGAACCAAGATCAAGGGAAGAGAGGCCCCTAGTCCTCTCTATTTTCTCTGGGAGTAAAGATTTCGTTGTGTTCATGTGGTGATTGTTTTGTTCATCCCCAGCTCCCACTTTCCCCCTTTGTGTTCTTCGTGATTTCTTCAATTCTTGAGGGTTTTGATCTGTTCTTTTTGCACTGGATTGATCTATGACGTGAGAGGAAAGTTTTCACTGAAATTGGCTGATTCCACATGAGATCGAGATCCATGCATTTCTTGCTCTAGGCCTCCTCAAGAACAATTTTTCTTTCCCTTTTCGATTTCTCTTGATTCTCTCCAAATTGAGCGATGATCTCTTAGAGATAGCTCCCCAACTGCCTCGTCATCACACCTGTGAAATTTAGTTACAGTTGGAGTAAATTTGGAGGAGATACATCAGATTTGGGGTTTTCTCAGCCCTAGCCGTGAAAACCGGCCAGGCCGGCTCCTAGAACCGGCTAGGCCAGCTCCACTCGGCGGCCAAGCCGATCGCCTTGATCGGCTAAGCCGGCACCAGACCAACAAAGCGACCAAGCCGGCCGGGCCGGCCTGACTCCCGGAGCCGGCCGAACCGGCCAGCCGACTCCTCGAGCCGGCCAAGTTGAGTGGTGTGTCCCTTGGACTGGTTTGGTCACTGTTTGGTCTTTTGGACTCTGTTTCCTGCGCTGTTTGTTGTACTAGTTTTCTGTTATCATGCAGATCATTTCTACGCTGTGCTGTTTTCCGCTGGCTTGATCTCTTGAGGTTTGAGACCTTGCTTCTCGTCAATAGAAGTAGAGGGTCTCGGCTTTTGCGTTTTCTGTCTTGTGGTGATCCGCTGTGTTCCTAGGGAACATCCACCCTTTTTCAGGGTCATGATCACCACGTCATGCTGTTTGCCTCTTGGGGCGTGATTTTGGGAGAGAGGCTTAAAGTTTCGAAAGAAATTTGTAAGCTCTCATTCACCCCCCTCTGGTCACCTATTCCGGTCCTTCACATCTACATGCAGGCCACAACAAGCAAATTGGACACGTACTGCAAGCGACATTCCGTGAGCTGGCTTCGAGGCAGACAGAGTGTGATGCACAAAAGGGCGCGGCACCGGTGATGATGCCTCACGCCGACAAAGTCGAGATCACCCCTTCGCCGCCCCTCGAGACCAGGTGGCCACCGTTCGCGCTCCGCCACTACGCCAACGGCTTTTGGTTGCCGGAGGTCACAGCGAAGGAGGGCTTGCCAGCGCTCCATTCCTGCTTCGCGCCGAGGCCCACCGACGTGATCCTCGCAAGCTTCCCCAAGTCCGGCAGCACGTGGCTCAAGGCGCTCACCTTCGCGACGCTGAAGCGGTCCGCGCACCCTCCGTCCGACGGCGACCACCCACTACGCCACCACGGCCCCCCGAGTGCGTCCAGTTCCTCGGGATCGAGCTCACCGACAAGAACAAGGACGAGTTCGAGGCGCTCCCGTCCCCGCGCGTGCTCGCCACGCACCTCCTTACTCCATGTTGCCAGGCGGCATCACCAGCGTCGGGGACGACGGAGAGCGCTCGGCGGGGTGCCGGATCGTGTACGTCTGCGAGGAGCCCAAGGACGCGCTGGTCTCCTACTGGCTGTTCACGAGGAAGGCGGCGATGGCGAGGGGAGTTGACGTCCGGCCGATCACCATCCAGGCGGTGTTGGAGATGTTCTGTGATGGCCGGTGTCCCGGCGGCCCGCAGTGGCGGCATGTCGTCCAGTACTGGGAGGAGAGCGTGAGGAGGCCTGACAGGGTGCTGTTCCTAAGGTACGAGGAGATGCTGCT
The DNA here is from genome assembly GCA_018135685.1 of Themeda triandra. Lineage (NCBI taxonomy): Eukaryota > Viridiplantae > Streptophyta > Magnoliopsida > Poales > Poaceae > Themeda > Themeda triandra. Next base: position 150,453 of record JAENPR010001114.1, on the reverse strand, counting down.
TGAGCCCGAGTCCCGAGATGCATGTCGGGGAAGATGGAGAAGTTCTTGGGCTGTGAGTTTTCTGAGGAAGAGGAGGAGGGCGGGGTGGTGAGCGCCATTGTGGAGCTGTGTAGCTTGGGCAAGCTGAGGGACATGGAGGTGAACAGAAATGGAAGCACTAGGTTGGGGACCAAGAACGAAAGCTCCTTCGGGAAGGGAGTTGTTGGGGACTGGAGCAATCACATGACGCCGGAGATGGCAAAGAGGCTGGATAAGGTCGTTGAGGATGCATTGCAAGGGACTGGATTTGTCTTCTCGGGTGCAATGTGAACAACTCTTGACTCAATAGAGTTTATGGTTGCAAACTGAATAATGTCAAGATCAACTAGTTTAATTTGTATTGTTGGTTGTAGAAATTCATTCTGAGGAATCCTCAGTGATAGGGAAAAATAAAATGTGGACTTCATCATTCATCATACCGGAAATTAATTCATCTATTGTCGTTGTAACATCTCGTTACATCGAGGGTATGGATGCATATGTTAGTATTTGTATCTGTACTATGTCATAAAAATAATATGCATTACTATGTAAAATATTGCAACATAATTCTTCAGGAAGGGAGTTGCGGGAGATTGGAGCAACCACATGACGCCGGAGATGGCGCAGAGGCTGGACATGGTCGTTGAGTATGCATTGCAAGGGACTGGATTCACCTTCACAAGCACAACATGAGCCACTGTTGGCACATGTACAGTACTGCTTGCAAACTGCATAATGTCAAGATCAACTAGTGATCTATTGGTATTGTTGGTTGCAGAAATATTCTGCTCCTCAGTGATAGAGGGAAAAAAATTGACTTCATCAATCATCATACCGGAAATTAATTCATGTACAACTTATTTCTCATTGTAACATCATACCGGGATTGGCGAGGACGAGAGAGCGAGACCTGCGTTTCTGCGGAGCGAGGGGGTCGGGGGTGGGGGTCGGGATCGGGGTCGGGTTGGGCCGGATTGCCTCCAAGACGGTGCGGTCGGGTTGAGTTTATGCCATGACTAAAATACCCTTTAAAAACAAAATTAATATTTTGTGGAGGCGATGGGGGCAATTACAATCATTGTAAAAGAACTCATATAATATATGTAATAAAAAAACTACGTGTTCCTATATGTAAATAGTGCACCACAAAGTCATGTGCCATCAGATTTTATACTTGTGTCTTGTACACTTGAACTTGTCAGTCCGACTTATCAACCATGGTACAGTGATTTTCTCTCGCAACAAAACAATATCAAACGGTTTATCAGCTGCAAAATTCATCAGCCTAATGTGCCGTTACATTCTTTTGGACTAGAGAGGGAAAAAAACGCCTACTGATTTCCTGTGTTTATGGGCTGATTGAGGCATTCATTGACTCGTTGTCGTGCTGGGTGGGGCTATAAGGTCCTGTTTGCTTGCTTCTCATGCAAAGTTGTACGGTGCCATGAGCATTTCGCTCAAGTGCTGCACTGCAAAGTCTTTGTTCGGTCTCTACGTATTTCTCTAAAAAACTCCCTCTGACTTCTCTCACAAGTCTCAACTGTTGTTGGAATTCGATACACCTTCCCTTCGCAAACTATAAAAGCGAATATTTTGAGCCTTCAACTGTTGAAACTGGTTGTGTTTCCCATTTGGATGTTTTTTAAGGCAAATTGGACGTTGTTGATAGTTCAGGATAGTCAAATAAAGTTAGAAAATAAATAATTAAAAATCTTCCTAAATATTTTCTTTTGAAAATATATTTGGAACTTAAAACTTCAAAATCTAGTTTAATATTAGAAAATTCATAAGAAGTTTATTTTATTTTAGAAAAATGTGAAACAAGTTTCAGATTTCTTCTAAAATCTTGATAAAACATTATGTCACATAGATTAAAATCTTTTGGGTCTTATATGGTCTCTTTTGTTTGGGTCTAACCTGTGCACATCATCATAATATGAAACATGATTTTAGGAAAAAAAAAACTGAAACTCTTTCATATTTTTCTGAGCTAAAACAAAATTTCTGTAAATTTTCTAAGATTAAACTAGATTTTAGAAATTATTTCTGTAACTTTCTTTTTTTTTTGATAAAAGTCTATTTGATCATGAACTATCAATATAGTTCTATTTAGCTCCCTCATGGTCATGGTTGATGTGGCATCACAGGCATCTGATGTGATGTCATGAACTATTTTTAAGGAGAAAAAAAGATCGGTTTTAATAATTAATAGATAGATAAACTGGACCATCACAACAGTTAAAGGATTAGGAGGGCTTTTCTTTTTTCTTTGTTTCTTTCCTCTCTTCAAGGACAGCCAAGACGAAAAGATGGGCCCAGTGGTCTGGCCCGGCCGGCCACACCACGCGACGCGCAGGCACTAGAGCTGACAGCTGAGCTGTGGCCTGTGGGTGTCGGGTACACAGCACATGGCACAGCGGAGGCCATCTCTAGCCGACGGCGACATGTCGTCAGATCCACGGTCGCCGACCGCGAGAACGACTCCGCGCCCGCGGACGCCTCCTTCTCTGTTTCCAACTCTAGGAGCTGAGTGCATCCGAACTCCGGGGAGGGAAACGCCGCGGGCACCAACACGGCCTGCCGCCACGTCGCCGTCGCCGGCATCTACTTTCCTGGTGCGCAAAATCCCGTTCCCGTCAATCTCTCGTCTCTCCCACTGCTCCGCATATTGGAGACTCTGTCTGTGCGGTTTGAAGGGTAGTAGGATTCTGAAAACACTCGCTGCTACTTTGGGGTTGGGGACACCTGGTGTTATGAACATGTCCGGGTACGATCGGTCCAGCCTACTTCTCGTAGTCGCGGTTAGTTCATAGCTGGGCTTCATGCCACGAAAGGATAAGTAAAACAAACATTTCTATTTCTATTTAATTAAAAAAGAAGCAAACCAAATGAAACCAAAGAATGATCCGCAGCCGCAGGCAGGGACAAAACCAATATTAATTGCAGCAGAATAGGGCCTTGTTCGGATGCCACCAAAAAGGTGGAATTTTTTCGCCTCTCTCTATCACATCAATTTTTAGACCCATGTATGAAACAGTAAATATAGGTAAAAAAAATAACTAATTGCATAGTTTGGTTGTAAATCATAAGACGAATCTTTTGAGCCTAGTTAGTACATGATTGGACAATATTTACCAAATACAAATAAAAGTACTACAGTGTTTTTTAACTACCTAATAATTTTAACATCCGAGCGTGGCCGCCCGGGGGTGAGTACAATATTAATTGCAGCACGCAGACCACGAGCGCGACGACATCTCAGCGGCCGGCTTGCTGGTGCATCTGGTGACCAGCTCCAGGTCGTCGCAGCGTGTGCGTGTTCTTGCCAGGTGCGCAGAATCCTTTCCCCGAATTCCCCCTTCTTGTCATTCTCAGATCTGCCTGCCGCCGCATTTCTACCTGGAGAGAGGTTTGTCATTTGGAAGCTGGAGACACTTGATGATGCAGTTCCTGTAACGATCGGTTCAGCCTATAGTATGGGCCTCGTCAACGCTATTAGTTCATAGCTGGATCTTTATTTATGTGTTTGTTGTTTTAAGTTTACCTATAGAATGATTGGCGTTGCTGATTGTTAAGGGCCAGCTCCAGAGCAGCTTCTAGGGCGAATCATCCAAACGGTATTCTATAGCTCCAGAGCAGCTAGACGTATTTGCAGATTAATATTTTCATTCTTGTGTTTGCACTATATCTACGCTAGTTTTTGCCAAAGGTTGGATTGTAACTTTTTAGCACCCAATTTTCTTATGATATAAGTCTATCTGGAGTGAACCCTGCTGCAGGGATGAACAGTATGGAGTCTAGCTACCTACTGCAACTACGGGAGAAATTACTTTGGGTACTGCTGCTTTCCGAAAAATAAGTGCTTGGCACTGCTCATCCTCTCCCGTTGGGTGGGAGATGCGTGTCTATAAAAAAATGCAAACGAGTGTAAAACTAAGATGAAAAATAAGCATTGACAAAGGAAAATAACATAGGCATTGCTGGTAGCACGAATTGTCCTGAACCAGAGTAAAGTAACTGAACAGACTAGCAGTCACAGTATATCTTTAGCTATTTAACCGCTTACATGCAACATTTGTAGTAGTCCCTATACTCGTGGTTCAAATGGACAGTTGGGTTGCCAAGAAATTTCCAGAAGAGTATAAAGTTCACTGCTTGATGCTTGGCCTGCATTTGAGCTGGCTTGGCTACTTTAGACTTTGGAGCAATAATCCAATCTTTTGCAAGACTAGTGTTGTGGTGAATTTTTCCAAACACCTTTGAAGCTTTATATCCTAGGATCCTTTTAGCCTGAGCAGTTCGGGGTACAGCACTACAGCCTTGTTTCTTGCACGGTACTTCCTAATGTAACTGTTAGTGACTTGCAGTGCAATCAATTTCAGTGGTAATGTTCATTGAACCATGTCTGATCAGATGGTGTTGAATATATGTACCGTACCTCTGTTGCTCTTTATATCTCAGTTAACTTCTCCCAGTTATCTACACTGTTGAGATCAGGTTTTCTCATAAACATCCCTTTTGTGCACCCTATTCTGCATATGCAGGCTGCAACAAGTAACTGGACACATACTGCTAGTGACATCTCTTTTGAGATGGCTTTCAGGCAGTCGGAGGACGATGCGCAAGAAGGTGCAACGCCGGTGACGATGCATCACACCAACGTAGCCGAGATCATCCCTTCGCTGCCCCTGGAGACTAGGTGGCCACCGTTCCGGCTTCGCCATTACGCCGGCTTTTGGTTGCCAGAGGCAAAAACACTGAAGATAGGCATCCCGGCCATCCATTCCTGCTTCAAGCCGAGACCTACCGACGTGTTCCTTGCAAGCTTCCCCAAGTCTGGAGCCACTTGGCTCAAGGCCCTCGCCTTCGCAACGCTGAAGCGTTCCACGCATCCGCCATGCGACGAGGACCATCCGCTGCGCCGTTGCAGCCCCCACGACATTGTCAGGTTCGTCGAAATGGAATTCAACACAAGGGATGAGTTTGAAGTGCTCCCTTCCCCGCGCGTGCTGGCCACGCACCTTCCCTACTCCCTGCTTCCCAGTAGCATCTCCAGAGAACGCTCAGGGTGTCGGATCGTGTACATCTGCCGGGAGCCCAAGGATGCTCTAGTCTCCTTCTGGTTGTTCACAAGAAAGTTGGCGCCGACACGAGGAATTGATGTGCAGTCATTCACGATCGAGGAGGCATTCGAGCTGTTCTGCCAAGGCCGTTGTCCGGAAGGCCCGCAGTGGCAGCACGTCCTCCAGTATTGGGAGGAGAGCGTGAGGAGGCCTGACAGGGTGTTGTTCCTTCACTACGAGGATATGTTGTTTGAGCCTGAGACACACGTCAAGAAGCTAGCAAAGTTCATGGGCTGTGAATTTTCTGAGGAAGAAGAGGAGGGCGGGGTGGTGAGCTCCATCGTGGAGCTATGTAGCCTGGGCAAGCTGAGGGACATGGAGGTGAACAGAAATGGAAGCATTAGGTTGGGAGCCAAGAACGAAAGCTTCTTCAGGAAGGGGGTTGTTGGGGACTGGAGCAATCACATGACGCCGGAGATGGCGCAGAGGCTGGACAAGGTTGTTGAGGATGCATTGCAAGGGACTGGATTCGCCTTCTCGAGCAATGCGTGAGCCACTCTTGGTTTATTTATATAAGTACTGGTTGCAAACTTCAGAATCTCGAGATCAACTAGTTTTATCAGTATATATAGCTGATTGTAGAAATATTCTGCTCCTCCGTGATAGAGGAACAATGTGGACTTCCATAGCGGAAATTAATAATTCATGTACAACTCATTTGTAGTTGAACATCTTCTCACAGTGAGTGTGAATGTATGTATGAGTATCTATATTTGTTTTGTGTAATAAAAAAAAGTACGTGCTACTATGTAAATGCACCATGTTTGCTTGCTTCTCGTGCAAATTGTATGATGCTGTGAGCACTTCGCTAACTGCTGCACTGAAAAGTCTTTGTCCGACCTCTCCTTCCTTTTTTAATTTTTTTTAAAGAATCTTTCGGTCCTCTCTCTCTCAGTTGCTGTGGCGGTTCAATTTACCTCTTCAAACAATAAAACTGGATATTTTGATGCCTTCAACTATTAAAACTGGTTGTTTTTCCTTCTTGGATAGTTTTCAATGCGGTTTAGTCTAACATTGCGCCACATCAACCACAAAGAAACCAGACTCTGTTGATAGGCGAAAAGGGTCAATTAGAGTTCAATAACAAAATTACAGAAATAATTTTCTATCTCGATCACGTAAAAGGTTTGCGTGTTTTTGTATTAAGTGGAAAAAAGTTTTGAATACAAGGCAGGAGAGGGTTTAAAAAAATGTATGGAATTTAAAACCTCAAATCTGGTTTAATCTTAGAAAATTCATAGTAAATTTATTTCAACTTAGAAAAATATGAAACGAACTTAAGATTTCTTTTAAAATCATGCTTGATATTATCGTTCAGAGATTGAAATTATTTGAGTTTTACACGGTCTCATTTGTTTGTTTCTGTATTAGTAGATCTCTTGTTATCTATTATAGCGAGTATACATTGTACAAATAGGTACGAATGCCTTAGTAATAACACGAGTAGTATATGGTTTAACCACCTCATAGTTAAACCCCAGCTGAGCGGTTCAACTATAAGAACAAAACCAGTTCTTAATATTTTGTTAAGAAGTTATTTTTGACCCTAAACTTTAACACAGTCCTATTTATCTCCTTTGTGGCTGATGTGGTGTTACATATGACGTATGATGTGGTGCCACGTTTGACTAAACCGTCTTAAAAATCATCCAGGGAAAAAACAAATATTAATTATAATAATTGAATAAGTTAAATATGCAATTTTTTGTTTAAAGATGACAAGAGGGAAATTGGACGGTACGGTCACAACAGTTTTTGAGGTTAGGAAGTCGAAAATAAAGAGGAAAAAGTGGTCCCTCAATGTTGACGGTCGTTAAGTGTCAATTTTTACCGTCATCTAAACATGAGAAAGGACTAAAATATGTTCACCAACTAGATATAGGGGTTATACTTGACGTAATTCCACGAGTTTTGGTGAATGTCCGTTTCGCAGGGTGTCGGCTGAAAATACCCAAGGAAGGCCCACATGTCGGGTTTACATAGAGATAATCGGGAACCGGTGAAAATTCAACTCTGGAAGGTTCGAGAAGGCTCGGACCAAACGGGAGCCCGAACGGGCTCGGTGGAGAGTCGGCCGACTCCCTTGGGCGGCCGACGGCCATCTCGCCAATCGGCGTCGGCCTCGCGGATCCCTTTGTTCCACCGCCTTTGAGGATGAATAATAATCGTCTCGTTTAGGTCGGTTTGATCCGAGGGCTGTGGTGCATCCTAGAGGGCTATATAAGCGGGGCCCCCGGCCCCCGGAGGAGGCATCCCTAAAACCCTAATTCATTATCTCCCGCCGGGATCGAGTTGTAGAGGCGTCCCTTGAATGGATGACTTCTCTTCTCTAGAGAATTAGAGCTAGACATTCCAATGTAGTAGATTAGATCTAGATGAGAGTTAGGGAGAGCGGAGCTGCGCTCCGGTTCGGAGAAGTCTTCGAGAGATTTGGTATGTCTTTGTATCTACTCTTGTAAGACTTATGCTTCAATATATTTATCTTCTCTATTTACTTTTATGCCTATCTTGTGATTGTTAGTATAGTAGTTATGCTTTAGTATGGGATCTTCGCTCGCATCGAGTGCTCTAGTTATCTTAAGTAATTAGAGTAGTAATTAATAGTGTAGACATGGTGTCTAGACTAGAGGTTACACGAGATTGCACCCAATCCCACGGATTGTTGTGGTAGCCCCGGGATCGTGACAGGTCCCGACGGCCGTCGTATTCCACCTCGTTCGGGTTGGTGTTTGTAGGACCGTAGTCGGACCTTCCTAGCCCCCTTCTCATCCATGTCCGTGGCTAGTGCTCCGATGTCCCGAAGTGCTATTGTATGATTGCTATATCTATCCATCCCCCGTTATCATAGAACCGAGTAATAGAGAAGTATATAGGAACCTTGATCTCTCCCGTTGTCCTCTCACTCTAGCTAGCTACTCATTTATCATAGAATTCTCATGTGTGCTTTATTATTTATATTACCTTACATATATATATCAATTACCTCTACTTTAGTCTAGTTGGTTTACTAAGTTAGTAGATACATGATGGTGAATTATCGATTCTTTAACCCTTGCTTCCCGTGGTAAAATATAAATAACGATACCGGTTTACTCCCGGTAAAATGCTACAATGGTATGTTACGTGCGCTTGCGGAATCCTTCATATTTTAGTTGCACTTAATTTATACCAACAAGCATTTTTGGCGCCGTTGCTTGGGGAAGCAATCGGTGTTAAGTTTTTGATAGTGATCTTGATGTCTCGCTAATTTAGTGTATCACTAGTTTTAGTAGGATTACCCCTTGTTCTGTTGAGTTGTGGAATAGACGGGACAAAAGATGTCGTTCGACCTTCCGACAAGTTTCCACAAGACAATGAAGAGCCCGGGGTCCCCCAACATTCAACAATCATCAACATTGGAACCCCGCCACCTCACGTAATGTACAAAAGGTCGTCGTCACAAGAATTTCAAATCACTTCACAAGTGACGAACATGGACGCTGCACCGCTCACAAATTTCATCATGTGAGTCATGGTAAGTATGATCAAGAAAGGTGAGATAGTCTTGCTCGTGAACTTTAAAATTGATGAGTAGTTATCTTTTTGAATTCTTGCACCCCACTTTGCATGTTTACTTTTAACAATTCATGCATTCACTCCGTTTAGCTTATTTATGTTTGCTCATCTATTGCATGTTTAGTTTCTTGCATGCATTCACATCGCCCGCATCTAAAAAAAATAAAAAAAAATGTTTATATATATATATTTCCTCACCATGATCATGCTCTGTCATCTCCATTTGAGTAAATCTCTATAGTGCTTTCATGTCACCTTTGTTTGCTATAGTATGTTTTGGTTTGGAAGTACTTCTAAGGGTATTTCCAAAGGCTTTTTAAATTAAGCATGGTGCTTAGGTTAAATTGTCTTCCTTGACCAAATTAAGACATGGAGTCCAGTTTGGTTATTGAACTAAAAATGTGCTTTAGTAGATATTGGTTATTTTGTTGGACTAACCCCTATGAGAAAACTCTCAAATCCAATTTGGGTAAGTCAAGAGATGAACTCACTTCATAGATGAAGCCAGGCATATGATGAATTCCAACAACTTCGCATAAAAGACACAACTCATTCATCGTCCAAGGAAGAATTGAAAGAATCCATGATGTGCCTATCCATGGTTTGTCACGAACTGCCAAATCACCACTTCGGTGATGGAACAAAGGAGAAGACAAGAGTTCCACAAGAAGGATCATCATTTGAACTTACTCAAAGAAGTGGATGAACAAGGCGACAAGCTATGAGCAACATTGAAGACAACATAGCATTGGGCCCAAAACTCGAGCTAGGATGCCAATGAGGAGTATGGTGTAACTCGGCTCATTTTGGCCAATCAAAGACCCGCCCTCGTTGTTCTTGAAGACACCATCTTGCACGTCGGCAAAGGACAAGGATGGCATGATAAGCATACATCCTTGTGTCAACCAATCATCATCAAGGGTTGACTACCGACCAAACCCAAGAAGACCGGAACAACCACATTTGCAAGATGATGTCTCTAAGCCATTGGAGATGAAGACCCTTCCTTGATCATTAAGACGGATGGCGTATCATTAATTGCAACTCTTCGCCATACCACTAAAAGACAAAGACCATCAAGGAAGAACTCGAGTCTACATCTCCAAGGAACATCAATGCGCCATCCAAGACTCAACGAAAATCAAGAATGGTCGACGAAAGAAGATTATGCAACATGCGTCGTACGCTCATCCCGGATTGGACAAGTACAAACAAAGGCGAGGATGCAAAGGGAGAGATCTTTACTCAACGGACCTATAGTAAATAAATCCCTCTCGGATACATGAAGGCTTACAAACGAGAGGACAAACAAGATTGTCGAGGACATAGGAGTACAACACACTCGAGGATGACTCAACACTCGTATTTTGTTTCATGTGGCGAGCGACAACAAGGTCAAGCTTGGGGAGGAAGGCCGATGACTCTTCAAACAATGATCCAGCAATGCTCTTCCTCTTTTCAAGCCCCCGTCGCTCTGGCACGTTGAGAAGAAACAATGAGTGGAGCACAAGGTCTAAAAAAAAAAAAAGAGAGGAAGGAAAAAAAAGAAGGAGTGAAATTTTAGAAGACAAGATGCTCAAGGAGAGAGGTCAATCAAGCAAGGCAAACTCCAAGAACAAGTAAAGGACCACTAGAAGCATCTACTCTTCATCACAAGGTACTCCAGTGATAAAGACTAGCTGGACAAGAAAGAACATGGGTGACTCCTTTCCTAGAGTTACCATCTTAAGAGGTGCGATTCTCAAGGTCTCTACCTTTGGGATCAAATGATGCACCGAAGGAGTGAACATGACAAGAAGTCCTATTCGAGAGGACTTAAATCACCGAACCCTCGCCAAGGAGGTAACTTGGTATTTATCGGATTTCCTTTCACAAAGATTGCATTTTCCTTTAAGCATATTTATTTTCCCTACATGCATCTTAATTGCATCTTCACTTTACTATCTCTCGCACTAGAAAAAGAAAATAAAGATTTCTCAGTTTGCATCCAAAAAAACTACTAAGCCCCATGTGAATAATCATTCATTGTGGTGGCATAAAAATAATTTTTTAGCATATCTATTTTCTCTGTTTGCATCCTTTATTATAAAAAGATAAAAATATTTCTTGTGATCCCGTTAGAAGACATTTGAGTTAAGGCGGTTCTAGACGGCCAAGGCTTAGAGGTTTTTATCACTAATGCTTAATCGGTTCCACAAGCTTTGTTGTCTATTTGAGCTTCACGAACATAAAGGATCGAGAAGAGCTAACAGACGAAGGATGTCCAGTCTCTGTCGGAGTCTTGTCCGCAACATTCAAATGCTTTGTCTCCAACGGCAACTATCTATGACACTCTGGAGGACTAGAACGTCTTCATCGCCTATCGGCAACAACGAGACTATGTCAACATCCGGCTTGGGGAGGGCATCCCCGTGTACCAAGCTAAGTGTTTCCAACTTATCTATCTATGCTTTGTTAGAGTTTGCTTTGTTAAAACAACTAAAAAAGATGCATAACTATAGAAACCCGTAAAGATTTCTTTTCTACTTTTGGAGAGTTCTTGTAGTCTGTCTTAAAAGTGATCCCTAGAATAAACTCTACATGGAGATGATGAATAGTTGCTCCGCCATAATTCCTTTCAAGTACCTAGTTTTCAATCTTGCACTCTTCCGAGTTTTGGACACAACCGTTTAGATTTGAGATTTGCTCAACCCGAAACTTGTGGGTAACAAACACTTGATCTAAGTCTAGGTGGTTGACGGGTATGATATGGGAAGGTTTTGAGCTGCTTTCCATCTTGTTCCTAGAGATACTAGAGTTAGGAGAATTTATCTCGTGAAAATATTAAATTCCTACATGATGAGTTCCTTTATGACGAGAGTTCAAATTCCTACCACAGCCATATATTCATGCTTACTAGATTAGGAAAACCCATCTGTTTATATAGATCATTTTGTAGGCTTGAGTGTAATCTTTAGGCATTGAGTGTGGTTATGCTGTGGACCCATAAGGAATTAGTCATGCAGTTAAAAGTCAATACTATGTGCTCTCCATCCATTGATCTATGCTACTTCTGTCCTCAGAAGCATGCACCCATTTTATAAATACTACATTCATTCTGTTACTTCTTTCCCTAGAAGTACCACCTACATAAAGATCCACATCCACCACATATTGTGCTATCTCTACCCTGGAGATACGCACCTATGCTGCTCCTACCTTGGGAGTACGCATTCCCCCACATATTGTGCTGTCTCTACCCTGGAGATACGCACTCATGCTGCTCCTACTCTGGGAGTACGCATCCATCCATCCATCCATCCATCCACATATACATACGCCATTCATTTCACTTCATCCAGAAAAGGTTCTACTCCTATCCTGGGAGTGAACATCTAGAAATAATCATCGTCATTCCAATTGCCGACATAAAAGCTCCAAATCATTATCATTTCAAGTTATATACTCCCCGTTGCTAAAGTTTTGTTTTCGGAGGATTGGTTGCTATGTAAAAAGAAAAAAAGAAAAAGAAAGAAAAAAAGAGAAAGAAAAAGAAAGAAAAAAAAAAAAAAAAGAGAAAAGAGAGAGCAAACCAAGTCCTTCCTTTCAAGAAGTTTCAAGGTTTCCGAATAAAGGGAGTCATGTTATCCCTAAAGGAGCAAGTGTAGAAGTAGATGTTCACCAAGTGATCACCCCTCATAATCATTTCCTTATCATCATCCTATCATCATCTTATCATCCATTTCCTCATTCACATGCACATATGACTTTATTATTATTTTAGTTCCTATTGGATCCATGTCTTAACTGTGCAATATATGCAAGTGAGTTTGAGTGTCTCCCCACCTATTAGCTCCACATAAGCCTATTAGAAAGTAGGGTGAGAGAGAGAAGGCTCTTTTCACTATGCCTTAGTTCCACAAATACCACATATTCTCGAGAGAAGAGAGAAGGCATACACTACTAATGCCTTGGAGAGGATCCAAAAATACCACAAATGAGAGATCTCGAAAGGTTCATACAAGGAACTCGAGTTTTATTTGAAAATCTTGCAAAAACTCGGAATAATAGTTGATCAAAGAGCGAGATACATAGCGCTTGACTTGACCGTTCTCGTCTTTCAACCGCTCAAGACCCTAGTGACGGTTACAAGCCCCATGGTGAAAGGTAATATGAGTAAGCTTTGAGTCGAATAGTTCACTCTAATTCGTAGGAGAGTTCTTGTTTGAACGCATGTGTGCTTTTGAGGCGTGAAAGCATAGTAGCGGCTCCCGATCCATACTTGAGTTTATCTTTGCTCGGGGACGAGCAAAAGGTAAGCTTGGGGGAGTTGTTGACGGTCGTTAAGTGTCAATTTTTACCGTCAACTAAACATGAGAAAGGACTAAAATATGTTCACCAACTAGATATAGGGGTTATACTTGACGTAATTCCACGAGTTTTGGTGAATGTCTGTTTCTCGCAGGGTGTCACCGAAAATACCCAAGGAAGGCCCACATGTCGGGTTTACATAGAGATAATCGGGAACCGGTGAAAATTCTGTAACTGGAAGGTTCGAGAAGGCTCGGACCAAACGGGAGCCCGAACGGGCTCGGTGGAGAGTCGGCCGACTCCCCCTTGGGCGGCCGACCGCCATCTCGGCCAATCGACCGTCGGCCTCGCGGATCCCCGTTCCACCGCCTTTGAGGATGAATAATAATCGTCTCGTTTAGGTCGGTTTGATCCGAGGGCCGTGGTGCATCCTAGAGGGCTATATAAGCGGGCCCCCGGCCCCCGGAGGAGGCATCCCTAAAACCCTAATTCATTATCTCCCGAAATGGGATCGAGTTGTAGAGGCGTCCCTTGAATGGATGACTTCTCTTCTCTGGAGAATTAGAGCTAGACATTCCAATGTAGTAGATTAGATCTAGATGAGAGTTAGGGAGAGCGGAGCTGCGCTCCGGTTCTGGAGAAGTCTTCAGAGATTTGGTATGTCTTTGTATCTACTCTTGTAAGACTTATGCTTCAATATATTTATCTTCTCTATTTACTTTTATGCCTATCTTGTGATTGTTAGTATAGTAGTTATGCTTTAGTATGGGATCTTCGCTCGCATCGAGTGCTCTAGTTATCTTAAGTAATTAGAGTAGTAATTAATAGTGTAGACATGGTGTCTAGACTAGAGGTTACCTGAGATTGCACCCAATCCCACGGATTGTTGTGGTAGCCCCAGGATCGTGACAGTCCTGACGGCCGTCGTATTCCACCTCGTTCGGGTTGGTGTTTGTAGGACCGTAGTCGGACCTTCCTAGCCCCCTTCTCATCCATGTCCGTGGCTAGTGCTCCGATGTCCCGAAGTGCTATTGTATGATTGCTATATCTATCCATCCCCTGTTATCATAGAACCAGAGTAATAGAGAAGTATATAGGAACCTTGATCTCTCCCGTTGTCCTCTCACTCTAGCTAGCTACTCATTTATCATAGAATTCTCATGTGTGCTTTATTATTTATATTACCTTACATATATATATCAATTACCTCTACTTTAGTCTAGTTGGTTTACTAAGTTAGTAGATACATGATGGTGAATTATCAGATTCTTTAACCCTTGCTTCCCTGTGGTAAAATATAAATAACGATACCTGGTTTACTCCCGGTAAAATGCTACAATGGTATGTTCTCAGGCGCTTGCGGAATCCTTCATATTTTAGTTGCACTTAATTTATACCAACACTCAACTTTTATGAAAATTCATTTTTCATCCCTAAACTTCAAAAACAGCCAAAACACATCCCTCAACTATTAAATCCATTCGCATTACGTCCCCGACCCGATTATGAGCTGTTTTGAAGGTGGTTTTGTTTTCTTTTTTATTTATTCTCGTCAAATCTTTGAAAAATCATAGTAAATCACATAAAAATCATAAAATAGAGAATCTAATTTTGTTGGACTCCATATGAGTAGATCTACACATGAGTAGATCTTATGTATGTATCTAGACATACATAAGATCTAGATGAAGAGTAAAATGGATGTACCAAAAAAGTCAAAGCGACTTACAATTTGGAACGGAGAGAGTATATATCTTTAAAAGATAGAATGACTTACGAATTGTAACAGATAGAGTAACTAACTATCAATAGGAATGGATCCAGATATGGCCTAAGAAAAGGAGGAGCTCCTTTTCCTTTTCCCTATCTTGTATAGTGCCCCACTTGATGGATGGATTAGATTTTCTTGATGCCCTTTTTTAGCTCATCCACCATGTTGTACTCCTCGCAACAAAGCGTGGCATCGTTGTGACGGGAGATATAGATAGATAACCCATCAAAGTTACTTTTATTGCATATGTTTATTCTAATTACTATTACCTTATGATATGAAGGATGAAGTCGTGACGGGATGGAGTGGTCATCTTCTTTTTTAAGATATATGTATACAGTATATATCCAATAACTAAATGCTTAGGCACGCATCACATTCCGGAAGCCTGGGAATGCTGCTCGCGTCAGGCTTGTCTAGATGAAAAGCAAACAGGCACATGAATGTGGTAGAACAAATTCATTTTTGCATGCCTCTTGTGTGTTCAGAAAACAATGATAATCACAAGCTACTGGGGTATTTGGTTTGGAAATTAATCCATCTTATATGGAGTCCTATATGAGGTGGTGAATCATGAGCCCATTCACTACGTGAAAAATCCACAAAGAGAACGCCCCTCCGTTTATAGTAAGGGTGGCTGACTTTGGAGCCGCCCTTACAGTGGTCCGGGTCACTGTAAGGGCGGCTGGTGATCGAGCCGCCCCTACAGTGGTCTGTAGATATAAGTGGTCTCAAAATTCAAATTTCGTAAAGGATCTCGGATGAAAAAACTTTCTATATGAAGTTTGTAGATCTCAAAAAGTTATGAAACTTTGTAGTTGACAACTTTTTTATTTGACTTCATCTTGTCATGCGAAACCTATGTTTGAGTTTCTCAAATTTGAAATTCAAATTTTGTAAATGGTCTCGGATGAAAAAACTTTCTAAACGAAAAGTGTAGATCTCGAAAAGTTATGAAAGTTTGTAGCTGACGAATTTTTAATTTGATGTCGTTTAGGGCCTTAAATAAGCAAATTACTTTCAGTTGGGTACAATATGTGGGGAACCAAAACTATATATAGACACATGTGATAGTGCAGTGCAGTGGTAAAGGGAGGAACCGCGCGAGGGCGAGGTCGTGGGTTCGAATCCCGGGAAATGCAAAGTTCGAAAAATGCTTGAAAAAATATAAAAATGCTTGAAAAAATATGGTGTGGATAGAGTGGCATGGTGGTTGACCGGTGGGGGCCCTTCCTGGGTTTAAAAATTTTTTTTGCTATTATTTTCGGGTTTTTTTTTCAAATTCACTGTAAGGGCGGTTCGTGTTGAACCGCCCTTACAGTGAAAAGCACTGTAAAAGCGGTTGAGTAGGGGCGGCTGGACCAGCCGTCCTTACAGAGCTGAGGCAGCCGCCCCTACAGAGCTCTTGTGGCGTAGTGATTCCTCAAATTTAGTTGAATAAATAACTCTACTGCTCATGCTAGTACTAACTATTAGCTCGTGAGGAATATAGTGAAAATCCATCAACTTAATCAATTACACAAACCCAAACCCGCAAAAAAGACAAATAAGTAGATGATGGACTAACTCAATTCTCCAAACCAAACAACCTGTACGTGTCTTCTTATTCTTCTTGAATTACAAAACTAGGGCATTATAGTCCGCGCAAGAAGCCACGGAAAGGCTCCAACATTCCCTCCTACTTCGGTAGCTTCGGTCTGACAGAAAATAAACAGTTGACATTGCAGCTCTCCAAGTTAGCACCAAGATAACGGGAAATCTTCGAGCTTCAACAGGGGACAAAAGCACAGTTGCTGATTGTAAGAAACAGTGATCTGACCCAGAACCCTCTTTGCTAGCGGTTAATGGGGGTATGCATCCGCTCAACGATTCTGTTGATAGCAGCCCGAGTCACAAGGGTGTCATGCTGAAGGATACTGTAAACATTCAGGCCCTGCGTTTCATGAAAGCAGAATGGTGTTTTAACCAGAAAAAGGATATTCCAAGCAAAGAACACTTAGTTGATTACTCAAACCTCAAGTAATGAAATCGTAGAACTTACAATAGAAGGAAGTACATTAACGTAGTGAAGGTTTTGAGTAGCCAACTTTAGCTTCTTATCAATGTCTCCTCCATCAACTAACAGAACCTTCTTTGTATCATCCATCTGTCTAATGTATTGCACAATGTTTTTTGTCTTGTGGCTTGGGACTTCCAAGTCCTCAAAGACCAAGAGCTATACAAAAAAACATGGACCAGTAAATTTTAAAGCAAACAATAAAATTCATAAGAGTTTTTTTTTTCCTGCAGGACAGAATAGTTCAAGAGTGCTCTGAATGTGTGCTGATTAAAATTTTATAACCACGTTGGATCACATTGATAAAACAAACACATTATCATATGCCCATTGTTTTTTTTTTTACAGTTATCCTAATTGGACAACTAATCATGATTAATCGATGGTTAGTCGGTCCACTTGGAATCTGGTAGAACAAATTGAGTTGGTGGACACAATCAGAGTCATAGGACTGATCAGTCCGATTAAATTGACATTTGACAACTTATTAACACATTTCATTTATCATTTCAATACACAATTGCATATGTGGCACTATTGGAAACATCAATATGAAATCTTCCACTGAGAATGGCCTAAGAGCCACACCAGAAAACATTGCGTAAAAGCAAACATGTTTTGTCATACTGCTAAATATATTTAGCAAACAACAATGCAGTTCAGGAAGGTAGGAAGACATAGTCAGCTCACAGTAAAATCTGGCAACAAGCAATTGAACCTGTCGTGAAAACATGATCTCAGGAATTTAAGTTGATGGTAATGTCATTAAATCCACCCATCTAACTAAGAGAACAGCCTGCTCATATATAGATTCAGGCTTAAGTATGCAATGGGGACAACAGGGCCCCACATAATGCGATATTAATCAACATTCATCAGCTCATAGTTATTTACAAGATAACTACGCATGTGGTTAGCAACTCATCCTATCATATTAAAGACTAAAGAGGATCTAGAAAGTCAAGATATTAAAAGGAGTTAATTTATAACATTTACAAAGATGTCATTTTGTGGCAAATTGCAACTCGTGTAGTTTTCAAAAATTACTAAGCATATTTCTTCGTAGAGCACACTATTAGACTATGATTAAGTATGGCAATTCATTTGTCAATAATAATTTTGTAGATATAATAATAGTTATTTACCAAAAGTGAGCACATCAAAGCACATATATATTAATTCAGTAGATAGCAAACACCTTCCCCTCTGCGGTTCGAGCAGACAACGCAATCTTAAGCCCTAGCCGCCGTACTTTCTTCTGCAGCTTGATCGCATGGCTTCGTGGTTTAGGCCCATGCATGGTTGCACCACCACGGAACTGTCATGTTCATAATATAGTTGACTGAACTCCAAACTGGATAGTATGTTTCAAGAGTACTCATGTTTCAAGCAATCTCAATATGAATCTATGTATCACTGTTCATTCAGTCATAATAAGTAACCTGGGGACCGCGCAGTGTTCCATGCCGTGCTCTTCCAGTTCCTTTTTGCTTGTAAGGCTTTCTTCCAGTGCCACTCACTGACTTCACTGATAGTTTTAGTTGAGTGTGTCCCCTGTGAAGACAAAGAAGGGCCTAGTTTATTAGAATACAGAACTGTTATTTTGTCAAGATGATATACATCAGTCCAAGAATTCCATAAGTGAAGGCCAAGTAAAAATAGTGTGATCCTATTGGTGCACCTGCTGTCTTTTAGCAAGCTGCCACCTTACTACCCGGTGAACAATATCCTTCCTAATTGGAACATCAAAAACATCACCATCCAAAACCATGAAGCCCTTGTCCTCATTATGGAAGTTTGTAACCCTAGCTACCAGGTCTTCATACTGCCCTGCAATATTAAACAAGTCAGAGGAATCAAAATTTAGCATATTCTTAATTCAAAAGAAGGTCCAACATCGGTTGAGGTGGTTTGGCCATGTCCAAAGGAGACCTCCTGAGGCACTGTACATTGTGGAGTCCTAAATCGAGATACTGCTGGGAGGAGAGGGAGAGGAAGACTGAAATTGACATGGGGAGGCAATGAAAAGAGATTTGAAAAGTTGGGATATTCCTAGAGACCTTTCTTTGGATAGGAATGCTTGGAAATCAGCTATTGATGTGCCTGAACTGTGACTTGGGGCTCATGTTGGGTTTCAACTCTAGCCTACCCCAACTTGTTTGGGACTAAAAGGCTTTGTTGTTGTTGTTGCTTAATTCAAAAGAAAATCAGTATTATTCATGAATAATTGCAATACTGCAGAAGTGAAGTGAAGTGAAGTTTCATTCATGTCAAATTTTGGTCCGATTACGTAACAAACAGTAAGCAAAACTATAGCTGACCAAAGATAAGATGGTAAGTCATACGATAGATTAAAAGAAAATTGAGAAGACTAGTATTGAGAGAAATGCCACTAAAATGGTGATTACTAGTCAATAGGGGGAGAACTTACCGAGTTCCCGATCTGGTGTCCACACAGTTCTGCTAGAAAGAAGTTCTGGTGGAATCAGCACTTCACTTGATGGAGCCAAAAGAGTAGAATACCCATTGAAAAAGAAACCTGGCAGATTCTGGAAATGGAACAAGTATTTAAAACAAAAGTCAATGCAAACTCACGTGCAATCAAATATACCCACAACACATTTTCAAATGGAGAGAAAAGAAATAGACTTCTTAACAGATGAATGGATGTAATAAGCTAGATCTTTGCGAAAAGATAAGAAAACTTCTATATTGAAATCTTAATACCCCCCTCTATTCCAAATTATAAGACATTTTGGCTTTTCTAGATTCATAGCTTTTGCTATGCACTTAGATATAGTGTATGTCTAAATAAATAGCAAAAGCAAGGTATCTAGAGAAGCCAAAATGTCTTATAATTTGGAATGGAGGGAATACCCCAATGTGTTCACTGAATTGCTTACTTCAGAGGTTGTGTGGGATGATGAGCTGCTGCACAACCTTGACTCACAAGGTTGTTTTCAGCAAGTAACCTCAAATGGAGAGCACTTGGTTGGTGAGGACAGCAAGAAAATGGTAGAGGCATCCATAGACGACATTTTCACTCATGAGTCATGACAGCAGTGCTCCTCTTTTCTTGGAGCTTGGCATGGATGCTGTGTATTAGTTCGATGAAATGCTTAGCAAGGATGTCGTGTGGGATGTGGAGATGATGCAGGACCTTCATCTGTGCCATGGATTATTGCAGAAATTTGTAGGGTACACGGATTACATGGATAACAAGAGCACTGAATCAGTGATTGAGCTTGATGCCAATAAGATCCCTAGCAATTTCGGTGTCTCTTCTCCTCTCTTACTTGAGCATGGTGTAGAAACAGTGGGCTTGCCTGCTTTTGTTGATAACTTGATGTGGCTAAGGAACACCATAGACCAAGTGTTTGAAGAAATGAGCATCATGATGGGAGTGAAGGAGTCAGGTTACAGTAGGGGCTCGCAGCCTAAACTCTTGTGGAGATGATTAAATGAAGCTTCAGGCATGGAGTCATAGCAATTATAGTCCTGGGCAAACCGAGCAGCATGTTATGCTGTACAGAGAACTAGGTTGTTGTTCGAGGGAGTGGCTTACTAGGAAAAATATGAAATTCACTTTACGTCTTCATACTTAATATTTCTCGGATTTTCATGCACTGCGACCTCCTGAACTGGTGGTTGTATCATCAGAACTTCATGACAATATTAGCTATAGCTCTAATGATAGATGACTTGGGTTATCATTATTATCCTTTCGCTCACAGTCAGTATGGACTGCACTTCTTCCGTTAAAATCAAGACAACGTCAGGCTGACTCTATAGGTCCTGTACAGAGGCATAGTGGAATTGTTACAGGTGCCACAATGCTTTTGTTGTTCCCAAAAGTTGTGGATTTAAGTGTACAAGGGAGCAAATCACTTTGTTTGACAGATCAAACACTGGAGTATTGATTTTGGATAACTTCAGTTGGAAGCTTAAGTATGTGGAACAAAGGAACTATACACAGAAAAAAAATGTTTCAACTTCTTGTTGATGCTAAAGAGAGGTTCCTAGTTATCTT
Source organism: Themeda triandra (assembly GCA_018135685.1). NCBI lineage: Eukaryota > Viridiplantae > Streptophyta > Magnoliopsida > Poales > Poaceae > Themeda > Themeda triandra. Next base: position 129,607 of record JAENPR010001114.1, on the reverse strand, counting down.
GTCAGTGATCTGGCCCTGGGATCGAGGTATACTGAGATCTACAAATAATAACAGTGATTAGTACCGTCCAAAACTCCTTTCAGTTTCCTCCAAAGTCGCTCGGTGTTCATGTCCAGTTGACATCTTGGCATTGTATAAGAAACATCTGCTAGATATTCTGCTAGCCGATGCAAAGAACTGTGTTGGCCCTTCACAGTTTGGACAGGTCAATATCTCAGCGTGATTAAATTGATGGACGTGGTGGTTAGCACACCTTGGAGACATTCTTCTTAAATGTTGGGCAACAAAGGAGCAGCAAGGATTAGGCTCTGCGGATAATAATGTTGCTTGGGGACAAGCAACTTTTCATGGGGGTGCCTGGCGATCCTCGTCGGCAGCCACAGGAATGATCCTGACCACTAGTGGCCACGGGGTGTGACACACACCTAAACCGCAACTCTAGCCTTTAGTAAGCCCGTTTCCCATCCTACAAGGGACCAAGCATCTGAACGCGAGGGCAGAAGCTGCTTAACACTTGCCCCACTAGAGAGTGACGGCGACGGCCCACCCCGAATTCCTCGTTACAAACCCACTCATAAACCCTAGTACCCTACCGAGGCGGCGAGCAGACGCAGCACACCGCCATGGAGAACCAGGCGACGGCGCACCGCCGCACCGAGTACAGGGGGAATGGGGGAAGAGAGGAGTTCAGACCTTCGCGAGGCACGAGCCTACGCCCGGCGGCGGGTGCAGCGCCCCTGTAGGCGCGGACCCCGCGGCGCCGCGGAGCAGTGTTATGACCCGGCCCAGCGACGAAGAAGCCCAGACGCCAACGGCCCAGGAGTGAGGGTGTCCGAAGATGAAGGAGTGAGGGTGTCCGAAGATGAAGGTGTATTCATCTTGTATCTTCATTTTCTGTTTTCGAACTGTGTTAGCGTCTATGACATGTGGGCCTTCGAGCCAGAGTCCGGGCGTGCCTTATAGGCCGTTCCATCTGCGTGTATCAGACCAGACAATTTTCATCTTCGTGATTAACACGCAAGCGGTCGACAGAGGGGTTCCTCTGCTCGTCGTCTTCGATCCACTTGCTACGGCTCACGTCCCGGCGATCGCCGGCGGCAAAGGGTGTAACAGTGGTATCAGCTACCTTCGGTTCTCGGCCATCCTTGTCCTACCCACCCATCCCGGCTCGAGCGCATCTCATGGCGGCGTTTTTCCGGTGAACTATCGAGTTTTGCGGCGTGCTTCGGCATCTACGCGGTTTTGCTCGATTTTCCTGGAAATCGCCTAACCCGCTCGAGTCTGAGGCCACAAACACCACCAAATCGACAAGGAGACGCAGTCCGCGGCAGAATTGCTCCAGTTCTACCAGCTCGCGGCGGATTTCGGCGGGATTCCTGGCGACCGAGGGCGGGCAACATACCGGCGGCGCGTCCACCTCAACCAGCGCCGTCGACGACGTCTCTGCACCGACTGGGGTCTGCATCAACAATCTAGGGTTCGACGGCGGAACCAGGGTGAGCTATTCATCTCCAGCTCATGCGATTTGATCTCGTGCCAGTATTGATCTGTAGCCAGGGTTGCGTAGCGAGTCTGCGTGTAAAATTCTGTAACTACAAGTAGATCTACTGTGCGGTGGCGTTTGGTGGGGAACTGCATTGCGATTTGGGTTGCAGAACAGTGTTTCTGTGTAAAATTCCGTTATCGCATCCCGGTTCCAGGAGTTGGGTGAATTTGGGTGTTGTCCGCTGATAGGGGAGGCTTTGCTGAACCTGTGACAACACCATTGTTTGTGTAATTCCAATCAGTCGACGTGGCTCCGCGTAGAGCAAGACCACCTCAGCCGTCTCCACAAACTCAGTTTATTCTGGAGCAGATGGCAACCACGGTTGAGAATGCTCAGACTCAATGGGATGAGATGTTAGACACCTTGACTCTGATGTCTCAACGAATGAATGATATTGGGCAAGTTCAGCAAAATATGATGGACCAGTTAACAGCTACAAATGGGAAAGTGGATCTGTGCACCACTAATGTGTATCAGTTATCTAAATCAGTACTGGCTAATGGTGATGCAATTGCTAAAATGACTATGAGGCAGTTTGATAGGGATAATGCATCTGATACTGATGAATCTTTGCATCCTGAGGGTGAACCAGCAATGGAAAATGTCTTTGCACCTTCTCAGAATAGGACAAGAGTTGAGCCTTCTCATAGGCAGAGGCACCATCATGACAGGACAGGTTCTCTTCCTCATCACATCTTGCCTAAGCTGTTGTTTCCTATATTTGATGGTCATCATCCTAAAGTATGGTTGGATAAATGTGCCAAGTTCTTTAAAATCTATGATATACCTGAGAATCTGTGGATGGACATTGCACCATTGCATATGCAAGATAATGCTGCTAAATGGTGGCAAGTGTTTCAGATTCAGCATCCAACGTTAGTCTGGATTCAATTCAAGCAAGCTCTGGTTACACAGTTTGGTTCTGATGATTATGAGACAGCTCTTAATGACCTGCTGGACTTGAAGCAAACCTCCACTGTGGAAGAATATACAGAGCAGTATAAGTCCCTACAGTTTGATGTCTGTATGAATGGCACTCCTCATGATGACAGATTCTTTGCTAAACAAGTACATCGTGGAGAGAGGATATCGGGCGTGGTGGAACCACAAAGACCTGCCACTGTTGAACAGGCAATGGTAATTGCCAAGATTCAATACAGAACTGCTGAGAGAAATAAGTTGAAATATCAAGGAAAGGGTAAGCAAGTGCAGTATAAACCTGATGCTAAGCATCAGCACACTACTGATGCTAAACCACAACACACTACTGGGAATCTGTGGAGTGATAGACAGTTGAGAGATTACAGGAGAGCCAATAATCTTTGTTACAAATGTGGGGAACCTTATACACCAGGTCATGCAGAGGTATGCAGTAAGAAGCCTAAACCTCAGCTGAATGCCTTGGCAATCAATGATCTTGACAGAACACTTGAGGATGAGGTGCTGAATGATATGGCTATTCAGGATGTCTTGACTGATGATTTTGGTCAGTTATCAATCAATGCTATTGCTGGGACTACAATGCCTGATGCTATCAGATTGAAGGCCTGAGTTCAGAATCATACTATGCTTATATTAATGGATTCTGGGAGCTCTCATAGCTTTGTCAAGTCTTAGTTTGTTACTGCAAATGGATTGTCTACAGTTCCAATTCCTCCCTTGAAGGTTAAAATGCCCAATGGCAAGTTTATGCAAGCCACTGTTCAGGTGAAAGACCTCAAATGGTATATCCAAGGGCATACCTTCCAGACTGATATGATAGTGCTTGATGCTTTACCCTATGATGCTATCCTGGGTTATGATTGGCTCAAGACTAAGAATCCAATGTATTGTGATTGGGAGACCAGAACTATATCATTTCCTTATATGGGCAAGCACATTACTCTCAAAGGCTTACAAGAAGATACTGTCCAGATTCAAGCTATCGATGCCGCATACAAGTGTACAAATCTATGAAGGAACATGATATTTGGGCTTATCTTTGTCATTGATGCCCCATCGATAACCCGATACCGCAAGCAAGATTCCGAGCACAACAGTTCTGAAGTGCAAAATCTCTTGTTCAAGTATGTAGATCTGTTTTAGGATACTCAGAAACTACCACCCCATAGAGTTTATGATCATGCCATACCATTGTATCCTGATGCAATACCAGTCAATGCTCGACCTTATCACTACTCTCCACAGCATAAAGACGAAATTGAGTCTCAAGTCAAACAATTGCTGGAGGCTGGGTTGATCACTCATAGTCATAGTCCATTTGCCAGCCCTGTCTTGCTAGTGAAGAAGAAAGATGGGCAGTGGAGATTTTGTGTGGATTATAGAAAATTGAATGCAATGACCATCAAAAACAAGTTTCCCATGCCAATTGTGGATGAGATTATTGATGAGTTAGCTGGTTCCAAATTTTTCACCAAAGCGGACATGAAGGCCGGGTACCATCAAATCCGAATGCTACCCAAGGATGAATACAAAACTGCATTCAAAACCCATCAAGGCCATTATGAGTTTAAGGTGATGCCTTTTGGACTCACCAATGCTCCAGCAACATTTCAATGTATCATGAATCAACTGTTACAACCATTCCTCAGGAAGTTTGCCTTGGTTTTTCTGGATGACATCTTGATCTATAGCCACACTTTAGAAGAACATCTTGAGCACATTCAGCAGGTCTTTGAAGTGCTCAGAGCAAATCAGTTTGTCTTGAAGGCTTCAAAATGTACTTTTGCCCAAACTAGGATTGACTATTTGGGCCACATCATCTCTGATCAAGGAGTGGCCACTGATAGTTCTAACACAAGGGATATGCTGAAGTGGCCCACACCTACATCAATGACTCGAACTTAGGGGATTTACGGGGTTAACGTGCTACTACAGAAATTTATCAAGAATTATGGCATCATTGCTAAACCATTGACAAATGTCCTCGGGTTAAAGACTTTTGCCTGTCAGGCTCAAGCCCGGAGGCTTTTGAGAACCTCAAGGTGGCTATGACTTCCACACCGTATTGGCACTGCCAAATTTCACCAAACCCTTTCAGATAGAAACAGATGCATGTGCTGAAGGGGTAGGGGCAGTCTTGATGCAACAGGGCCGACCTTTGGCATACTTGAGCAAAGCACTCAATGGCAGGAACAAGGAGTTGTCTATCTATGAGAAGGAGTTCTTGGCTCTGATCATGGCTATTGAAAAATGGAGAACATATCTGCAGAGAGATCAATTTGTAATTCTGACTGATCACAAAGCCTTGTCTTACCTCAATGAACAGAACTTGCACTCTGACATGCAAAGGAAAGTTATGACCAGGTTGATGGGGATGGACTTCAAAATAGTGTACAGGAAGGGGAAGGATAATCAAGCAGCTGATGCTCTCTCCAGGATGCCTCATTTGGGAGCTTTGCAAATGGTGTCTACCCTTCAACCACAATGGGTTCGGGAGGTACTCAACTCCTATGCAACAGATTCTCAAGCTCAAGAGTTTCTAGCTAAGTTGGCTTTACATTGTCCGAGACCCTAAAGGTTATGTCCTGGACAAGGGTTTAATCAGAAAGGCTCAACTATTTGGATTGGTAACAATACACTCTGCAGACCAAATTAATTGCTGCATTTCATTCTTCACAATTGGGGGTCATTCTGCAGGGTAGGAGCCACATATCACGGGATGAAGAAGTTGTTTTGTTGGAAAGGAATGAAACAGACATTGACAACTTTGTGAAGCAATGTGCAATATGCCAGCATACTAAGCATTCTCATGACCACCCAATTTGGATTATTGCAACCTTTACCTGTTCCTCGGGAGTTTGGCGGGATATTTCTATGGATTTCATTGAAGGCCTCCCATCTTCGAGGGCTATTCTCGTCATCTTTGTTATTGTGGATCGACTCACAAAATATGCTCATTTTATACCATTGAAGCATCCCTACACCGCTGCAACCGTGGCTAAGGTATTTCGGAAACGGTGGTGAAACCGCATGGCTTGCCTAGTTGCATTGTTAGTGATAGAGACAAGGTGTTTGTTAGCAATTTCTGGCAAAGCATCTACGACCTCTTACAAATGCCAACTCAATTTGTCCACTCGCATATCATCCACAAACGGATGGACAACCGAGCGTGTGAATCGGTGTTTGGAAATGTATTTGAGGTGTGCTTTGTACGATGCTCCTAAAGACCGGAAAAATTGGTTGCCACTAGCTCGGTTGTGGTACAACTCTTCATATCATACTACACTGGGCTGTTCTCCTTGTCTAGCTTTGTTTGGAACTGAACCTAATTTGGGCATTAACATCAATCCAAAGTGCCAAACAGTCCATTATCGGTCGATGAGCTTATCGAAGCAAGAGAGCAGCATTTGCGCGGCTCAAAGAGAGACTGGATCGTGCAAGGAATAGGATGAAGATCCAAGGCGATAAGCAAAGGACGATTGATCATTTGCTGTTGGGGATCGAGTCTTCTGCGCTTGCAACCTTATACTCGCCTTCGGTGGCTAATCGTCCATTTCCTAAGTTGGCCTATAAGTTCTTTGGTCCATACTCGCATTGGAGAAGGTGGGGCAAGTCGCCTACAGGCTGGATCTGCCATCTCATAGCGAAGTCCATCCCGTCTTTCGTATATCCCACTAAAGCCTTTCATTCCCGACTATACACCGGTGTATTCGAGTTGCCGGTAGTGATCGACCTTCGGGCCTCCAAGGCAGTACCTCGGGAGATTCTTCGTGCGCGGTTGGTTAAAAAAGGTAATCGTGCCATCACTCAAGTCCTGGTTACATGGTCGGGTTTGCCTGTTTCATCCGCCACCCGGGAGGACTACGACGTGCTGAAGGCGCGGTTCCCGGCTGCATCTGCTTGGGGACAAGCAGACACTCAAGGGGGGGAAGATGTTATGACCCGGCCCAGCGACGAAGAAGCCCAGACGCCAACGGCCCAGGAGTGAGGGTGTCCGAAGATGAAGGAGTGAGGGTGTCCGAAGATGAAGGCGTATTCATCTTGTATCTTCATTTTCTGTTTTCGAACTGTGTTAGCGTCTATGACATGTGGGCCTTCGAGCCAGAGTCCGGGCGTGCCTTATAGGCCGTTCCATCTCGTGTGTATCGACTGACATACAATTTTCATCTTCGTGATTAACACGCAAGCGGTCGACGAGAGGGGTTCCTCTCGCTCGTCGTCTTCGATCCACTTGCTACGGCTCACGTCCCGGCGATCGCCGGTGGCAAAGGGTGTAACAAGCAGCGACGCGGCGTGCGCGAGGGCCCGCATCGGGTGGGTTGGAGAAGGGGCACGCCGCGGCTGGACCGGAGTCGCGCCGGCGCGCGAAGCGAGGCGGCTGCGGCGGCGCAAGAGAGCTTGTTCGACCGGAGCCTTCCTTTCAACAACAGCACGACGCGCAAGCCCACAGGCCAGACCACGATGTGCTCCTCCTCCTCGTTCGAGATAGTGGGCCGATAGCCGGTCCATGCCCGCCCGGCGGCCCGTGCACTTGTGCATGCCCTCAAAAATTTCTCAAACAAAATATAGAATCGTAGAATAGAGAAAAGTACTTCCTTAGTTTTGGAGGACTCCATCATTCTTAATTTTGACCAAATGTATAAAAAATATTATTTTTTATGGTGCATAAATTTTACATTAATCACAAAATATATTTTCATAATAAAAATATAGATATTATCTTTTATAAACTTAGTCCAACTTACGATATTGTTGACTTCTCATGAAGCGAGATTTACATTTTTTTAACAAAGGGAGTATGTTGCTTTCATATTTGTATTTCATACTATATTTTTCTTTCCTTCTAGTTAGAGTTGAAATGGATAGTCTTAAATATAAAAACCACTGAGAATATTCTTGGTCACAGACGGGAATTAATACATATCGAATACATGATGAGCTTGAGCCTTGATGTAACTATGATTTATATTGAAATTTTGAACATTTTTTATGATTATATATTGAATATGTCATGATGTTGTAGTTACATTTATATTTATTTTTTGATTTACATGAATTCATTAAAATATTTTAAAATTGTCGGATTTTATTTTTCTAGTGAATATGTTAGGATTTTTAAACAATTTGTATGACTGGATCTTGAATATGTCATAAACACACATAAAAGGGGCGAAATTAAGGGTAGGCATGCACCATTTTTTTTTTGAATGAACAATATAATGTATTGAACACGGTCTGGGTAAATAAAAAATAATATATATAACAAACATACATACATATGCCTATGATCAACTCTAGAGCTAATCTTATCAATCAATAATACTTATGAATGAAATTATCAAACGAACTTATCCCTGTGGAACTTCTATTTATTTTTTGTCGATACAATATAATACTACCTCTATTCCAATTTATAAGACGTTTCACTTTTTTCACTCTAAGCTTGATCACTCGCCTTATTCAAAAATTTATGCAAAATATCATATATTTTGTTATGACATGCTTTATTAATAAAAGTTCTTGAAGAATATATTAAATTTGACAATATTTGTATAAATTTTTTGAATAAGACGAGTGGTCAAACTTGGGGTTGAAAAAGTCAAACGTCTTATAAATTGGAATGGAGAAAGTATTACCAAAGAATTCTTGTTGAATTAGTAGCTAGCTTGGCGGCTGCTGGAGCGGACGCCATGGTATTGGTAGGCTATGCTGCTTCCTCCTTCAGTCCTTCACATGGAACGACTTGGTCGTCGTCGTCGCTGCACCAACGCGGCTGGTTCCTCCTCCCGATCCCAGCTGGTAGGGACCCAACCCACTCAGCCTGCACGTTTAATTAATTCACCCACACAAATAAAACGAATCAGTTGACTGCAATTGCATCATCGGTAAAACATGCAATGAATGTAACTTCAAAAAGGCCACAGGTATAGGACCCTGTTTAGAACCGATTATAATCGGATTCCTGGGCTCCATCGCGAGAATCGAGAAAATGTCACCGAATTTTATTAGGGAAAATCGAAAAATAAACACACTTCTAAACATGGCCTAGTTTGGTCAAATCTATATATCCCAAAATTTAGATTGGAAAAACATGTCGTCATATGGAGTGTGTAACATATATACTGTAGAAAGAGTCATGCATGCGTCAACTATGCCTGTATTTTTGGTCCAAACTAAGCAGCCAAATCAAAGGCGATCATACATGTGATCAGAGCAAATATTGCTTTATGAACAGCTAGAGGCCGGGTGCTCAATATAATTGCGGTCGTCGATTCGGTAGGTGCAGGTAATTGACTGCGTGCGTAGCGTCGCTGTCCGTCACGACCAAAACGTGGGTTTTGATTCTCTGCTACCCTTGAGCTGACCGATCGAGATTGTTGTGGTCCAAATAAAAGGACCCACACGGTTTATGTACTGTCTTTGATGCCAGTCGTTTGATTTATATATACTATTCTCTCGTTCCAAACTATGGCCTTGTTTAGATTCCAGATTTTACTCCCAAATTCCACTATACAGAATTTCTATTCCCCATCACATCAAAATGTTTACATATGCATGGAGTACTAAATGTAGATGAAATCAAAAACTAATTGCATAGTTTTATTGTACTTTCATGGAGACGAACATTTTGAGGCTAATTAATCAAGATTTGACAAATATTACCACAAAACAACGAAATTCTTCTGCTCTTCATGGGAGCACTGTGCAAACTTTGTTCACCCCGAATCGGGGATCTAAACGAGGCCTATAAGATGTTATAACTTCTAAGTCATAGCAACAGGAGCGGATCTAGCACCGGGTTAGCAGGGGCTACAGCCCCCACTAGCATCGCTAGATGTATAGAGTCCTTCCTAAGCCGCTGCTACAAGTTTGTAGCCACTGAAGCTTAGAAGGAGAGGCTTAATATGCAAAATAAGGGAGAGAAGGCCCTAGCATATGTTTCTGGATCCGCCACTGCATAGCAAAAGCTACATATCCTATTCAAGTAACACAGAGTAATTTATCAATGGATGGTTTAGGCCATTTAGTGTTGGATCATAGTAATATTCGTGGTATTGAGACCAGAGACATGAAAAGGTTTGGCTTAGAAGAAAAAAGAGGTTCCGAGAGGAGTTTGCAAAGCTATAGGGAAAAACTACTCCAATCCAGACACAAACAAGCAATGTTTTGGTATATTATCAAGTACTCAACCATTTCAAACTTAGATTACAAGTTATCTGTTGTGTTTCAAATTTGGATGTTTTTAAAGGAAAAAAATATGGTACAAACTTTGCATAGAAGAGTAGTTTGGTAATTGTATATTTTTGCTATGTGGTGTTACAATTATATATACCAGCAAAAAGCAGTGGCCACATTTATATTTTAGGGACAACGTCAAAATGTCACTTATTCATACTAGAGTTCAAAATTTATATTAGGCAACACCATGCTTTTGAAAACAACAAAACATTTGTTGAAAAAATATATATGTGTATATATATTTTTCAAAACAAGATATACATTCTGCGTAACCATGGTGTGTTCTTTTTTTTCCTTATAAAAAAGCAAAAACTCCAAATAAAACTCTGTGTGTCCAAACAGGCTGTAATATGTTCAGCATCTTAGTAGTCGTATGGTATTTCTACAGACAAAACAAAGCACACCAACTATTCTGCAAATACTTAACACCCAGCGTTCATAGAATCCAAACACTCATTTTCTATTCTTGTATACTTTTTGACCTACTGTTTCCCACTTCTATGCGTACACAAGTCATCGGTAGAATATTCATAAAGTTGACAAAAAAAAAAAGAGAGCCGGTTGGTGACCAAATAAACCTGATATGTGTGCGATTATTATTTCTGCTACTCGAATAGTCTTTGTCACTTGAAATGTACTACTATGTAACACTAAATAAAACGCATAAGTTACTTGTTGACCAAATATAATCACTTGCATGAATATGAAACTATTATACTAGTAATTCAATTAATTAATCAATTAAACAGAATCATATATAAGTGCAGGGTTGCATGATGATGGCCATGTAGGTTATTTACCTCTCTTTTCGCTTCTGCAGAAACTGCTGCAGCGATTTGGTTCTTGTGAGTGGAATGTCTGCAAAAAGGAAGAACAAATTGGAAAGATGAACAATTAATTGATAATAAGGCTGCGAGGAAAAAAAGAGAGAGGAATATGTTGAAATTGTTGTTTGTGTTCTTCATCTGTTGGGGGTGGTTTAGTAGCTAGTTAGCAATTTCGAGACAGCCTACCTTTGGTCAAATTTCCAACAAATGTGTCGCCGCCACGAACGATGCGGTGGCCTCCATTAGAGCTAGTAACCTCCATGGCCATCTTCATTATAGCCTCTGCCTGTCCAGTTGAAGTAGAATATGGTTGGTGACTTGGTGTTGATGACGATGCATGAGCTAGTACTCTACTATTAGTTAATCATAAGGATTATGATCATATCAATATGTACCCTGAATTGCACCTCCCTGAATATAGATGATTTATTTGTTCATTGGTCTAAGCTGGGGAACAAAAAGTATAATACATTGTTATTAACTGCAGCTGCAGCACTTTTGTGGGCAATATGGCTAACAAGGAATGAGGTAGTTTTTGACAAATGCAAACCCAAATCCTTTTTGCAGGTACTGTTCCGAGGCACACACTGGCTACGTCAATGGACGAACTTGCAGCGGCATGACGATCGGAAGGATCAAATGATCTCTGCAGCACAACACCTAGAGACGTCGGCTTTAGAGTTCTTTGGGTCAAACGGTTGGCTGTCGCAAAGACATGTTGGTTTTGCTTAGCCAAAAACTTTTTACTTGTTTCTTAAGTCGTGTGAGTGGTTGTAAGTTGATACAACCGAATTTGTGCTCATGTTTAGAGTCATAATAATTGGCTGCGATTCTACCTTTGGGTAGATGAAGCCGGATATTTTTATCCATTATTAAAAAAAAATCAATATGTACCCTGATATGCCTGATCGACGGAATGAAATGGTGATGGAGCTGTTGAGACGAGACTGAATGAATTGATTAATAACTTGCCTTGTCCTGGGAGACGCCGTCGAAGGTGGCCACGGCGCCGTTGTAGAAGACGGTCATGGGAGCCTGCTGCTGCCTGGGCGGCGCCTCGTTGCCGACGATGACGCGGCGCAGCTGGTGCGCCCCGATGCTCGCTATCGCGCTCGTCTTCATGCCTGCATGCATGCACCGATGATCCGGATGCCGAGGTCAACAAAAACCAGCCACGTACGCCTGCTTTTGCTAGCTAAGCTTGCTAAGTCGATTCAATGATCTCGGTTTCGATCGAACGATGTGGGGGAGAGAAAGAAATTAAGCCGCGATCGAGACGTCGGATGGAGGACGAGGTGGTGGTGGTGGCGGCGCCGCCGGTGGTGCTGTCGTGATGGTGGTCGGCGGCAGCAGCAGCAGGACGGAGGCCGAGGAAGTCGAGCTCTACCGGCGCCATTGATGGCATGGCCGGCATCAAAATAATGCTAGCTGAAGGAGAGAGGTCGGGGAGTAGCACAAGATAATTGCTGGGCTGCAATTTATACTAGTGTATGTCGCGTGCGTACAGTAGGCAAGTTCAAGTGGTGTATGTGTAGCCACCGTGTCTTGGCTGTGATTTTCTCCCTAGTGGCACGGCAGGTATGAACACGCAAGACGATGACGACAATTAGTACAGCCACGCGAAAACGACCGATGTCCTGTGTTTTTTTTACCGGTGGCTGCGAACCGACCGGAGGCGGCCGGAATCGGTAAACCGGCCGGTTAGTCCGGTTTACCGGAAAAAACCGCCCGAATTCAAATTTGAATTTGAAAGGCCCAGTTGTCGGTTTGTACCGGTAAACCGCCTGTTTTCCGGTTTACCGGCCGGTTTGTCCGGTTTACCGCCTGGTTTGAGCGGTTTGAGCGGTTTTTTTAAAATTCAAATTTATTTTTTTAAAAAAAAAACTAAAAAATTTCCTAAAAATACTTCATGATTTGTAGAATCCAATGATGTCAAAATTACTCAAATTTGAGTGTGTTTAGTATGTTTTTCGACCTTCATGATTTAATGGGCCTTCACGGGCCGGCCGTATTTTTTCTTTTTCTTTTTTTTTCAAACTTCTAAACGTCTAAATAAATATTAAACGAACTCAAATTTGAAAAATTTTTACACCATTGGGTTCCATAATTCAAGAGCTATTTTTAGGAATTTTTTCAGCATTTTTTTTTCAAACTTCAAATTTGAAATTTGGGCCGGTCCGAACCGACCGAATCGACCGGAACTGATCCCCGGCCCGGTAAGGTCGGTAACCGCGGTTTACCGCGGTTTACCGACCGGTAAAAAAAACACTGCCGATGTCTACGCACACAAAGAACATACGCACGATCACACTAACAATAGTATTTTTAGGTGTGGAACATAAACAGCAAGATCACACTAATAATAATACTATTTTGACAATACTATTCTTACGTGTGGAACATAAAGCACACTACCATACAGGAAGTACTTGAAAAGCAAGTACTTGAAGCACAGATAGCACAAAGAAAGATCATAAACTATGAATATAAAATGCGGGCTTTGCTACGGTACTCTCAAATAAATGTGGATGTCTTCTACCACATACTATTATTACTTTATAGGAGGTAATAATAAAATTATGTATTTATTTATTACTAATTTGGAAGGAAATGAAGTGTCCAAATATGCTATCTATTTCTTTTTGGAAAGTACTGTATTGATCTCTTTTTCAACGTGAATGAGAGTTAGCAATGATTTTTTACTAACGTGACAAAAGGTGTGGATGGTAGGTACATAATATGATTGTAACCTTTTTTTGGAACATGGTATATACAGGTGCGTTCTTTTAGAACATACATATACATACGTGTGTACAGCATCGTGCCTTTCCTGTTTAACTTTTTTATAATGTGATTAAAGGAAAATGTAACATAGTTTCAATCGTGTCCAAATTCAACTGTGTAATATGTTAGTGTAACACATTTTAGATTACAATGTTCATGGCTAAATTAACGTGTCAGGTACAAACAAATTGCACGCCGTCTGAAAGATTTTGCATGCAAAGGAACAAACAAGTTGCATGCAAAGGAACAAAGAAAAAGGGAAGGGCGATGCGCCCATTAATGTGCCTAACTTAATTTGAGGATTTGAAATCTTTTTTCTTTTTTAGATTGATTAATGAATTGGTTAATAATTCAAAAAATAAAAAAAATCAATGGCTCAGATTTTATTTGAAGTATTACCTTCTAACAAGTAGAAGGTGTGCCATAGCGAGCGGGCAAGAGATAACTGTTTTTTCCCCATGGTATTAACTGGGATGTTGGGACAAACCCCACTAGTCCACATACCCACTAAGAGATAAGCAACCTTGAATCACTAAGACTCAAGATCATTTCTATCTATGGATTGCAGATATCTTAGGGATAATATATCAAATTGTTCACAAATTTCAAAAAAAAAAAAAAATGCAAATTGTTCACAGGTGGAGGAGGCAGCCTTAGTGGCAGCGGGGTGGGGTGGGGGTGGGGGGTGGGAGGGGGGTGGGAGTGACGGTGCCGGTGGAGGTCGTGGCCTTGGCGGTGGCGCATTAGGTGGCGTCGAAGCTGGCGATGGTTTCGGCGACGCGGGAGGAGGCGCTAGTGGCGATCTTGGTGGCAGTGCGGGAGGAGGCAGAGGCTTTGGTGGTTGGGAAAAATCGGTTGCTAGAGATGGATAAAACAACTAGTCGCTCTTTAGCAATTGTCTAAAAGAACAATATATTGTCCATAATGATGTTCTCGAACGCATAGTTGGTTATAGTGTGAAGCTACAAGACCTTTGCTTGTGCCACTTGAGCCGCCTAAGCCCGGAACTTGCTTGGTGTGGCTCACCTTGCATCTTTCTTATCGTAGTAAGTACACACAAACACACAATAGCGATTCATTAAAGCTGAGCCAACCTCCAAACAATTCAGCTAAGATAATTTTTTATTGACCCTATAGCTTTTGCTATGGACCTTGGAATTTTTTATTTACGGTTAATCTATAAGCCACTCAAGTGATAATTGGCCGCCGCTCACTCGATTTTTGAGCCATCCGGTTCTGGGCTGCAACGGTGACTATGGTACGAGCAGCAAGTGGTCGCGAGGCACCGGTGTCTACAGGGTAGTGTCGGGCCCCTGCGCGAGACCCGCCGTCTGCAGTCAGGCCGAGCCATGCATGCATGCGCGGGAGGTAGTAGGCCAGTAGGCTGGTCAGCAGGAACAGTGACCTATGTCACATCACCTAGCCCCTATACATGTCACTTATATTAGCAAATTATATCTTATTAGACCATATTTTACTCTTTCTATTTCAGTGTAAATTCTATGTTGAACCAGTGTAAATTGATTACTCATATCTAGAATGGGTCAAAATTACTTGAATAGTTATCTGATCTTTTTTCTTTTAAATTTATGTATGTTTTATTTGGTTTCTCTTTGAAATCTTTCAATTTGGTTTTCATAGAAATAATCTGATAGTTTTTTGTATTTACTTTCTCTATTTTTTATTTAGTTCTCCTTTGATATTTAATAATTTGGCATACATAGAAATAATCTGCTAATTCTTTTGTGTTATTTGGATTTTTTGTTCATTTGATCTAGATCCTAGGGTAATGAAAATCGGTAAATCTGTCTGTCACTCGAGTGACACGAATCGATTGGTCACCCGATTTTTCTAGCCGCTGGATCTTTATATGTCTTTTCTACTAGGTTCTTAAGTGTATATACCATACTGCATTGTATTTTACTGGTCAATCTGATTTCTTCACTCTATGTCTATTTTATTTTGATTTGAATATGTTCTATTTAACATCAACTTGTAAAACAGGTGTGATTCTATTAATTTGTGTTGAAGCTCACCATATGTTAGCTCTAGGTTCATTGTTAGTTCATGTAAAAAAGTTCAAGACATCAACCCTGTAATTTTTCATTCATTTATTGGCTTTACAGTTCGTTTTCAAAAATTAACAATCTTTCTTTGTAAATTAACACTGATAAACGTAGTGTAAATTTTGTGGTATACAGGTGTAAGTTTTTTTTATTTTTTAATATGATTATATTTCAATTTTTTTATATGTAAATCTTCGTACTTGTGATTTTTTTTGAAAAATATCTATTTTTATATGTATTTCTTATTTGATATTATATTTTGATCCTCTTCTAATTTGACTTACATAGAAAATATCTGTAATTTTTTTATTTATTATTTGAATTTTTATTTTGATTTGGATACCTTTTTATTTGAATCGTTGGTTTTGATCCCGTGGATACGGGATTCAGGTGACCCATGACTTTGAATCACTCGATTTTACTTTTTCTGTTGGAATCGAGTGACCCCTCATGTTTGATCACTCGAGTGACCACATGGGTTAGATCACTCGAGTTTTCGTTAGACAGACCCATTTAATTTAGTTGAAATAATATTAGACCAAAGTCTGTTAAATCCAAACTCATTATCGTTAACACGGGCTAGCTTGCTATGTCAAAACTCAAAAGCGTGAAACCATATGTATCCGGGACAATGTATGTTATTTCAAATTTCAATAATTGAAAAGATCATTGTCAAAAAAAAAACATTGTAAAAAAATTATTGAAAAGAAGATTTCTTTTTTTGTTCTTTGATCAGGTTATTACTGATTTGAAAGTAATATGTTTGAGACGTCGATAAGCAGGAAAATATCTAGTGGAAACCTAATGGTAGGTGGAAACATGGAACCCAATTCAAAAACATATATTTTGATCTTTCAAAAAAATCTAAAATTTGGCACATCCATAGTACATACAAATATGTACTCGAGATGCAAAAGTTGGGATGCAAATCCAAACTAGAAAAATTCATACGAAAAAGATAAATTTCAGGTGCACGTGCACCAGAGGACAAATTTTGTCGTGTAGTGCATATGGATCTAAAATTTGTCATTTTTATATGAATTTTTAAAAATGAGTTTGCATCTTAACTTTTGCATGTGAGTACATATTTATATGCACTATTAATATACCAAATTTCAGATTTTTTTTAAAAGACCAAAATATATATTTTTAAATTAATTTTCATATTTTCACTTATCATTAGATTTCCACTTGCCTCGATAAGCAGGCAGAGACATACGTTGCCCATTATCTCATCGACCGTCAGTCACTAGTTGCTCGCCACGAGCGGAGGCGATGCTCTGCTCGTTCCTGAAGTAGTCGTCAGGGTCAATCTGGGCCTTGGCCATGGCGAGCCTCCGGGCGCGTTCCCCGGATCTCCAAGCGGAAGCGGCGGCGCGTTCCTGGGAACTCCAAGCGGAAGTGGCGGCGGTTACGAGCGAGGAAGGCAGCAGCACTACAGTTCTTCGTCTTCCCCCAACCCGGTTCGTCATCTATCCCAGGCCCAGCCCGGAGGCAGCACGTACGGCGGCGGAGGCACCACCAAGTCGCCGACCCGAACCCCAAGCAGTTCTTCGTCTTCCCCAAACCAAGCAGCAGCGGTTTCATCTTCAGTTCTCCCTCTTCCCCAACCCCAAGCAGCAGCGTACCAAGTCGCAGGACACCATGGCAGATCAATGTAAATTTTCTTCTATGTTGATCTGCTCGCATTGCAAATTAATATGGTGCTTGCCTACTTGTAGAAATCTTCAGTAAAGATTTAAATATCTATATTCTTGTTCAAGTATGCAATTATTTTTTCTGTGGTTTAGCTTGCATAGGATCTATGCTTGTTCAATCAGAAACTCAGTAGCAGAGACTTAACCCAAGCTGCAACCAAAACTCAGCAATTATTATTTAATTGTTTTAGGTTGCCATATTAATTCTGTTGCATTTTGTGTCTGCTCTTTGCATAGGCCGTGATGACAGTATCCCAATGCAGCATGAAGATTCATCATTCGACTCAGAAATGGTGATGATAGTATTCCAATGCAGTCCTCTGATTCTGATAAGTCTCCCTATAGTCTGATTAGTAGAAGAAATCAATATTGCACTATTGAACTCATATTAGCAATATTGTATCCAGAACTACTGAGGATAACAAGTACATTGCAAGTCGGGGTGCACATCGGAATGTCAAGTGTGCAGAAAAGGCTCGTGTTTTGGTCAATAAATTTCCAGGTATGTTTTGAACATTAACACGGTGTACTTTATCTGCTGTTATGCTTGCTTAATGGCATTGGAATTTGTAAGACTGTTATTCATGACTTGAGCTTCCTTTTCATAAATACCTTCACTCTAGCTATTGTTGGCACACTGGTTGCAAAGACCCGGGCATGGGAACAAGACCATGGCATACGGTGTTCTGATGGCATTCCTCTTCTTGCAATGCTGGATGGATACAATTCTGAGGCATGAGAAGGAAGATGAGAAGTGACGAATGATGGTATTCTCTCTCTTTTTTTTTGGCAACGAAATGACGGTATTCTCAGTGTGCAAGCCTGTTGCTTCCTGTGACTGGATCAGCAGCTACTATCTAACCACTTTACCTTTCGAAAAAGATGAGTGATCAGCTGGCTGCTGAACAGGAGAAGCTGTTTGGGTCAAAGTCGAGCCCTGCCCTGTCCTCGAGGAAGGTGGCTGGCTCTCGGACCGACGGTGGCGGTGGTGCAGCCAATGGCATGCCAGTTCGCTGACTGTCATCCCTCCAGAGCGGCAGCGTGTGGCAGAACCGGTCGGCTGTGGCTTCCCCGTTAGCATCATCCTCATCCTTCTTCAAAAGTCTTTCAGGTATGTATTTATCCCATTCCGCTCCATTAATTCTACACTCGGTCACTAATTAGCTTTTGTCTTCCATGTGTTATATAACTCTTTTGACGAAGTCTAAGCCAGGTTTCGCTTTCCATTTTCTAACTTCATCTTGTTCCAAATAGAAAGTAGAACTCAAAAATTCGGCAGTTTCGGTTCTCCTGCAACAACCAGTACTACACATATGGAAGCTTTCAGGTGAGCATAGTCGTCAGTCAAGTCACTAGTTTCCTTATTTCGGTAAGTTTATGTATCTTCAGTCTTAGAGAGCACGGGACTACCTATTGGAGATTTTTATTTTATCAGTATATCAGGAGATAATACACACACACACACACACAAGTTAACCAAAAGACAAGATGGGGATGCAAACATACAATGGAAAGGAAGGCACACAAAAAGAACGAAGGACAAGATCGCCATCACATACAGAAGGTTGGCGCAGCAGCTCTTCATGTTGCGTCTCTATGTATTTTTCAATCAGACTTAACCTTATGTTTGAGGGTTACACAGTTGGACTTTATAGCAAAATAATAATGTAGTCTAAATAAGTGCCACGGTTTAGAAGACCTCTTATGTATAGAGAGAAGTAAATTCTTGCCTAATAATGTATAATAGATATCATATATATAGTTGTATTTCACACTTTCATTGAATTTGGCAATTATTAATGTATACTTTGCTCTCTGATAACAATGATCGCTAGCCTCAAATAAATTGTATAGTTCTACATTTCTGTTTAAGGAACCGAAAAATTCTTATGCCATCCAAGTTATCTATTAAGAATGATTGGTAGTCATTATAATTAACCTTTGCCAAATTTAAGTGCTGGGATTCGGGATCCATTAGATCTACTACTTTTATTTATTGGCACATACAACAAGGTAGCAATCCAATTAGGATGACTTCTCACATCTTCTACTATTTTTTAAAACCATGGTGGATTAGATGGCTCATATGTAGCATTCACTAGTACGAAGTGACATATACTCCCGGTTGGCAAACCCCTTTACTCCCGGTTGCCCAACCGGGAGTATGTTTTCGGGAGTAAAGCTTTCAGAACCGGGAGTAAAGAGGGACTTTTACTCCCGGTTGACAATACCAACTGGGAGTAAAGAGTCAGCTAGGCCCGCAGCCTGGCAGACACCTACCAACCGGGAGTAAAAGTCCTTTTTTTTCTTTTTCATTTCAATTCATAATTCATTTTGGTTTTAAAATACGTTTTCATATACGATTTTTGCCCTACAAATAATATATGCATTCACATGCGTATAGTAAAGTTTGGTTTTGAGCAATGTAAGCATGTAACCCAACTAAAAAGAAAGTATATACAAACAACTTGTGCACCATATATAATACAAGTTTGCACTGTATACTTTCATCATCATGTCCGCCCTTTGGATCCGATAACAAGTTCTCATGACCATTACATTCAAAATAAAGTTATCATGACCCTAGTTTTTGGAAGCCATTGTTCATCGGGGTTAAAGTAGAACTCGGCGCCGGGCTTTAAGACCTGTTCATTAAGAAATCTTGTCGTCTCTTGCATTGCTTTGAGATGGTGTGTTTGCAGGGTTTGCTGTTTCAAATGTCTAGTCTACAGTTTGAGTTAAAGAAGAATTATTAGTATCTATATATATATCAAGAATAATAATAAATCAAGAATAATGTGGAAAATTTATTTTTATACCTTTTACTTGAAGCCTCGAGCTTGCTTGCTTCTTCTTCTATGTTAGTGTCGCTGCCTGCAGTGTCACATTGGAGTTAAAGGTGGGCGTGGAAACAACAGCAGAATAGCAAAACAAGAGCTAAATTATCATCATTTATGCCAGCAATTTTGTTAGTTTTTTTTTTCTAAAAAATCCTCACATCTAGGAACTGTCTCATAGATTGGACATCAAAAAGAGATTCATATTGAGCAGCCAGAGACCTGACCATCCCTGCAGATTTTCAGGAAGATTGGAACTGTCCAATGAAAAACCCTTCTCTTTTGGTAAATCTATTCATTTAATCAAAAAAAATACCAGATCGTTATCTATAATTTGCACTAATAAGTAGCTGAATGATCTGTACTCACAAATAAAATAACAAGCCAATGGACACAAACAATAGAGCACATTATGTCATGCAGTCATAAGATGAAGTTCATCATTTGGTGAGCACAAAAGTCTTTTTTTTTTTTTTAGGCAGGTGAGCACAAAAGTCAGCTTACCAATATTGTGTTGTGGTACAGAGCACTACACTTAAGCCTTCCATATCATAAATTGGTTTGCACCCAGCCACTACGTCTCCCGAAGAATTTGCCTGGAAATGCAATGCTTGAATCATGATCTAAAATCTCTACAGGAAAAATGGAATGCTTGAGTCTAAAATCTCAATCAGCGAACAACCCCAGCTATTTGTCTATTATGTGCTTTCAGTAATTGGAATTTTATAGGCTGAAAAATAGCCCAATGGTGAAAAATAGTCAAACAATGCTAAAAGATGAAGGGGGCTGACCCAGAGATCATCAAACAGTGCTACCTTTTTGTTTGGTTCTTGACATAAGCCTGAACACAGTTCAAGCTATAATTTATCGAAAAGAAAACAAACAAATAACATCACTAGATGTTTGTTATAGGCAAAGGAATGAATCAAGTTAGAAAATAAGAGCAGATTCAATTTTTTGTCAATGGCAATGGCAACTAACATAAATCTAATCAAGAATGTATGTTTAGTATGAGCAATGGCAACAGAAATCACTTCCTAAGAACGAGAAGATGCTAGACAATGTTTTGCATCAGGTGACAGTGCAAGGTAACAAAACATACAGTCAAGCAGATAATACAAATCTATACGCTACTCTGTTATCTCCATATAAGCCGGTATCTCCTAATTTCAATTGCAAATTCCAGTGGCAAATTGCTAATGGCAAATAGGTAGGATTGCTCTATATGAATTTAATTTAGACGCCGGAGCTTGCAGTCTGAACAGGTGCACAGCACGCACATCAGCGCGAGCACGAGTAGACAGCAGAGAAGGGAGGAAGGGGGAAGCGTACCTTGCCACGGTCAGATCCGCCACCCCGAAGCAAGTCGTCGAGGCCGGGACCTCCGACACCAAGCGGATCTCCGAGCGTCCACCACGCCGCCGCTTTTCCATCGAAGCAGACGCGGCTGGCCGCCCGTGCTCTGGCTTGCAGCCCCGGCCGCTCGGCGCCGGTTCAGCGCCCGCCTCGGGCCGACCACCCACGCGTCCCTCGCCGCCGTCCCCATCTAATCCCACCCTCGCGTGAACCCACACCGCGCGCAGCATGCCGAGCCCGTGGCGGGGTGGATCCCGGCGGCGGATTGAGAGTTCAGGGGAGCAGCGGCCGTGGACGGGGGCCAGCGGCCATGGACGGCGCAGCGGCGGCCGGGCACGCGTCGGAGGCGGTTCACGGCACGAGGGCCGGGGCGTAGCGCGGCGTGGAGTTCCCGGCGGCGGCGCGGTGGAGAACCACGGTGTGGCACGGTGGTGGAGTCCGGCCCGCCGCGTGCGCGGTGAAGACGGTAGCGCGGTGGAGTCCGGCGGCCGGAACTCGGGCACGTGGAGTCCGGCGGCGGCGCGCGCGCGGCGCGCCGATCTGGGTCCGGGGAGACGAGAGGAGCGGCGGCGGCAGTGGATCGGGGACGGAGAAGAATGAGGGGAAAGAAAGACCATATATAGGGAATGACTTTTACTCCCAGTTCTTCCCTCCACCCGCGACTAAAAGCCTTTACTCCCGGGTGGTAAGATCAGCCGGGACTAAAGGTTAAGTAATTTGGCGGGCCGCGAAACGTAGTTCGGGTAATTTTGGCTTCCCGCCATTTTCAAAGTAGGATTTTGCTTTTATATTAGTTTTTATTTATAATGGCTAAAGTATTATTATTAGTGCAGAAAATAACATAGTAGTTATAATTTTGTTGCAAAAATTAATTAAAGTTGCTTTTGCTATACTGAAAAATATGTAACCTAAAATATTTTATTTTTTCTTTTAAATATTGAACATAATATAAATAATAATCATTATTTCATTAATGCAAAAATATAGTCTCCAAGTAATATCATTAAATCTATTGTTTTAGATAGAAAATTTGTTTTCACAATATTTTTAGGTTAGTCTTTTCGTTGGTGGCGTATAATTACCCGGTGAAGTCACGAGGAAATTCAATTAAACTGAAAAAATACCAAACAAATTCAAAAAAATCTCAAACTCGATGGTTGCTTCGCATAGGGCATTTGCAAGCCTGAGAAAATGTTTGAGACCAATATGAAACTTGGACCTCAAAATCCCTAAGAACTCAGGTGTATAGACATGGTTTGATGAATGGTTCCATATACCTTGGTGAAGCACGTGGACTCCGCCTTTGTCAAAATGGCTTGAGATTTTTTTGGCAGTCATTTACACATAAAATATGGCCCCACATAAGATCTTATGTTTTTCTGATCATTATTTTTATTATTATATTTTTCTTCATGTTGCGGTAGACAAAATATCATAAATTACATATCGAAAAACTAGAATTATGCAGCGACCTCCACAGATATTTGTCTCCTAGGGCACAAGAGACCATGTGGCAAAGTTTTGCACCATTTCGGATTTTTTTCGTTGGTGGATGCAGTTCAACGTACAATTACTTGCGGAATTCACGCGGAAATTTAATTAAACTGTAAAAGTACCAAACCAATTCAGAAAAATCACAAACTTAGTGGTTGCTTCACATAGGG
The DNA here is from genome assembly GCA_018135685.1 of Themeda triandra. Lineage (NCBI taxonomy): Eukaryota > Viridiplantae > Streptophyta > Magnoliopsida > Poales > Poaceae > Themeda > Themeda triandra. The sequence continues at coordinate 106,649 of JAENPR010001114.1, read as the reverse complement.
CATTTGCAAGCCTAAGAAAAAGTTTGAGAGCAATATGACACATGGACCTTAGAATCACAAAGAACCCAAGTGTATAGACATGGTTCAATGAAAGGTTCCCTAAACCTTTGTGAAGCATGTGGGCTCCGCCTATATCGAAATGGCTTGAGATTTTTTTGGCAGTCATATACACCCAAAATATGGCCCCATACAAGATCTTAGGTTTTTCGATCATTGTTTTTATTATTATATTTTTCTTTATGTTGTGTGAAACAAAATATGGTGAATTACGGATCGAAAACAGTGGAACTATGTAGCGACCTCCATAAATACTTGTCTCCTAGGGCAAAAGAGACCATGTGAAAAAGTTTGACACTATTCTAGATCTTTTCGGGGATGGACGCAGTTCAACGTACAATTACAGGGAAGTCACATGAAAATTCAATTAAACTATAAAAAGTACCAAACCAATTCGGAAAACTCTCAAACTTGGTGGTTGCTTCACATAGGGCATTTGCAAGCCTAAGAAAAAGTTTGAGACCAATACGACACTTCGACCTTGGAATCACTAAGAATCCAAGTGTATAGATATGGTTCGATAAAAGGTTTCATATACCTTTGTGAAGCACGTGGAACCCACCTTTGTTCAAATGACTTGAGTTTTTTTAGTCGTATTCACCCAAAATATGGCCACACACAAGGTCTTAGATTTTTTGATCATTACTTTTATTATTATATTTTTTTTGTGTTGCGTGAGACAAAATTATGGTGAATTACAGATCAAAAACAGTGGAATTCTGCAGCGACCTCCACAAATACTTGTCTCCTAGGGCACAAGAGACCGTGTGGAAAAGTTTGGCACTATTTTGGATCTTTTTGGGGGTGGACGCAGTTCAACGTATAATTACCTGGTGAAGTCACACGAAATTCAATTAAAGCGGAAAAAGTACCAAACCAATTTGAGAAAATCTCAAACTTTGTGGTTGCTTCACACAGGGCATTTGCAAGCCTAAGAAAATATTTGAGACCAATACGACATTTTCAAACCAATTCGGTAGAGCTACGATAGTTAGCAAATTTTCTTTTTTATGCAGCTTATAACTTTTCTATGTATAATAAAAATGTTTACGTATAAACTTGGATAAAGATAACACTGAAATAATCTTACTTTCAAAAAAATCTTACTTCATAGAAAAAAATAATCTTACTTCACAATAATATTTATAACCTTTTATTTAAATCCATCTTAGCGTCCAAATAATCAATACTCCCTCAACGATCAACACTAACATGGAGGGATTATAATATAATGATCAACAAATACTTCTGTAACATCCCAAAAAGTCATAGTTTACTTCAATGATATTTTAGTCCTACGTACCATGAATTGATTTGTTACTGTAGCACTTTATTGTTAAATCATGAACTGATTTGTATTTATATTTTGAGTACTAATGAGTAATTTTTTATATAAATTTCTTATTTATCCAAGCTCATATGTAAATGTTTTGAAAAGATAAGCAGCACGTAGAAAAAGAAAATTCTGCCAACTTTATGTCTACTCCGTCCGTAAACTTGCTATTTACATCTTGGCTCAGCACTAATCAATTGAAGAACAGCTTCCTAACCATTAGATTAGAGATAGATGGCATCCAGACGATGAAAAGTCACTTGTGCCTTTATTAGTGCAAGTTATACAGAAACATTTAGTCCTGGTTATGCTTAAAAATCTGGACTGGAAGTGCACTTTTACTCCCAGGTTGGAGACACCAACCGTGTCTCCAACCGGGTAAAACTTCACCTTACTCCCGGTTGGAGACACCAACCGGGAGTAAAGCTCCTCCGATGGCGAAGCAATCGTTGGGTGTGTGACTTTACTCCCGGTTAGAGACACCAACCGGGAGTAAAGGTACCTTTGCTCCCGGGTGCAATAAATGCCGAGAGTAATCCCAAAAGTGGTGCCGGGAGTGAAAGTCAGTTCTCTACTAGTGATTACGAGGACAAACCCAGACCAGTGGATACAGGGTGGGCTCTGCAGCTGCTTGAAGGAGTCTGCAATGAGGGTCACCATCTTCTTGTTGTATGTGTTAGCTACAAAACTACATCGTGCACTATCTTCACTACTATAGAAATGATTTTGCGTGACACCCCCAAAACTTAACCGAGGTGGGCACTATCTTCTTGTTTAGTGTTGGTCACAGTAACACCAGATTCACACATCACTACTTGGTATAAACCTAACATCACTGCCACAATCAGATCTGGTAGAAAGGGCAATCAACACTGATGGGCATGCCTATTGCGGCCAGTTCTATTCCCGGCACAGTGATAGGATGATACCGTTGACAAGTCAGGCCACGAACCAGCAGTGATTGAAAAAAGAAAATCTGTGTTTCTAGTATTCAAACTTAGGACACATGAATGTTCTCTCAAGCATCCATTACAATACCTGTGACTATATAAATGTTGCTATTTTCTTAACTACATACATATCAGTCTTATATTATATAACACTCTAAATCTCAAATGAAACACTTGTTAAATGAAAAGTTGTAGAATTCGAGTACTACCAGTTTGATGTTGAATTGTGTACTCAAAATTTGACTAGGTTTTTTAATCATTAATGATTTATGTTGAAGAAACACTTAAAATGCATATCATGATATTTTTAATGCATGGGACCCCCATTATAGGTTGGCCACGATTTGTAGCGGGATAACAGAAAATGTTGATTTTGCCATCATCAAACATGGGCTTCGTTCATTTGCTATCCCGCAAAAGGGATTCGCTCGTTTGCCACATTATCAAACTTGGCATACCCGCTAGAATGCCATTCTCCTCTTTTCAAGCAAATTTAATCAATGTTTTAATTCACCCCAATCTTTCATTCCTGTTTTGCCCTCACCTCCAAAACCTTAACCTCTCCTACCTCCCACAAGGACATCTCCATTCTTTCTTTTCTTTCTCCTGCACGCACCCATGTCTTAGGCTTCCTGGCGCCCACTGTAGCTGGTTGCTGCAGCTAGGGACAGCCTCGACCGCCGCGGGAGCCGGCCGACGGCAGCCCAACTCCTCGACCGCGCGAAGCCAGCTAGGCGCCATGGCTCCACCCGCCAATGGCTGATGCCAGCGCTGCTCGGCCACGGCCGGCCAGACTCGGCTGGCGTGTGCGGCTGCGTAGACCTCGCGTGGGCTGATTTGAATCTCTAAGCACTTCATTTAGTACTATTCCCGTTTTACAATTGAGCACGTTGGCTCTTTTGATCTGTTAAGACTCTTCTAGCCAATAGATGAGAGCCTCACTTTTTGGACAATTTATATATTGCAAACCATCACCCCACAAATAAGAACACAGTGATTGTATATATTGAACACCGTCACGTTAATAATTATTTTCTCTCCATTAATGATAGACCATTACAAGGATTATGGATGGCCTTCCATCATTGCTGTTCGAGACTATGGCTACGGTGGGCATTCAGGGTTGCATGCTGGGCAGTTAGCCCTACAATCATCCCGTCTTGTAGCAAACATAATACCTTGAGTGCAAACAGCAATAGCAGTCAAAGTCATCAAACCTGTGGAGGTCACAGAATATAAGAGTGATCTTGGTCTCGGGTACCGATGTGTTCCTGATCACAAAATCTTTTAACGTTCGGTTGGTAGGACTACTATTTCAGTCGGTTTTTGTATCTCCAGCCTTAGAGGGAGCAGGACTACCTATATTGCCGATTTTTTTTTATCAGTAAACTAGTTCACCAATCTGTGCTCTCACACGGGTTAGAATCATATGAGATAGCTAAAAAAAGACTTATATTATGCTTAAAAAGGAGTTACTTATATTAAATGCTTGTTTCTATTCACTAATAATAGTCTAATTAATAGCTATAATTAGGCCATCTATAGTCTATATTCAACTATCATAATCTACCAAATATTGATTTAAATGTTTTTTTCATCCATATCTATATTTTTCTTCTTGCAGCACCTATGTGAATCTCCAATATAAATTTAGGTGAAACATTTGCCTAAACTGTGATAGTTTTAGTTGTAGTGTCTTTTCTGATGACATAAACCTAAATTTTGATTCTTTTCCTCGAATTTTAAGATTATTTATTTCTTATATACAATAGTTATTATTTACAATATTGATTATAGTCTATCGAATTGATGGTAAAATGTTTTAGATTTTTGTAAGAGTTTAGAATATATCTTTTTATTTATACTGTTTTTCATGAATAACAATTTGTATGGTTAATCTTTTTTTACCACCATATTTATCTAGTTGAAACATAAATAAAGTTAAAGCTTATAAACTCTACACTTTAATCTTTAACTTTATTTTTTTTAAATGAATTAGTTTGGAATATTCTAATATTGTTTATTCGGTTTTTTCTGAGAGACTTTCTCAAAGTTGGTCGCTTATGATTTTAGGTGCCACTTAGTCTTGGGCTTCGATGTTTTAAGAACTATTTGGATAGGCGTAACTTGCCTGAATGCTGGAAACTTTTAACACATCTGCCTTTGCTAATGCTAAGGAGAGGGGCTCAACCCTTTAACTCTAAAAAAAGGAATGTATTAGCTCCTAGGCTACCCTCTTAATTTTGACAATATCATAAATAGTTGTTTTAGCATACACCATGGTACTCAAGATTTTTAATTTGTTGTATCATAATAGTATTGTTTTATTAAACAAATAATTATTATATGATACAACTTGTCGATCAAATTGTTTAAACTTTTTTCAAGCAACAACTTATAAAATTTATCGGCATGAGTGTTAATATAAACTAAAGTGAGCCGTAAGTGTCATTACTACATGGTTTCTGAAGGATATATTTCAACGCTTTATAAGCCTATAAAAATAATTGAGAGGTGGATGTACAATTATATTATCTTTCATAATGCCATTTATGGGTAATTTGAATGCAAACTTAGGCATTGAAGCATTATCTTTCATAATGATAGAGACGGATAATTTTAAATACTATTATTGGATTAGTTTAATTTTTTTTATAATTGTGGAGGTTTGAATTTTTTTCAATATAAGTTTTATTGATAACTCCATGGATCATGGTCTCCTATTTTTTTGACAATAGTAACATGTAATTCGTGGTAATTCAGTGACATTATTATTAAGTTGTGAACGGGCCTCTAGCCTAGTTGGAGCACCTTTGTAGCACCCCAATAGGATAGGTTCAAATCCCATTAGGACGAATTTCTGGGATAATTTTAAAAAAACTGGTATGGGCTCCCTAGCCCATCATTAAAAAACCATTATTATTAAATTATTAAGAATTTATACTGCTCAATAAGAATTATATCAAAACTTATTTATGTGAAGTAATTCATGGAGGTTAAAATAAAAATTAGAACTAATGGATCATATCATGCATGTATGCCAGTAGTAGATAAATTAAATTGTAATTATTGGATCTAGCAAAAAATTGCATACCTCTAGTTTATAGGTGCGCTAGCGTTATTGTAGATGCCCTGGACACTGGACGCCATGGCACCAGTGCCTGCGTGTTCCTGCCTTTCCTCGTCGTCGCCACGGTGCTGGCCCCTCCATCCACTTGATGTGTCTGGATCGAATGTCAATTGTCGGCGCACGGCCAGACACCGACTTCCTCCATATGTATACTTTGTTGCATAGAAATAGTCACCTCGTTTAATAGCTCGGTGTAGCATCGCCTTCCTCATCGGTGTTCACTCATAGGTAGTCGGTATTTTAGAGTTGCCTTCCTCGTCGGTAAATAGTTGATATAGCATCTGATAGGGTTTCTCCTTCTTCCCTTGATCTCCCGTAGGCTGTACGGGTGAGAGATTGGTGGACGAACACGAGATCGGCGCTGGGGTGCCGTGGTGTACCGCGGCGCTACAGTACCGCGGGTACTGTTCACGAGGCTAGGGCAGGTGGCGGCTAGGGTTTGGGGGACTTCCCGATCTCCCAGCTCCCTAAGGGAAGCTGGAAACAATATATGTTTCTGCTTAATCTGAATCAATAGTTCTTACAAATATATATAGCATCCTCTCATCTCAAATATCTAAATAACTCCCTGAAATAATAATAATACTAATAATAATATAGATGAAGATAATTGGGCCTCAAGCCCGGTCGCTGGTGGCTGTGGCGCCTAGCCACTTGGCGCCGTCCTCCTCGCATATGTGATGCCGGTCATAACATCTCTCCCTCCCTCGACAAACAGCTCGTCCTCGAGCTGGACATCGGGGTAGAGAGTGGTGAAGTCGTCGCGTAGCTCCCACGTCGCGTCGTCGTCCGGAAGACCTTGCCACTTGACAAGGAGGCGCCACACGCCTCGACGAAGCTGGGCGCGCAGCACGCGCTCAGGGGCAGGCAGCAGGCGCCCATCCTGCACTGGAGGTAGCACGGCCGGAGATGTCGGAGGCGCGCCAACGAAGGTGTAGGGCTTGAGCAACCCCACGTGGAAGACGTCATGAAGGCGCGCGTCCGCAGGAAGACGAAGACGATAAGCCACCGGGCCAATGCGCTCGACGATCTGAAACGGCCCGGCGTAGCGTGGCCGGAGCTTGCCCTTGGCGGGCGAGGCGAGCGCGTGGGTGGGTCGGTGAAGAAGGCGGAGCAGCACCCACGCGCCCACATCAAACTCCACCTCGCGGTGATGCTCGTCGTAGTGGCGTTTGGCGTCTTGTTGCGCTGAAGGAGGCGCTCGCGGACCTCCTCCAAGAAGGCGTCCCGGTCGCGGAGCAGCGCGTCCGCCGCCGAGTTGAGCCGCCCGGGCGGTACTCGACGGTGAAGTCAAACCCGAACAGCTTGCTGAGCCACTGGTGCTGAGGCACGGTGGACAGCCGCTGGGAGAAACTTCAAGCTGTAGTGGTCGGTGCGGACGAGGAAGCGGCGCCCCCAGAGGTACGGGCGCCAGTGGCGGACCGCCTGCACCAACCCGATGAGCTCGCGCTCGTAGGCCGCGAGCTTGACGTGGCGGGCGGCGAACGGGCGGCTGAAGAAGGCCAGGGGTCCCTCCCCCTGGTGTAGCACGGCGCCAAACCCCGTGCCCGAGGCGTCGCATCCACCACGGCGGCGGTCGAAGTCCGGCATCCGGAGCACCGGCGCGCCGAGGAGAGCGCCCCCTTGAGGGCGGCGAAGGCCTCGTCCGCCTCCGCTGTCCGGCGAACGCCTCCTTCCGTAGGAGACGTGTGAGGGGTGCTGCGATGGAGCTGAAGTCGCGGATGAACTTCCTGTAGTAGCCCGCGAGCCCCAGGAAGCCGCGCACCCCGCGGGGAGAGCGCGGCGTCGGCCACGCCTCGACGGCCGCCACCTTGTCGCCGTCCATGGCGACGCCGTCCGCGGAGATGACGTGGCCCCGGGTAGGCGACGGAGCGCCCCCGAAGGAGCACTTGGACCTCTTCGGGGAAGAGGCCGTGGGCGCGCAGGGCGGTGAAGACGAGGCCGACGTGCGCAAGTGCTCGGACCGAGGATGTGCTGTAGATCAAAATGTCGTCGAAGAAGACCCGGCACAAACCTGCGGAGGAAGGGGCGGAGCACATCGTTCATCGGCGCACAGGAACGTGGCCGGGCGTTGGACAACCCAAACGGCATCACCGGGAACTCGAAGTGGCCGTGGTGGGTGCGGAACGCCGTCTTCTCGATGTCCGCCGGGTGCATGCGCACCTGGTGGTACCCGGAGCGGAGGTCGAGCTTGGTGAAGAACTTGGCGCCATGGAGCTCGTCGACCACCGGGATCGGGAACTTGTCCTTGGACGTGCGGTCGTTGAGGGCGCGGTAGTCGATGCAGAAGCGCCACGAAGCGTCCGCCTTCTTGACGAGGAGCACGGGCGCCGAGAACGGCGACGTCTTTGGGGCGGATGATGCCTGCTCCCAGCATGGCGGCGCACCCGCTCGAGCTCGTCCTTCTGCAGGTAGGGGTAGCGGTACGGCCGCACCGCCACCGCGCCGTCCCGGGCGCGGTGGATGCGGTGGTCGTAGGGACGGGCCGGCGGGAGGCCGCGCGGTGTGTCGAAGACGTCGGCGTGCTGAAGTAGAAGCTCGTCCAGCAGCGGGTGCTGCGGGTCCGTGGCGACCACCGCCAGCGACCGCTGCTGGGAGGGCGCGCCTGGGGCAGCGATGCACTGCCAAGTGACGCGACGGCCGTCTCGCAGGAAAGAGACGGTGAGCCGCTCGAAGTCCCACGTCAGGGGCCCCAGCGACCCCAGGAAGTCGACGCCGAGGATGAAGTCGAAGCAGCCCAGGGTGAGGCCGACGCAGGAGACGGCGAAGGGCGCCCCGTGTATGTCAACCCGGACGTCGCGGGCGATCCCCTCGCACGGTAGGCGCTCGCCGCTGGCCACCGTGACGCGTAGCTGGGCGCCCCCCTGCGGAGCGAGGCCAAGACGCCTCATGGCCGCGCCTGCGGGGAAGGTGTGAGTGGAGCCCGTGTCAAGGAGAGCGAGGAGACGCTCGCCCTTGATCGTTACCGGCAACATCGTGTTGTAGGTCTGATTCCTGCAAGAGCGTGCATAGAGACCACAAGAGCGTGAGTATGGGCCGCATCAGCGGCCGCGGTCTCGTCGGCCGTAGGCTCCTCCACGGGCGTGGTGTCGTCGACGAGGAAGTCGTCTGCCTCCAGGAAGAAGAGGCGGGGGCACACGTGACCCCGCACGTATGGCTCGTCGCAGTTGTAGCAGAGTCCCTGGCGACGGCGTTCCTGCATCTCGGCAGGCGACAGGCGGCGGAAGGTGCGGGGCGCGCCTGCTGCAGTGGTCGCGGCCGCCCCTCCCGTCGGCGCCGGGGCCTGCTGGGCAGGTGTCCCGGTGGGGGTGGCGCTGGCCAGCGGTGGGCGCTGCGGCATGCCGAGCCGCTGGGGCGGCCTGCTGCTCCGTGGAGGTGGCGGCGGTGGTGGCGCCGTCGCCGCAGCCCGCGTCTCGAAGGCGCGCGCCAGGAACATCGCGGTCTGCAAATCGGGCGGTGCGCGCATGGCGACGTCGACGCGGATGTTGTCGGGTAGGCCGCCGACGAACAGCTCAGCCTTCTGGCGCCTGGAGATGTCCCTGGAGTGCGCCAAGATGGTCTGGAAGCGCTCGGAGAACTCCTGGACCGAGGACCGGAACGGTAGGCGGCCCGGCGTCGAAATGCGGAGCCGAACATGGCGTCGGGAGGACCGAAACGAAGGCGGCGAGTGTCTTGAAGCGGTCCCGGGGAAGGCATGCCCTCGTCCTGCTCAAGGGCGTAGTACCACGTCTGCGCGGCGCCGGTGAGGTGGTAGGACGCCATCCACGTACGTTGGGACAGCGGCGTGCGCTGCCCCCAGAAGAATTGCTCACAGTGTGTGAGCCAGCTGAGCGGGTCGACGGAGCCGTCGTAGGTGGTGAAGTCGAGCTTGTGGGTTTTAGGTTCCCACGCGCCCGGCTCCGCCAGCGGCCGGCGATCGCCCCCGCCCGGGGCGCTCGCACTCGACGCCGTCGCCATGGCGGTGTCCGGCCACAGGCTGACCCCCGGGAACAGGGGCCCGTCCACGCCGCCATAGAGGATGCCGCTGGTGAGCGTGCCCCCGTGGCCCGAGCCTGAGGCCAGGGTGGTCGTCCGCGCCGGAGTGGTGGTGTAAACCGGCGGCGCCACCTGCTGCTCGAACGGGAAGCTCGGGATCGGAGACGGCGAGTGCGGGAAGGCGATGGACTGGATGGGCACCCCCGTCGATGGTGGGGTGGGGTGCGGCCGGGACGCTGCAGCAGCCGCCGCCGCCGCGGCCGCGGCCGCCTGCGCGTCGACCTGCGGGGCGGGGAGGGCCGTCTGCGTGGTGGCTGGCGGCGGCGCGTTGGGCCCGGTGAGGAACGCATGGATTCCCTTGACCGCGCGCCCTAACTCGAGCACCGCCGCCGTGAGATCGGCGGGGCGGGACGAGGTGGCCGAGGACGAGGGCGACTCGCCACTGCGCGCGCGAAACCGAGGGCGCCGAAGGCCGCCCCGGCGGTCACCACCGAGAGGTCGGCGGCGGGGGGCGGCGCGGTTGTGGAGGGCACGGTGGTGGAGGGGACGCCGGTGGAGGGCACCGGAGGATCAGCCATCGAACCAGAGAAGCTGGATACCAAGTTGATAGAGTTTCTCCTTCTTCCCTTGATCTCCCGTAGGCTGTACGGGTGAGAGATTGGTGGACGAACACGAGATCGGCGCTGGGGTGCCGTGGTGTACCGCGGCGCTACAGTACCGCGGCGCTACAGTACCGCGGGTACTGTTCACGAGGCTAGGGCAGTTGGCGGCTAGGGTTTGGGGGACTTCCCGATCTCCCAGCTCCCTAAGGGAAGCTGGAAACAATATATGTTTCTGCTTAATCTGAATCAATAGTTCTTACAAATATATATAGCATCCTCTCATCTCAAATATCTAAATAACTCCCTGAAATAATAATAATACTAATAATAATATAGATGAAGATAATTGGGCCTCAAGCCCAGGTCGCCTGGTGGCTGTGGCGCCTAGCCACTTGGCGCCGTCCTCCTCGCATATGTGATGCCGGTCATAACAGCATCGCTTGCCACTTTGGTCTTGGTTGGCAGTGTAGCATCGCCCTCTCTGTGCAGTGGCATTGTTTGGCTAGGAGCCATTGCAGATGGTGTCCATACTCGTGTCGACGTCGCCCTGTGCAGTGGTGTTGTTGACATTGGTGTGGTCCCGTTCTCGTTGTCATCCTTGCCAACTCCGTGCATCTAGACAATACCAGCTAACATACATGGAGCTATGCAAAAATAGGTAAAACATCAGATTAGTTTCTCACCTATGGAGGACAACATGCACGCCATCACCTTTGCTTTTGGAACGCACCGTCTTCGATCTCCAGCGGACAGCACATCATGTGATGACCATGGGGCTTCGGACAATGATAGACGAAGGAGGTGTCGATTATGAAGAAGCTGCTAAACGCATTGTCCATGTTCGTCTGGCTCGCGCACAACCTCCCCAAGTTGTAGTTGGTACGGTGTTGCTGATAAATTTGTTCGCTCTTGGTCAGCTGTGAAAGATTATAAGCCATTGACGGAGAGTCGAGGCCTGGCGTGCCACGTGCAACCGGCTTGTGTGCATCTGTGGCGATCAAAGTTCTAGTAGTCCTTTTTTGCATCAGCATTCCTCGTACACCTAGGTTTGATATATATCTCTTTAGACAAAAAAATAGGCGACTTCCCTGCCAATGGTTGAAAAAATATTATTATTAAGTTAATAAATATATGTGGTGATCATAATAAGAATTGTATCAAAACTTATTTATGCGTTGTAATTCAAGGATATTAAAATTAAAGTGATCAAAATAAATAGCAAAAGCGTGTAACCATGTATGACAACACCTTCAAACTAATTCTGCAAACGATTCATTCACCACACGGTGATCATCACTACAACCTTACATGCCACAATAAAAACCCAAATATTCATTCATGCGCTGTAATATACTCGCAAACTTGTTGTCAAAAAAAATATACTCGCAACCAATCACGGTCACACCACGAAGACCTCCTCGTCACTGAGAGCCGTGCAGCATGATCAGTATACGACGACGACATGATCAATCATGGGGTTAATTGAATTAATTGAAACCAAATGCATGTATGCATGCACATGATTTGGTGACGACACGGTGACACCGTAGTAAGTATATTCACCTACAGTTCCGGTAATGTTGACCTTGAGGAAGACAGCTTTAGTAGGGTACTCCTTGGCGCACGCCGCGAACACCGGGGCTATCGCTTTGCAAGGAGGGCACCTCGGGTCCATGAAGTCGATCACCACCTGATCGATCGAGGGGTAGCAGGTGAAACCAAGCAGGCGAGTTAGTTGTTGACAATTTAATAAGATCAATGTCAGCAGTGCGTACGTGTAGAAAGAATTGCGGACCTGGTGCTGGTACATGTACGGCTGGGATATCGAGTGCTCCTTGCTACTTGGTCGGCCAACCACAGCTGCCCGGCGGCACTGGCGGCGGTTGCCGCGTGAAGCCATGGTGAGGCATCGTGAGGCCGCGCTGCTATTTCCTCCTCCGTTGGAAATAATAGATTTATTCCAAATAAAAGATGATTCACTACCTCTATGAACAGCAACATGATGTTGCCATGAGCGCGGTGCTATGGCTGCAAACAATTATGTTCCCTTCTATTGGTTAGCACTGTGCGTGCATATATTTCTCCGGCGTGTAAGCACTGTACTATTAGGAGGAAGAAGCAAATCAACTCATAACTGTGGCCTTACCCCGAAGCAATTGGCCTCCGCCACTGGCGCCATAGCGTCACCATCTCCACGTCCACCATGCAGAGCCGACGGTTGGCGTTACCTTGCAGACAAACGTCGACGTATATGAGGTGAAAGATGTGGATGCAGGCACGCATCATCCAGACCCTGTCTTCGTCCTCACGCACCGGCCGGGAGCGGATATGGAGTCTATCATTTGTAACCATCAGATCTAATCTATTTTGTTGAAAATTACCCACCTTTGCCATTATTAATAGAAAAAAAGGAAAATAAATAAATCTATTATTTTAAAATGTAGGTATAGCAAGAAAGAAGGAAAAGATAAACATGATATTTTCCCTACCACGAGTCAGACGGGATCGTCGCGGTGTAAACGGAGGACAGAAAAAGAGGACACGCCGCCTCAAGATGAATCCACGCGGCACCACGGCCGCCGGGCAGCTGACCTTGCTCCGATCGTACATGTACACCGGCGCAAGGAGGTACATGTACACCGCCGGCGCCCTTTCTCCGATCATCGGCAGCAACAGCACAGGCAGTACATATGCGTACATCTACACCGCTGCCGGCTGCCCTTGCCCCGATCTACAGCAATACCTGTTGGTGCCGTTTGCAGGAGAAGTCCGGCGGGCCTCCTGCACAGACGCACCCTGGAGGAGCCGCGCATGGGTTCTGCTACGTTGGTGGAGGAGCAACTGTGTTGCAGCATGTGTACAAGGCAGCCGCAAGGAACCATCTACAACTACAAGAGATGAAGGACGGCCGGCAAGCCACGTGCACTTGACGGCTGAAGCGAGCGACATGCATGGCAGACTGGCTGCGGCATTCGTGTTGGCGTTGGCTCTAGGGCGGCCTCATATTACATCGGAGTAGGGCACGAGAGGCTACCGCATGCCATCAACGCACCGGCATCGGCGCCAAGGGATCTCAGGGAGGATCTTCGTTGAGAAAAACGCATCATCTGACGCTGATGACCCATAAAAGAGCTCCTGATCACATCTTTCATCACCGTGGGTGCACAAAAGCCGGCTACACCAGGAAAGCTAGGCCTCGGCTCTCCATCAATGGAGTACCGAGCTTGATAGTGACTTTGGAAGATTGGAGTGACGCATTTATCAGTAACATGTGTGAGCCGGATCGACGCGTTCAACAACTTCTTCATCATCAACAACTCCATCATCTATCAAGTCTAAACCTCCCACGGATCATCGCACGATCGATGCCATCCAGTTGAGATGGAAGACTGCACGTTCTAGAAGCGAGGAGGGTGATGGCATGCACGTCGTCCTCCATATATAGGTGAGAAACTAATAATATGATTTCCCCCTATTCTTGCAGAGCTCCATGTATGTTGGTTGGTATTGTGTGGGGCTCTAACCACGAGATGGTGCGGATGGATGACAAGCTGATAGAGATGATGCCTGACTGCCAAGGACGCCATGAGTAACTGCTCCACATCTACATCAATGACACCATTGCACCAGGCGACGTCGAGGCGAGTATGGATGTCATCTCCAATGGCTCCTACCCAACGATCAGGCCGTATCGAGAAGGGCGCCAAGACAACTTAACCTACTTCGATAAGCCCACATGACTCGAAGCCAACAAGGTGGAGTACATCTATGCCCGACCACTAACAAGAAGCCAATTTCTGTCCAGCAGTTAAGTATACACATGGAGGAAGCCAGCTTCCAACCATGCACCAAGCACCGACATCTGGCTATGCAGCGACCCCTGATGCATCGACGGGATAGAAAGATGAGCATCTGCTAGCTTCACGAGGATGATGATGAGATCTACGTCAAGAAAGGGAAGGCATAAACACAGGCCATTGGTGCCACGACATCTAGCATCCACGACATCTACAGGCACCGGCTGCACCTGTAGACCAAAGGTACGGCCATGTTGCTAGATCACATATTTACAATTTATTAATTCTCCTAGGACGTATATGATATGATCCTTATTGACCATTAGGTATAATTTTAATTTTAATATGTTTGAATTACTTCACACAAATAAGTTTGGATATAATCCATGTTGACCATTAGGTATTCTAAAGATTGGGTGACCATATGATACTTACAAATTCAAAACTCTCCACAATTATGCGAGATAATTATAATAATATAATAATATTTTTATAAATTATCCATCTCTATCATTTTGAAAGATAATGCTTTGACCCCTAAGTTTGCATTCAAATTACACGTATATGGCATTGTGAAATACAATTTAAAGTAATATATACCTATGTGATTTGTAGCTAAATTATCCACCTCAACCATTGTAAAAAGATTAATAAAATTCTCCCAAATCCAACAAAATGCTAATATAAGCTATTAAGAACAATAATTCAACATGCATAATTTAAAGCTTTCGTTAGTGTAATTAATTATTTCTATAACCTTATCAAGCATGGAAATATATCCTTAAATGGCACTTTCGCAGTTTACTTTATGTTATATTAACACTCATGACAGTGAATTTTGTAAGTCGTTGTCCTAAAAAAAAGTTTAATCCATTCTGATTGAAACATTATATTATATAAATATTAGTAAGTTAATTTGAAAAATTATTTGTTTAATGAAAAATACTAATATGATGCTACAAATTCAACATCATAAATGCCATGGTATATGCTGAAACAACTATTTATGACACTGTCAAAACTAATAGGGTAGCCAAGGACTTAGAATATGCTTTTAATAAAATAACAAAAAAATTTGAACAAACAGTACTTAAATAAGCATCCAAATTTCAAATTAGCAATGTAAAATCTATTACAATAACTAGATCAAAAGCTAGAGGTTAAAGTACAGATTGTCATGATATCACATAAAGAATGAAATAAGAGTTTATATGCTTTAAGTTTATTTATGTTTCAACTAAATACATATGGTGCTAACAAAATTAATCGTGAAAATTATTACTCACAAGATTGATACAAATAAAAAAGGTAGATCCTAAAATGGCTTAAAAAATCTAAAACATTTTGCCATCAAATGCAAGACTATAATCACCAATGTAAATAATAGTTGGTGTATCTAGGGAATCGAAATTCGGGGAAAAGGATCAGGTTTATATCGTCAAAATATAGACTGCAACTAAATCTATCATACTCTAAGCAAATGTTTCAATTAAATGTATATTTTGGAGGTAAAAAGAGGCGCTACGTAAAAAAATATGGATATAGATAAAAAATAAATTAATATTTGATAGATTATCAGAATCGAATGCGGACTATAGAGTACCTAATATAGCTATTGTTTTAGTATATTAGTGTAGAGAAATAAATATTTAATATAAATAGTTCTTCTTAGTTAGTGTCTCATAAGATTATAACCCGTGCGAGAGCACGGGTTGGTGAACTAGTCTTTCTAAATCAATGTCGATGTCTATTATATATATACTTCTACCCACATGTGTGGAAAGACTTCAAAAATGTTTCGGTCAAAAAAAGCCTTCCAAAAATGTTACAGGAGATAGGACTTTGTCTCTTTTACAAGGAGCTGAGGTACAAACTTTGAAATATTAGAGGAAACCAAGAAACCATGCTGAGAATTCATCGAAATTCTGGATGAGAATATCTTCCTTTTCATGTGGTTGTGTCAGAGCTTCGGGGTGGCTCTTGTGTTTTGTTCACTCCTAAACAAGAAAAAGAAGAAAGTAGAGCAACTGCCCTCAACACCCAGGACCTACAACTATGCATGCGCAAAAATAAAACACAAGGATTGCCTACAAGATAGACCAAGCTATGGTGGCAAAGCATCCACCCTAATAAGACATAGGAGCATCCAACAACAACAATGGCAAAGCATCCGCCAACGAACCAAGTGGCAAAGCATCCACCAAAGAACCAAGCAACCATGACGGCACACACAGGCACAACGAGGAACTCCATCGACAGCCAACAACAGGAACCACAAATGACGAGGACCACACAAGGGGACAAGCGACGAGTCGTACGAGATTCTTCAGCGACTCCTTCAAGAAGAAGGCGACACCCAAGGGCACGGCCCTAGATGCGATCGTCACTGGCTTTAGATACTTCTAAGACAGGGCTTCGCCCAGAATCCGGCAAAGTTGGCGCAGAAGCACGAGGTTTAGAAGCAATACCTCCAAGGACGTAGGCACCCAAGGCGTCACCATTGTTCGCCCGGCCAAAACTGGGCTGAGCTTTCGCCCAGAAACCGTCCAACCACCACTGCTTCATCAAGATCCCATGAGCACCGCCACCGCATCCCCCAGTGCAAGAGGAACACTATGATGCCGAAGTTTAGTGGGGGCGGAATGAGGTGAAGAGGAGAGGGGGAGGGAGCAAGGGAGAGGTGCAGACATTCCCCTTTTTCAGGGCCTACCACGCGGCAGCCACCACCGCGCCAGAGGGCCTAGTGGTACCAGCGTTTCGTTCCCTAAGTCGCCCGTTGGGGGAGCTCGGGGGAGAGTTTTTCTACAAGGGTGTCAGAATCTATGTCTCCTCTTGCTATTGTCACTGCCCATCCAGCTAAGCTAAGTGAGACAACTCATGAGCAACTTCATTCCACTCTCTTTAGACCTTCTCAATGTGAAACTCCAGCACAAGGTCCAATAAAGATTTAATATTTTGCTTTGGTACGATGGAACTCTTTAAAAACTTTGCACGGATCTTAAGCCACTCTGGTTATTAATTATAATTAATTTTTTCTTGAGTCCCGATAACCCTATCCATGCTCTAAGGAAGCCCCCCCAAGATTCACTTCTCTCGGTTTCTTGATCTCTGTCAAAGCACACTGGCTCATTTCTCATAAGAACCGAAACTCAAGAGGGAGAACGATGGAGGCACCATACCAGACATTGAGGTGCCTTAACCGTAGCGCATGCTCATGCCCTGGTGCTGGTCTCCTAGTGAGGGACGGAGGACGGCTGCGGATAGAGACGCGGAGGATGGGATGGACGGTGGCATCTGCGGCAAGATGGGCAACGGCAGTGAACCTACAGGTGTCTTGATTTATCCAACAACTGCCGTGTATCCATCCATGTGTTATTAGCTATGCATCCTAGTGTCATTGTTCTGGAAGAGATGAGCTCCATGAGCATGCGGTAGTTGCCGTTGATGACGAACATTGTGATCCTCGTGGCGCCCTACAATGGCTGCTAAAGGAAATCGAATTGGCCGTGGTTGCCGTATAGGTGCTGACTCATATTACATTACTCACCCATTCTTCAAAGTCAAGAGATCTTGTAAAGGCGGTTCTCCAATTGCTTCTAGAAATATCGGATTTCTAGGGGCGGCTCCATTTCAAATCGCCTCTACAACCACTGTCCAGAAATTACAAAATCAGGCCCAAAAATAGTTATCTTTTTAGTCTCGAGAGACAGCAGTTAAAACCGGACAAAGATAAAATGAGGAGGAAGAACACATGTGATTGCTGCATATGCATAAGTTAGGAAGGTTAGACCAGAATAATAGTACCGAAAAAGTGAGAAAAATTTTACCTCTTTAGTATTAGGTATAGATATAGATTATAATAATTTTATAATGGCCGTGGCCTGTACTCTTGATTGAATCTTGCTTCATGGAATATATTGAGTCAATGGCTTCTAGGCTAGTTATAAGTACTTTATCAAGATAATGACGACGTACTGTTTTTTATATAAAATAAAGTATAATATAAACCTCGTGATTAGCGGGTGTGTTTTTTTTCCCCAAGGAAAATGACATATGTCAATGGCTTCTAGGCTAGTTATAAGTACATTATCAAGATAATGACGACATACTGTTTTTTATTAAAATAAAGTATAATATAAACCTCGTGATTAGCGGGTGTGTTTTTTCCAAGGAAAATGACATATATTAAGATCATATTGGCAGCCCGTGATAGCCACGTGTTTATATATATATCTGTGTGTGTGTGTGTGTGTGATCTCCACGTTTGCATCTCCTAATTGGCTATATAATCCAGTGATAGCGAGCGTGTTTCTTTCAATAGCAAAATAAAATATAAACCTCGTGATTAGCGAGTGTACGTGTATTCCTAAGCAAAAAGGATATACATATAGTAGATAGGATAATATATATTGCCGGCCGCGTGATATATGTGAACGAGATCGGCCACCGGTCAACGTTTGCATCTCCTACTTGGTCCATAGCTTGGCTCTCCTCCCTCCTCTCTTGCTGATAGTTGTTGCCAATAGTTGTTAGTTTTTGGTTCACTTGACACAATCTCCAAACGCCATTTATTTTGTAAAGAATTTTCTTTTCAAACAGAAAAATTAACGGGAAACTGAAATAGGACAAATTAATGGGAAACTGAAGTAGCTATCACTACGCCACGTACCATATTTTATTGGGAAGTTGTTTTGATTAGTTTGCTCGTTGATAATTAATGAAAACATTGGGTTTGAAAGGTCATGTAGAAAGGTTGTCATGATAAATTTATCTATAAAATTATGTAAAAGAGTAAAAAAGTTATAAGAAATTGTGGTGACAAATATTTTTACAAATTGTTACTGCACAAAATTTTGAGTATAGCTTTTTAACTATATTAAATTATAAAGTTACCAAAATGAATGTTTCCCATAAAATACTACCAGAAACTAGAGATTTCGTGAGTGGGACAGTTTTTCATGAGAGTGGAAAACACACTCTCATGAAAATAATGGTTTTCATGAGGGTGATGTAAATCCCGCCACGAAAACTTATTTTCATGAGAGTGCTCCATGCACCGTCATGAAAATTAGTTGTTTTTGTGAGAGTATTTAAATACCACCATGAAAATGTGTATCCCGTCACGAAATTGTCTATTTTCGTGAGAGTAATCATTTTCATGAGAGTCGAACAACCGCCACGAAATATAGGTTGTTGGTTTTCAGAAGAAAAATAATTGCATAAAATACTAGAAAATGAAGAACATGAACAAACATTTTCTCTTTTTAATCGGCAGCAAAATTTTGTAACTAGTCTTTCTACTTCATGCTAACTCCAAATGAGGTGATTCTTTTTCCTAAATATTTCTAAAATCATGCTCTATCAACTTATTGTATTCTTGCAACTATTATATTTGTCATATTTTCATGTGACTTTGTTATTTCAATTCAACATTTGGATTACAAAAAATAGCAACTTTCAAACAACATTTTGAAGTAGTAAATGGTTTCAGCTCAAAAAGTAATTAATATAAAAATTATAGAGCTAATGAAGACCTACAACCTTTATTTTAGTCATTTTTTCATTGGACAAAGTGATAGTAATATTGTTCACAAATTTTACATATCTCTCGTAGTTTCATAAACTATAAGAGAGATGTAAATTTTGTGAACAATGTTACTATCACTTTATCGGATGAAAAAATGACTAAAACAAAAATTATAGATCTTGATGAGTTATAGAAAGTTGTAGTTGATAACTTTCTCATTTGAAATCATTTTATCGTGGAAACTAAATTTGAATTTTTAAATTTTGAAATTCAATTATTTAAATTATTCAAACAAAATTGGATGGACAAATCAAAACAAAATTGTAGATTTAGATGAGTACATTCTTACATATATTTATTTCTAATTTGTTAACAATGTTTCTTTAAATGTTTAGTTTAAGTTCTATTATTTTCACTCTAAAAATAAAAGGAAAATGAAATATTTATTGATATTAATTCATCTATAATAGTACATGGCCCGTTACTATGCAGTCAGCCCAAATCGGCCCATTTAAAAAACCCTAGACTATATAACTCGTCCCCCTCTCGCTCATTTTCATCTCCCTCCCTCAGTCAGCCGCCGCACAACTCTCCCTCTCTCTCTCTCTCTCTCGTGCGCAGATCGAGCGGGGAGTGCGGCGCCTCCGACAACGCACGAGGGCGTGGCACATCCGGCGGCGGCGCTGGGCATAGGGCTCCGATGGACGCGGGGCGTGGCACCTGCGGCGGTGGCGCGGCGACGCGGGGTACTGCCGACGGTTGCGCGGCGAGGCGTGGTCCCTCCGACGGCGTTGCGGTGACGCGAGGTCTCTCCTCTGGCGGCGCGGTTGTGCAGTGTCCCTCCGGCGGCGGCGTGGTTGTACTGCGTCCCTCCGACGGCGGCGCGGGTCCTAGAGACCGGATGGACGCGGTTGTCCGCGGTAAGTCAGCTGCTGCTACCATCCCATCTGCTGCTGTAGGCTAATCGCTTAGGAGTAAGTTGGACCTCTCAATTGCAGTAGTTCTCAGTCAATCGATTAGAGAGTTTTGCTTATTAGCAGTGAGTCCTCCGCTAGGCAGGTTGCCTTGTGTTTCGATCTGTCCTACTGCTGAAATCTGTCCCTCTGCAGAATCTCTCTATCAATTTGGTACTGAATCATAAGTTGAATAAAGCTAGGCATGCACGAGCCTTTGATAAAAAAAAAAAAAAAAAAATCCTTAGTACAGTCCTTTCAAGTTAAACTGCTTTGGTCAGAGGAACTCGCGAATCATATGTATTTACAACCTGATTGTATTATAAGATAGGATGAATATAACATGAAACAATAGATACATATGTGAAAATACAAGAATTGTGTATTTAGTAGACATAGAAGGTCAGTGGTTTTGGAATTCGAGTCATGACATGTACCTTCTGTACTTGATCAATGCTTTGCAAGTTCCTGCTGTTAGGTTTTTGCAACCTGGACAAATTGTGTTGTTTTGTGTAAAGTAAATGTGACATTGCTCCAGTTGTATATCATATCTGAGAGTTCAGTGACTATATGCACTAATGCATATTTCAATTTTTATTTCTAGAGATAGAGATATAAAGGGCCTGTGTCTTCTCTGCAACTGCAAGTCTAAATTAAATCTTGCTGTTGTGTGCTACTGCTAATGCCTTCTGGAGATATTTCATAGTATTCCGTTGTTTTTTCAGAAGTTGTTCTGGAGATGGCAACTGCTTCTTGCTGCTCCTTGGGGAGACGTGTTGGTGTGTGAAGAAAAAAGAAGTGTTGTGACAAAGTGAAGTGAAGTTCTGTATTCTTGAATGAACTGGGTAAGATATCGTGTTTTCTTCTTGTGACTTACTGATTGTCTTCATGCATCAAAAATCTACAATGGGTGATGAGCATGTAATATTCAGACTTAAGGTCTTATTTTTTAAAAAGCAGACTACCAGTATTGCAAGTTTAATCTTCTTCAATCAAAATGCAAGCTGAATCTAGAGCCATCTATTGTGGGAGATATCATAATTTAGTACAACCTTGTAGTTTCTTTCAACTAACTGCCTTAGGTTTAAACCAGTAAGGGTCAAAGTTGTTTATACTAGAGAAATAGCATGACTTCTGCATACAACATTAATTTTGAAATGAAGAAAACCTTAATTTCAAATAATAATGCACAAATGGATTGTTCGTAGAAATGTATGGACTGATATATTTAGTAGTTCTTTCTACTCGTTAGGAGGAAAACCATAATGCTCAGTATGACAAAGGCTTTTCCATGTATATATACATATACTGTCCATTCCATGTGATAAAGTCATATAGTTGTATTTATGTGATCAATGCCCTGGTTTGTTAATTCTCAGCAATGATTACAGGTTCAAGCCCTTGGGAAAATTACTCGGAATGAATTTGCAGCTGCCATCATGAATTGGAAATTACGTGTAGGTTGTGCACAGGGATGTCTAGCGGTTGTGACTTAGTGTAGGTGTATGTACACATGACAATGTCCTTTTTTAAAATATAATGTAACAGTTGGGAACTACTCCAATAAGATTCGTCTTTATATATATGCAATGGCAAATTGTGGTGCATTTGGAATTTGAATTGAAATCCGAATTATGGGCTTGCTCAGGTGTCAAATGATTTTCATGGCGGTTTCATTCTCACGAAATTATTGGTCGTCGTGGGCACAATAAATTATCATGACGGTTGTGCTCTCAGGCGAACATGTTTTCGTGATGGTGACTAACTCTCACGAAATACAACATGTTTTCATGACGGTGACACCTCCCTCTCATGAAATAGTATTTTCTTGTGAGTTTGAGGCTCTCACGAATTAATTTCATGACGGTGACCTCCACGAAAACACTCTCATGAAAAGATCCTTAAAACCTGACGACACGTTAATTTCCGTGGAGGTGGCCCTCATGAATGTGCCTCACGAAAATAAATCGTGACGGTTAACTCCCATGAAAATTGTATTTTCGTGATCTCGTTGCTGTGAGAACTAATGTGTGACGGTTGAACGTCACGAATCATTTTCATGAGGGTAAAACCGTATTTTGTGAGAGTATTTTCAGTCTCACGAAATCTCGGTTTTCTGGTAGAAAGTCGCATGCCGTGTGTTTGGTTGGATAGCCAACTCCTAGCCTTGCTCCTTAGAGCCAATTTTGGCCTGTTAAATTGCCTTTTAATGGGCTAGAGCATGGCTAGGGCTGGCCATCCGTTTCCCTGGAGCCTGGCTAGTATCGAACGACCAAACCTGGCTAGTATCGAATGACCAAACCGACTGTTTCTCTCAGGCCAGGTCTGAGCCAGCTCCCGTGCTGATTCCTCTCACCGCCCACTTGTGCCTGTTGTTCCCCCGTCGGGTGCTCCTCCTCCCCCGCTGGTGCTCCTCCATGTCCGTGCTCCTTCATACCGGTGCTCCCACCACCCTCCGTTCCCCTCTCCGGCATCGTGCCCTGCTGGTGCTTCCACTTCCATGGTCTCCACCTCCACCTCCTTCGCCCAGCGCACGCACCGCCATTTCCATGGCCTCCACCTCCTCCGCCCGGGGCAGACGCGAGGCCGAGTATGAGATCTTCGACGACCACCACGCGTGCGGGAGCGCCACGAGCACATGGTGTAGGAGCTCCTCTAGCGGCGCCGTGCCTACGCCATGGCCGTGCCCACCAACGCGCTCTTCGATCGGCGAGCACGAGATGGAGCACTGCGACCACCTCCGAGTCCTCATGGTCCGGCTCGAGGCCAATGGCCAGGTCGACCGTCTCGTCTACGCTCAGGTGAATGACCAGGCCGTGCGCTCTAGCATGGAGGACAAAGAGGAGCGAATCCAGTACCACTTCTTCACCGAGGAGGGGCGTGACCGTGAGGAGAGCTCGACAAGTGGGTAATAGAGGCGAGCATTTTTTTGGGCACTACCTGAGCAACCGTGAGACGGGCCCAACCAGATGTTGTCTCTGTTAGTAACCATTTACGGAGGTAGAGTAAATTGATTAACACATGTGAGTGTGACGTTGTTTCCAAACTGTCATGTCATATAGAATGAAATGAAACTTGAATGAAACATTTACCCTCAATGCAAAGTTTCATTCCAGAGTTTCATAGTATTTAATTTTATGACTTATTATAGAGAGTTGGTAATTGTGTGAAGAGAGTTTAATTTAGTAAAACTCATATCTTCTTAAACACACTGTCATGTCATAAAAATACCTATGTGGTAACTTATTCAATGTAAATGAAACTCAAATTAATGTAAATGAAACTCAAATGAGACTACCACTAAGACTGTTCTTATTATCAAAGGTAGGTTTCTTGAGAGTGCAGCCTATATAAATCAATCAGTAAACTCTCGGTGGTCTTAAGAGACCTGCCATTAAAAGTAGTTATATCATGTAAACAGATTCATGAAGTGTGTAATGAATACGAAATTTATAAAAAAATCAATCTACGACTTTGTAATTTACATTTTTTTTAGCTTTAAACAATTTTTTCATTTTTTTTGCTTCAAAATATTTGGGGTCCCAAAAATTAGTCAAACAAAACCTTGGAAGTTCACGTAATTTATGCCGAAGTTAAAGTTTTGAATGTGATCTAGTACAAGTTTGCAAGTTGGCTTGGTTTTTATCTGAAGCTACTTAAGTCTGAAATTCAGTTTTTCCAATGACCTCAGATGTTCACATGGTTCATAACAAAAGTTGTATTGCTAGATGTAATCTAATTTTTTTTACTTTACACAAGTTTCAATTTAAAATCATTTAGAGTTAATAAATATTGATATTAAAAAATTTGAAAATATTAAATGATCTTAGATGAAGAGAAGCATATGTAGCAAAGTTATAGTGCTCGATGAAATGTAAAACTTATGCGGTTGTTAATTGGCAATAAGAAGGATTATTTAATATTTTTATGCTGCTGGTAAATTTGATAATACATACATTAATATAGAAAATAAGATTATAAGGACTCTCTCCCTCACACACTTTTTTTTCGAAAAGAGAAGTTTTATTGAACTATTATTGTTACACCAAGGTCATACATTAACTTGAATTCATCCCTGCCTGGATGGCACACAGCTTTACACAAAAGCACAAATAAAACCATATCGTGCGAAGCGGTCAGAACACTAGACCGGATCCTTTGAACTTGTCCTTGACGAGGCGATCCAATTCTTCTCCCATCTCCTTGCTCATGTGGTTGACCCAGTCCCCAACCCTCCCTTTCCTAAACAGTGAAGAGAAATGGAGGAAAATCTTGCCCCCTGCATGCTCAACGCCACCTACTTTGTTAACGTCCAAGTTGCGAAGTGAATCGAAGCTGCAGAAGCTCACAACCTGCTGGGCAACTCCACGGTCCTCCTCCTCCTGAGTGAAGGGGACTCCAAGGAAGCTCGCGAGCTTCCTGGCAACCTCGACCGGATCAGACACCATCTCCTCGTATCTGAGAAACATCACCCCTCGTGGCCTCGCCAAGCTCTCTTTCCAGTACTGAAGGTAGTGCTCCCAGAAAGGGCCGAAAGGGGAGCAGCCCTGGCAAAACATGGCAAATGCATCGTCGAGTCCGATGGTCCCCCTGTGCTGATCTTGTTCTCAAAGTGCCACCTCGAGATGAAGGCATCCTTGGGCTCCCGGCAGAGGTACACCACCCTGCAGCCCAGGGTGGATACGGCGGGCGGGAGCAGGGAGAGAGGCAGGTGGGTCGAGAGCAGCCTTGGTGACGGCAGCGTCTCCAGGTAGTCGAGCTCTCCACGTGGCGCCAATGAAGGGCACGACCCTCTGTGGGGTGGTCATGAGCAGTGGGTGCTTGTCGTCGTCGAGGCTGCAGCGGGAGCGGTTGAAGATGGTGAAGGCGAGGGCCTTGAGCCAGGTGGTGCCACTCTTGGGGTGCGTCGCCAGGATGATGTCGTCGCCATGGGGCTTGAAGTTGTCTCTCACGGCCATGAATTTTTCTAATATGTTTGATCTAAGCCAGCACTGGTTGTAGAGCGTGAGTGGCGTCGACCATCCTTCCCTTGTGGGAAGCCTAAGATCAGCTTCAGTGTTGCTACTTTCACTCGTGTCATTAGTGGAGGAGCTCTCTTTTTGTTTGATGTCAGAGTGAACTTGCGCCATGCCGATTGACAGGGGGGAGTTTCTCGGCCGCAGTCGCTTCTTCTTTTGCCAATGGAACTTTGGGGCGTTCACTTATATTATAGCGAAATATGGTGTGCTTATCGATTCCAAAATCAGGGACAATCATAGTGCAGAGGGTTGATCACTCTCTATCAACACTTTTTAGAAAAGGGAATCTCTATCAACACTTTGCCAGTGGATCAATCGGATTCTTTTGTATTATATCAGTTGTAATAATTCGAAGGGAAAGGGACTGGGTACCAATAAAGCAGTATACGTACAGAAAAAAAGCCAAAGGTTCCTGCTGACATGATCAAACATCACCGAAAGTTGTTGTGTTAATAAAAAACTATGTGACACCATCTTGTGGCTTATAGAAAAACAGAAGTATATTTAAAACGGCATAAAATTAGCAAAGGCATATTGAGAATGCTGGAGTAGTGGGTGTGTGCCTGTTTGGTCGGCCGTCGCTTTTGCACCGTCACTCTGTACTCTGCAGGCATGGAAGAGGCAGGCCTCATCTGTCCTGTCGCCCAGTGCCTACTGTCGTGTGTTCGCTTAAACTCATCAGCCATGATTTAATTTTTTTCACTTTAACTCATCACTGTCAGTTTGTTGTCTAAACCGATAATGGTGTTAATCATCACTGCCGGTTAATTCAGTGAACCATCAGTGAAGATGCATCATCAGGGACAGTTTTTGGTTGACCTAACAATGACAGCGATGCAGTACAAAAACCTCAGCTGAAGCCTCTTCTTCCTCCACTGCTGATTAATCTCTATTGGTATGATTTCTGGCAATGATGGGGCCTTTCAACTCATCCTTCCCTTGTGGGAAGCCTAAGATCAGCTTCAGTGTTGCTACTTTCACTCGCGTCATTAGTGGAGGAGCTCTCTTTTTGTTTGATGTCGGAGTGAACTTGCGCCATGCCGATTGACAGGGGGGAGTTTCTCGGCCGCACTCGCTTCTTCTTTTGCCAATGGAACTTTGGGGTGTTCACTTATATTATAGCGAAATATGGTGTGCTTATCGATTCCAAAATCAGGGACAATCATAGTGCAGAGGGTTGATCACTCTCTATCAACACTTTTAGAAAAGGGAATCTCTATCAACACTTTGCCAGTGGATCAATCGGATTCTTTTGTATTATATCAGTTGTAATAATTCGAAGGGAAAGGGACTGGGTACCAATAAAGCAGTATACGTACAGAAAAAAAGCCAAAGGTTCCTGCTGACATGATCAAACATCACCGAAAGTTGTTGTGTTAATAAAAACATTATGTGACACCATCTTGTGGCTTATAGAAAAACAGAAGTATTATAACATCCTGGTTTCCAAAAGAACACCAGAGGCCGTCATATGTGTGCCCAGGAAGGCCACACATATAACACCGAATGGAATATCAGTATCAATGTACTATAAATAGCGGAAACAATATATATAAAACACTTACAAAACATCAGCTAACGCGGAACGGTTGCAGAACTCCTCTTCAGGCTCCATCTTCATAGGGACGGTTGACTGGGGCTCCGTATGCCCAACACTTCTAACCTCTCCTTATCTTTATCCTTCTAAGCAGCACCTTGCTAGCAAACTATAGCATGGTGAGTCCATGTAGAACTCAACAAGTACAGGCAGAAAGTATAATGATATGCAAGGCTTATACAAGGGTAGGCTGACACAGTTTGACTACGGTAGCATTTTAATTAGATAACAAGTTATTATTAACCAACCTATTACTAATTATGAGTGAAACAACCCAACCCTTAATTACAGATAGAAGTAATTATCAATATTAATACTTATCATCATCGAGGTGGCAACCTCGACATTAACCACGGGGTAGCAACCCCAAAGAGGAACATGGGATAGAAATCCCAACAAAGCAGAGGTAGCAACCTCAGGAGGAACACGGGATAGCCATCCCACCAAAGCTCAAGGTAGCAACCTCATCCAACAACTTCTTCAAAGGGGGTCCATGTGAGTCCAAGTTCTAATCATGTGAGGATCTGGGCCGCTCTTGACCGTGAGCACGGACGATATATCGGTTTGATCAAACTCTGCGCAGAGGTGTACACTTTCCCTCCAAGTCGTGATTCCCATTTGCCCGGGGTAGCTACTCCCCAAAACACAACAAGTGAGTGGCAGGGTCTCACTACGAGACTGTTCACAGGCTCTAACCAGTAGGTAGCAACCCGCTAAGGATTCCTCAACAAAAGGTAAGATCCCTCCTCCAAGCGGTGACTAAAAGAAACAAGATAAGAACCAGAATGCACCCGCTTGGTAGAACGAGATCAAACCAGCCAGAGCCCCTCTTGCGCCTACCCGGTAAGCTGCCACCAACTAGCAGAAAACCTGCTACTACGTCAAGCCAAAATCATGTGGCTTGGAGTCGTACGAATTGTCCCAGTAGTCGCTCCACGAACCGGTCCTTAGGGAGGGTAGACACGGGTGCCCCCGTCGCTACGGGCAAGCTCTAGCACCCATTCCCCCTTGCTCCAACATCCAACGTTGCATCCCGCATCAGCCATCATCTCCATGGCTGCAGCCATTACCAACAGCCTCAACTTTGTTAAGCATCATAATTAAATGTGTATATGTATAGATAGATCACATTACTTTCATTAACATATATATAAAGTGAGCGGAGCAGCAAAACACAACTACTCTACCCATAAAAGGAAACCCCAAGGTCGCATTGAGATAAAGGGGGCTAATCATCCTTAGGGTTTACAGTATTAAGACACATGCAATGAAAGCAAAGTACAGATGATTAGGTACAATATGATCAAGGAGGTGCCTGCACTTGCCTTAAATCCAAAGTCTAGTTGTTCTAGAGTTTCCAACTCTTCTATCTTCTGGTCTCCAACTCCAGCTGCACTTGTCGATCCTCAGCTCCTGGTCTTCAGCACTTGTCGAATGCCCGTCATCTACTCGCAACAAACAAGCAACACAAGTAGACAACACTGAGAACATGCATTACACAAAAGAAACGCTAAAGGAAGAATGAACTAAACGATAGAGCTTGAGACTATGATTGCGAGAGCACAAGAACGACTAACAAAGGAGCTATCGTTAAGAGGGTACAACTGACGAGGTAGACCGAGACTACTCGCGTTTTGAAAAGAGCACTAAAGGATCACTAAACCAACTTAATCCTAAGTTGCATTTTCAAAAGCATGAAACAGGGCTATCATCATTGCTAACGCGTAGCTTGCATCGATACAATTCCAACGAGTCCAAGATCGCCTAAAACGGAGCTAAAACGAGGAAGTTATGGCCCATACAAAATCAGGGGCTAATCTGCAGAAAACAGGACTTAAGTTTAAATATTTTGAACTGCATTTGACTGGATCTTAATTTCTGTAAAGCGCAGGGGCCTTTCTGCAAAAATGCTAAGGCTGACCGCGGCTTGACCGCGTTGACGCGGTCGGCGCATGCGTGGCG
This sequence comes from Themeda triandra, assembly GCA_018135685.1. Lineage (NCBI taxonomy): Eukaryota > Viridiplantae > Streptophyta > Magnoliopsida > Poales > Poaceae > Themeda > Themeda triandra. The sequence continues at coordinate 77,748 of JAENPR010001114.1, read as the reverse complement.
ATGACGTGGCGCCAGCATGGCTGCCACGTCGGCGGCTGGGTGGACCGGGGTTGACCCCGTTGACCGGGTGGTCAACCGTAGATCTGAGCCGCACGGCTCAGATCGGACGGCTGCGAGTGGACGGGCAGGGACGATCGCGGGAGCGGCGGCCGGCACGGCGGCGGGTCGCCGGAAGCCCGTCGGAGTTTGCCGGAAACGGCGCTCCAGGCTCGGCTGGACGCGCAGAGGGCATGGAGAGGACGGGCGCGGCCTCGCGGAGCCGATGCGGGGTGTCGCGGCAGCTCGCGGCGGCGCCATGGCCGGCGGGCGGAGCTCCGCGGGAACGTGGCTTCACGACGCGACAGGGCTGAGCGAGGGAGCGAGCGTGTAGCGCACGCGGAGGCGAACACAATGCGCACTGCGGCTGCGGCGGCGAGCGGCTAGAGCGCGAGATGACATGGCGGCGGCGGATCGACACGACATGGCGGCGGCGTGCTGGCACGCGGGACCAAGAAGGCGAATGGCAAGAGGACTGGCGGCTTCCTCACCTTGGTGCGGATCTCGTCGGTGAGGTCTCACCGGCGGGGACGCGGTGGCGGCGGAGAACGGCGACGGCCGCGAGCTCGGGATGGCGGTGACTATGGCGGCGCCTAGGGTTAGGGCTAGCAGGTGGCGGCGTGGCTCTGCTAGGGTTCGAATGGAGCGCGGGCGACAGCAACGCTAGCTTTATAGCACGCGGCTGCGGGCAAGGGGACGCGTGATTGCCGGCCGCGGTCGCTCTTGCCATGCCGGGCGCGGCTCGGTGTCCATCTCCGTGGGGGATACGACACTGTAGCACGGGCCCTACGCTCCGTGGGCCCCACTGGTCAGTGATAGCGGCAGCAGGCGCTGCGCGGGAGCAGGCCGTGGCCAGTGGGCCGGCCCACTAGCGCGGGTGCGGAGCTGGGCTACCAGCTGCCGGCTGGGCCGCCTGTTGGCTAGGCCGCATCGATGGGGCAAGGCCCAAAGGCTTGCTCAGGGGCGTGGGAAGCAGGGCAGGCCGGGAAGCTGGGCTTGGCTTGCTGGGCCTCAGCAGGCCGAGAACAGGGAGGGGGCCAAAAGGCTGGAGGAAAATGAAAAGGAAAAAGGAAAGGCTTTTCTTTTTCGAAAGCATGGTTTTCTAAAGCCCTTTTTGAAATAATTTTCAAACCATTTTGAATCCCACTTTGGGGAGACTTTATGGAAATTTATTTAAGTATTTTAGGATAATATAAATCTATTTTCCAAATGTTTCAACATCAGGTTTTGAACTCTTTTCAAAATATAGCTTTTGAAGCTTTTGTTTTCAAATTCGAAAAGGGGCTATTCGGTCGAATTGAATTTTATAAATTCATTTTTTTCACACTCAAACACAACAAAGCAAGACACACCACACAAGCCCACTTTGATTAACTTTATAAAAGTTTTATAAAACCACATTTTTATCATTTTATAAAGGCAACAAACTAATAAATCTTGGTTAATTTTAGAAAAGTTAATAAATCCTTCATTTTTATCTAGCGTTTCGATTCACATCCCAAAATAGAAATTTTAGGGTGTGACGAGACTACCCCACTTAACATGAATCTCGTCCGAGATTCGAAGAGACTTGGGATAAACATAAAACAGATAATCAAGAATGATTTGAAGTCTTGGACGAGGCACGATATAGAAATTCGAGAGAATTTCTAGAGATCGCTAACGAGTTAAAGATTGACTCGCGAGTGTTCCCAAGATTCGAAACAAGACAGCTAAAAGAATCAAGGATTACCTATAACCTAAAAGGTAAGGCCGATGATCGAGGTTGATTCAAAATTGTGGATGAGGCATGATATAAAGATTGTGAGGATTCTTGAGGATTCATCCGGGTTGTTACGAGATTACCAAACGAGACGTGGAAGGGATCAAAGATGCTTCATATACTAAGATATGAAGACAAGGTGATAGATTAACATAAATCTCAAGGAGAATAATGCATGATCTTCTATTTATCCCCCGAAAAAGCTCGAGAGAGGGATTGGACTTTGATTCTTGGAGTATTTGCACTCCCCTGTTTTAAGGATCACTTGGTGCAATGGAAAAAAAAAATCGAAGGTCAACATGGATCAACCGGAAGGATTCAAGATTCCTTCAGGATCTCTAGTGACATAACATGGAAGAATTGTGGACTAAGAAATGTCAATCATAACAAAGAAAGAGTTGGTCACACGAAAACCATAGGTTGAGTTTCATATGCGCACTTTTCAAGGGCTAAGAGACATAGTTCTATGGATTGACACGAGATCGATATAGAGGACAAGGTCAGGTCCTTCTAACTGACACAATAAGATGATCGAAGGTAAGTTCATGATAAGATAACTCATCAGAGTAGCTTATATAATGGATCACGATTAATAATCACGTTACCAGCGTGTGCCAAGCAACATCCATGTGTGTGCACCCACATGAAGCTCTTGGTTACATCGTGGTACCGTCAATTATTAATCAAGACATCATTACCAAGTTTACTACCAATCTAATATCTCTCATGACATAGGTATAGCTCTTGCATGGTTAGGCATCACATGCAAGACGAAAAGATGATCACGTAGCCTAGCGAAGAGGATGATAGAGAGTACTTTGATTTCACATAGGGAAACACATAGACATACTTTGAAGATCCATGCAAGGTGATGACCTTAAAAGTAGACAAGGATAGAGATGGAGTACATGACAAGTAACAGTGGTAACAGTAAGTCCGTAGGTCTCTTACCATGGGATGCAAGAGTTAGGAGCATGGATTAGCATAGATGATGTAAAAGAACAACTCTCACAGTGCTCACAACTCTTTGATCCACCGTTGTGAAATAGAAGATGATAGGATTAACAATTGCAAAAGAATGTCCAAAGTAAATGAAGATTGGCATTCAACCATTCATGCCATCTTAACTCCATGTTTAGAGAGAGGGAGATGAGGTGATCACATACTAGATTAGGCTCAATCCTTTAACTCTTCATGCCTTGAGCTTTAAGATACTCTAGATCAAAGGTAGTAGTAGATGCTACCCCACTTTAACAAAGCATTGCTTATCTTTATAACACAAGTGAAAGCATTATCTGGTCGGATCTGTCTTCCAAGGGACCCTTGTGACCTATTTCCATTTTGTGGATTAGAACACAAGCTTTGAAGATACAAGACAGAAATGAAACAATGATTTGAGATGACATTCGAGATTATTTACAACAAAGCATTCCAATGTCTCATCTCTAAAATTCAAGAACAAAAGGGCATTGATTACAAAGTCAACCCCATAAAGTAAGGGTTACATCTGACTTAAAAAAAGAAAAGCTTTGAAGCTTTAACGAAGGTCTGAGCTTCAAATGACGCACTTTGAGTGTTATTGGCCTTCTTGACTGACTTGATCCTGCCTTGACCTCATTCTAATTTTGTTACCTCTCAAAAAGATGAGGGAAACCAACCTTTATCTGATCCTCATTTTCCCATACTGCATCTTCCTCTGATTGGTTACTCCATTGAACTTTACATACTTTAATCACTCTTCCATTAAGGATCCTCTGAGCTGTTTCTAGGATCCTATTCGGGTAATCATCCCATGCATAATCATCTTTCTTCCTAAGCTATTCCAAAGGTGTTTGTCTATCTGCACTAACATCTGGAAACACATAGTCTACTTTACCATCCGTAGGGTGACCACTTTCTGATGGGTCATCTTCATATTGCTCAGGTGGAGCTTGAAAACCCTCGTACTCAATTCTTTCTCCTGAAAGGGTTGTTAGTAATATCGAACATTGATCATACTTAATCACTCCCTTACAAGCAGATAACCATCCTGTTCCAAGGATAACATTGACTTCAGTCAACTCTAGGACAAAAAGATTCACTTCAAAGTTTACCCCTTTTATTTGAAGGCTAACTTTTGGACACAGGTGTTGTGCCTTCTTTCCTTCTCCTAAAGAGTTAACTATTACAGGTTTCCTCGTTGGAAGCATAAGCATCTTGTGGTCTTCTACATACTTGCGAGAGATAAAAGAGTGTGTAGCATTGGGGTCAAACAAAACCGTGGTAGGGGTAAGGTTCACTAGAATCCAACCATACATGACATCACGGGCTTCATGAGTGGTACCCATGTGCACATGGTTCAACCTACCTTCGATGTAGTTTCTCTTTACTTTACCTTCTTGCACCTGGTTCTTATGGACCCTCTGTATTTGCTTCGATTGTTTCTGATTCTGATGGCTTTGTGCAATCTTCTCATGGCAGTTGTTCACATAGTGCCCAATTTTACCACAACTGTAACATTCTTTACTTGGAGTGTTGGTCTCTACCAATGTGTTAGTAGGAGGATCCATACATGGCTCTTGGGAGTAGGAGTCTTGCACTTCATCATTAGGTTGTTGGCACTAATCCTGACCTATACCCCCAGATTGATTTGTCCAGTGAGACTGATATTCTAGTTGTGCAGCAGGTTGGGGACGAGTCTTGCTTAGCCGACGTTGAAAGTCACGCTTCTTCTTCTTTCTATCCATTTCTTTTAGCTTGTTCTCCACTAGAATTGCCTTATCCACTAGCTGTTCGAATTTAGTAAAAGTGTGTGATATTAGCTGCAACTGGATGCGGTAATTCAAGCCTTCCATGAAGAGATCTTGCTTGTCCTCATCCACTTTCACTTTGTCTAAAGCATACCGTGACAATAGCGTGAACTGGTCCCGATACTCACACACAGACATGGAATCTTGCTTCAGGCTAAGGAATTCCTGCTTCTTTTGCTTAATCAATGCAGCGGGCACATGATGTGATATGAAACTTTCCTTGAACTCCTGCCATGTGATGCTAGCTGGAGATTTGTGTGAGGTATAAGACTCCCACCAATCTGAGGCTGATCCTCGAAGTTGTCCAGAAGCATATAGGACCTTCTCTACATTATTACATCGAGAAATTTCCAGTTGCCTCTCTACTGACCTTAACCAATCATCAGCTTCTAGAGGTTTAGAGGTATGAGAGAAAATAGGTGGACGACCCTTCATGAATTCTCTTCGCTTGTCTCTAGGTGGTTCTTGTGTTGACTGAGCTTGAGCATGTTGACGTTGAGCTTGTTGAAAGGTAGTCATGTTCTGAACCGTCGTTTGCATAAGCTGATCCTGAATAGATTTCATCTGTTCCACATTCATCAGAGCTGGAGGTGGTGATGGATCTTGACTTAAGTTGGGGTTGGCATTATTGTCTTCATCATCATTTCTGGTGCCTGACATCTGTCATTTAGCGAAGGTATTGTATAAGCGAGGATAGATGATGATAAATCATGAGATGTCGTAGGAGGCAAGATCAAGAGGTTCAGGGTCGATCCCATGGAAGCAAGAATGAGGGATAGAGGTTACTACCCCACTTAACATAGAGGGAGCTACACTTCCAATTTCACCTGCTGAGCCTACTTCAGAAGACCAAAATGGAGATGACACCCAGGCAAAACCACAAACAAGCAAAACAAGCGAGCATCACACCATCGATTCTACACGTGCTTCTCCATCAATGGTTGTCATCCTAAAGGGCAGATGATAGATGATAAGGGCCATCGAAATATTGAAAAGACAAGATTAGAGATCTTTTAGTAAACCAACAAAAGTAATAGTCCAAGGGGATAAGAAATTAATAGCTCAAAGGAAGCTATTCAAGGAGAGGATACAACTAAGGGTGAAGAAAATAGTCAGAATTCAATGGTCAAGGGTTGACAAAATAGTTTTGTAGCAAAATAAGCTTTTGAAAATGACCAGTGCTATCTTGGCATCTGTCCTACAGTCAACATTGAGCTGATACCATCTATAACACCCTGGTTTCCAAAAGAACACCAGAGGCCGTCATATGTGTGCCCAGGAAGTCCACACATATAACACCGAATGGAATATCAGTATCAATGTACTATAAATAGCGGAAATAATATATATAAAACACTTACAAAACATCAGCTAACGCGGAACGGTTGCAGAACTCCTCTTCAGGCTCCATCTTTACAGGGACGGTTGACTGGGCGCTCCGTGTGCCCAACACTTCTAACCTCTCCTTATCTTTGTCCTTCTAAGCAGCACCTTGCTAGCAAACTATAGCAAGGTGAGTCCATGTCGAACTCAACAAGTACAGGCGGAAAGTATAATGATATGCAAGGCTTATACAAGGGTAGGCTGACACAGTTTGACTGTGGTAGCATTTTAATTAGATAACAAGTTATTATTAACCAACCTATTACTAATTATGAGTGAAACAACCCAACCCTTAATTATAGATAGAAGTAATTATCAATATTAATACTTATCATCATCGAGGTGGCAACCTCGACATTAACCACGGGGTAGCAACCCCAAAGAGGAACATGGGATAGAAATCCCAACAAAGCAGAGGTAGCAACCTCAGAAGAATCACGGGATAGCCATCCCACCAAAGCTCGAGGTAGCAACCTCGTCCAACAACTTCTTCAAAGGGGGTCCATGTGAGTCCAAGTTCTAATCATGTGAGGATCTGGGCCGCTCTTGACCGTGAGCACGGACGATATATTGGTTTGATCAAACTCTACGCAGAGGTGTACATTTTCCCTCCAAGTCATGATTCCCATTTGCCCGGGGTAGCTACTCCCCAAAACATAATAAGTGAGTGGCAGGGTCTCACTACGAGACTGTTCACAGGCTCTAACTAGTAGGTAGCAACCCGCTAAGGATTCCTCAACAAAAGGTAAGATCCCTCCTCCAAGTGGTGACTAAAAGAAACAAGATAAGAACCAGAATGCACCCGCTTGGTAGGACGAGATCAAACCAGCCAGAGCCCCTCTTGCGCCTACCCGGTAAGCTGCCACCAACTAGCAGAAAACCTGCTACTACATCAAGCCAGAATCATGTGGCTTGGAGTCGTACGAACTGTCCCAGTAGTCGCTCCACGAACCGGTCCTTAGGGAGGGTAGACACGGGTGCCCCCGTCGCTATGGGCAAGCTCTAGCACCCATTCCCCCTTGCTCCAACATCCAACGATGCATCCCGCATCAGCCATCATCTCCATGGCCGCAGCCATTACCAACAGCCTCAACTTTGTTAAGCATCATTATTAAATGTGTATATGTATAGATAGATCACATTACTTTCATTAACATATATATAAAGTGAGCGGAGCAGCAAAGCACAACTACTCTACCCATAAAAGGAAACCCCAAGGTCGCATTGAGATAAAGGTGGCTAGTCATCCTTAGGGTTTACAGTATTAAGACACATGCAATGAAAGCAAAGTACAGATGATTAGGTACAATATGATCAAGGGGGTGCTTGCACTTGCCTTAAATCCAAAGTCTAGCTGCTCTGCAGACTTTTAGCTCTTCTATCTTCTAGTCTCCAACCTCAACTGCACTTGTTGGTCCTCAGCTCCTGGTCTTTGGCACTTGTCGATTGCCCGTCGTCTACTCGCAACAAACAAGCAAACAAACAGACAACACTGAGAACTAGCATTACACAAAAGAAACGCTAAAGGAAGAACGAACTAAACGATAGAGCTCGATACTACGATTGCGCGAGCACACGAAAGACTAACAACGGAGCTAACGTTAATAGGGTACAACCGACGAGGTAGACCAAGACTATTCGCATTTTGAAAAGAGCACTAAAGGATCACTAAACCAACTTAATCCTAAGTTGCATTTTCAAAAGCATGAAACAGGGCTATCATCACTGCTAACGCGTAGCTTGCGTCGATACGATTCCAACGAGTCCAAGATCGCCTAAAACGGAGCTAAAACGAGGAAGTTATGGCCCATACAAAGTTAGGGGCTAATCTGCAGAAAATAGGACTTAAGTCTAAATATTTTGAACTGCATTTGATTGGATCTGAATTTCTGTAAAGCGCAGGGGCCTTTCTGCAAAAATGCTAAGGCTGACCGCGGCTTGACCGTGTTGACGCGGTCGGCGCATGCGTGGCGATGATGTGGCGCCAGCGTGGCTGCCATGTCGGCGGCTGGGTGGACCGGGGTTGACCCCGTTGACCGGGTGGTCAACCGCAGATCTGAGCCGCACGGCTTAGATCGGACGGATACGAGTGGACGGGCAGGGACGATCGCCGGAGCGGCGGCCGGCACGGCGGCGGGTCGCCGGAAGCCCGTCGGAGTTTGCCAGAAACGACGCTCTAGGCTCGGCTGGACGCGCAGAGGGCATGGAGAGGACGGGCGCGGCCTCGCGGAGCCGATGCGGGGTGTCGCGGCGGCGGAGACAGGCCGTAGGCGGCGGCAGCTCGCGGCGGCGCCATGGCTGGCGGGCGGAGCTCCGCGGGAACGTGGCTTCGCGACGCGACGGGGCTGAGCGAGGGAGCGGGCGTGTAGCGCACGCGGAGGCGGACACGATGCGCACCGCGGCTGCGGCGGCGAGCGGCTAGAGCGCGAGATGACATGGCGGCGGCGGATCGAGACGACATGGCGGCGGCGTGCTGGCACACGGGACCGAGAAGGCGAATGGCGAGAGGACTGGCGGCTTCCTCACCTTGGTGCGGATCTCGTCGGTGAGGTCTCACCGGCGGGGACACGGTGGCGGCGGAGAACAGCGGCGGCCGCGAGCTCGGGATGGCGGCGACTATGGCGGCGCCTAGGGTTAGGGCTAGCAGGTGGCGGCGTGGCTCTGCTAGGGTTCGAATGGAGCGCGGGCGACAGCAGCGCTAGCTTTATAGCACGCGGCTGCGGGCAAGGGGACGCGTGATTGCCGGCCGCGGTCGCTCTTGCCATGCCGGGCGCGGCTCGGTGTCCGTCTCCGTGGGGGAGACGACACTGTAGCACGGGCCCACGCTCCGCGGGCCCCACTGGTCAGCGATAGCGGCAGCAGGCGCTGCGCGGGAGCAGGCCGTGGCCAGTGGGCCGGCCCACTAGCGCGGGTGCGGAGCTGGGCTACCAGCTGCCGGCTGGGCCGCCTGCTGGCTAGGCCGCATCGATGGGCCAAGGCCCAAAGGCTTGCTCAGGGGCGTGGGAAGCAGGGCAGGCCGGGAAGCTGGGCTTGGCTTGCTGGGCCTGAGCAGGCCGAGAACAGGGGAGGGGGCCAAAAGGCTGGAGGAAAATGAAAAGGAAAAAGGAAAGGCTTTTCTTTTTCTAAAGCATGATTTTCTAAAGTCCTTTTTGAAATAATTTTCAAACCATTTTGAATCCAACTTTGGGGAGACTTTATGGAAATTTATTTAAGTATTTTAGGATAATATAAATCTATTTTCCAAATGTTTCAACATCAGGTTTTGAACTCTTTTCAAAATGTAGCTTTTGAAGCTTTTGTTTTCAAATTCGAAAAGGGGCTATTCGGTCGAATCGAACTTTATAAATTCATTTTTTTCGCACTCAAACACAACAAAGCAAGACACACCACAAAGCCCACTTTGATTAACTTTATAAAAGTTTTATAAAACCACATTTTTATCATTTTATAAAGGCAACAAACTAATAAATCTTGGTTAATTTTAGAAAAGTTAATAAATCCTTCATTTTTATCTGGCGTTTCGATTCACATCCCAAAATAGAAATTTTAGGGTGTGACAAGTATATTTAAAATGGCATAAAATTAGCAAAGGCATATTGAGAATGCTGGAGTAGTGGGTGTGTGCCTGTTTGGTCGGCCGTCGCTTTTGCACTGTCACTCTGCACTCTGCAGGCATGGAAGAGGCAGCCCTCATCTGTCAATTATTAATCACTGGGAATCAAGAGATATTGACAAGAGAAGGCATGCAACTTTCGGCACCCTCACGTCCTGGATTGAAAGGTTGATGCATGAGGAAGGAAGGCCAACTCCTCTCGATGACCCAACCAAGTTCTTCCTCCTCTCATGCTCCCATCGCTCCACATGCTGGTTTGAAATCTCTCAATTCACTATTGCTTTATTTCTATAAGTTTAAGCTATTTCATAATGACTATATATGAGAATCAAACATAAGATGAAAAATAAAATCAATCCTCTAGAAACGAAGTAATGGTGAATAATAAATGTTCTATGCTAGTATGTTTAAAACAAACTCTTCTGTAGCATATAAAGTGACCTTTAGCCATGTGACAATAGTGCCCTTGTTATTACTTGTATTTTCCTTCGGGAATGTGCTGTCCACTAATAATAGCAGAAATGAAAAGAAGAGCAAAAAGGTCCAAGCACAAATCAAAAGAGAGAACAAAAGATGGCATGACTAAAGACAAGGAAGGAGTACAATAGAGGAGACAGTGGCACATGAACAAAGACACAAGACCAACCAAGAAAGGAAAGCTTCCACAAGGTGTTACAGTGCCAGCACACTCCAATATTAAGGTAACATCCCAAGGTCAGTGATCATCATATTAAAATCCTTTCCTTGATGCTATTATACACATAAATGAAGAACCAACCATGTTTGAGTTACAACCTCACTTGATCCAATCTGATTAAACTCAACAAGTTTAGTTCTTTAAGCTTATTCCTAGCACCACTTTCTTGATCTCACAGTCTTAACCATATGAGCTAAAATGTTGCACATCTTATCTTTGGAAGATGGTAGTCATAATCATGAAATCATTACACAATATGCATAAATAGTGAAGGACCGAAAATGGCGACCAGAGGAGGGTGAATGGGAGTCGTAAAATTTCTTTCGAAATATTTAGGCCACTGTCCTAACTTCACCGCCAAACGCGCAAAGTAAACACCGTGATGTCCACGACCCAAGTGAGTGGGTGGATGTTCTCTCGGAACACAGCGGGACACCACAAAGCCAACACAAAAAGCGGAAGTCGAATCAGAGCTTAAATGACAAAGATGAGAGCAAATCAGAAAATCAAGGCTAGTGAAAATTCGCCGGAAAATCTACAGAAAAATCGTTTATCCAACTGAGCCAAACTGGATCCCTGCAAAACAAATAGTAGGTTGGATTTACTCGGCACTCGAAGGTGCACGGTCTATCAACGAGTAATAGCTCCTCCCAAATTCCAGAAACAGGTGCACCTAGCTGTCCTGCAAAAAATAATTGAAGCCTACTGCTGCTCCGATCTCAATGGTGGTCTGATGCACCACGTTCAGCAGAGGGAGAGAGCAAAGATCACATGGCACCTGTTCAGAGCTCGTTGGCCAAGAACAAAAATCGACGACCTGCAACTGGCAGATGCACAGCCTGCTAGGCGTGCACCTACACGATTCTGGGGAGCGCACAGCGCTAGGAAACTAGTCGTCCTGTTCCCACAAACAATTCAGATCAAGCAAATCGATAATAAAAAAAAAAACTCCGGCTTTGGAAAACAGAGAAGCAGCAACAGCAGGACAGGCCAAGAATCCTGGCTGGCGGCGCTGCCTGCAGTGCTTGAAACTTGGACCTCAGGAATACGGCAATTGCTCTTGTACGTGGCTCAATTCCATCGGTACTAATTAAATCAGCAACCTGTATCCCCGTTCGTCTCCTGTAGCTTGAAAGGAACTACTCAAGATTTGGAGAAAAAACTACTCAAGATTTGGAGAAAACAATTTCTTGTAAGAACGAACTTTCCCACAAAACAAAAATTGGTTGATCTATGAGCTCGTGCCAAGTTAAATTGATTAGCTGAAGAGAGATACTCAGCACATGTCCTTGCTCACGGATCAATCAAAAACTTGCCAAGAAAAACACCTCTGCCAAAAAGCAACACAGGAATCGGAAGGGAGAGAAGGGGAACGAAAACAAAACAGTGAAGAACTAATTCATGACACCACGGTTCCAAAAGCCCAGAGGGCAAGAGGTGGTAAGGGCCACCATTCCCTACTTCAAATCTTAGAAAATACACCACCAAATATTCAGATTTGGGACCTCTCTCTCATGAGCAAACCCTAGGCTAGAAGAAGGGAAAAATGAGGAATGAGAGAAGTGAAGGGGGAAGGGAACCCCTCATCTTTATTTATGGCACTATTACACATTTCCTTTTTGCCCTTAGATATTTTTAGAAGCGAACCACCTAGCCAAGAGCACAATGGTCCAACTCAACATTTCTTGATCCAACGGCCACCGCGCCTTCTCACCGGTAGTTTCCTTCAACGCGAACTCACCGATGCTGCCACGTGTCGTCCGTCCCGCATCGGGACCTCCGCCCGGGTTTTGAGGCGCAAACCCGCGAAACCCACCGCCGATGGTTTTGAGGCGAAACCACCAAACCGCCGCAAGTAGCGTAGCCCGTACGCATCCCCCGCCGCATACACTTGCGCTTGTCGATGTCCCAGCTGTCAGCCACCGCGGCTGGCCTCCGGCTTCAAGGTCCCTCGGTCCAAGCCTCACGTCCGCCCTTCACCGCACCCGGTCCGTCAGCACGGCACGTCCTACTTGGCCTTCACCGCACCATCCGGCCACCGCCTCCGAACTCGACACCTGCACAACACAAGCCAAGAGACACCGTTGTTTGACATGAAGCCGCGTGCCTCGGTTAGTAAGACACACCCACACACACCATTATGTTGGCATGTTGAAAATCACTTCATCACAAAAACCGCTACACAATGGCTATGGAAAAGCCATGTGTTCGCAATCTCCCCCTTGATGAGTGCATTGTCAACACCAACACAAAACCAGAGACAACTCATCCAAGTAACCAAAAGCCAAAGAGAAGCTGAAGACAAGTCACTTGCAATGAGCAAAACTTGAGCAAAACTTGGTCCCCCAAAGACATGGGCAACGGCTCGACGCAACCAAGCAAAACAAAGCTAGCCCTCAAGAAGGGGCAGAAAAGGGCTCAACACCACTAGCAAAGCTCAAAGCGCCAAAACAGCTCAAAACATCTAGCTCAAATGCAACTCTCCCTTGACAAATGCAATCTCACAGATGTATGCAACACTCTGGATTTGTGTATCATTCTCCCCCTTGTTGGCAAATGCACTTATCAAGTTAGGGCCCAAAAGAGCTGCCACGCCCCCTCAAATGATGTCATGAATGTAAATGAGATGTAAATATACAAAGCTTCAGGCATATAACAATCCAATTGACAAGATGCTCAAGTGGGTAATGTCATGTATATAGAATCAAGCGCATGTCAAAACCAATGCTCAAACTGATCAAGTGATACGGAATATGATACATAAGCAATTTTGATCAAGTTATGAGCAACTATGGTATATAAGAAAATTTTTATACAAAAGGGTGTCCACCACCATGATTAGCACCTAACATACACAAGTTTGGAGCATCAAAACCAGTGCAATCTTGTGGAAAAGGGACTACCCCTACTAAGCTCATGCATCATGTCAAAGGCATATCCAGTCCCTTGGCTACCCTCCCACTTTTGTATGCGCCCCCATGTTTTTTTTGTTTTTGTTTTTTTTATTTTGCGCCCCATGGTTTTCGAACAAGGTCACGTCTGCATGTCGCAGGTCCCTTGATGTGGCTGTTTTCGTTATCGAGCAAGGTCACGTCGGCTTTTGCCTATCCCTTGACCGTGGCTATTTTTTAGCTCAAAGTCACGTAGGTTCCACCAGTCACGTGCACAAATCATAGTAGAGTACCATAGGCACTTAGCTCCACAAGATAGAAAAGGGATCTCACAAACCTATGTATGCTAAGTACCAACCTTAATGGTGAACATTTTTAGATTTCATCATTCATTAGTCAAGTTCACAATTCAAAAGCAAGCTTAGCTCATAACATGTGTCAATATGATCAAAAGGAGCCTAAGTTGCAAGCACAATCATGTATAGACAGGGCATACCAACATGAGCATAGTATCAATTAAAGTGCTATAAACATGAAGCTTAGCATATGCTCTATAGTACATGATGAGATGCAAAGCAATATGGTACAAAAGCACAAAAACTGAAAAACGGAAGCAAAAGAAGAAGGATCAAAGAACCTGTACAATATACAAAGCTCAAAACAACCCACAACTAGAATGGGTAGCAAACACCCAACTCTCCTCACAAGAGAGCAAACTGAGCTTGGTCAAGAGGCTTGGTGAAAATATCAGCTACTTGGTGCTGGGTTCTGATGTGTCGGAGGTCAATGTCACCTTTCTCTTGGTGGTCTCTCAGAAAGTGGTAGCGTATCTCGATGTGCTTGGTCTTGGCATGGAGCACTGGGTTTTTAGCAACGCTAATGGCACTGGTGCTATCACAGTAGAGTGGCACTCGGGTGAACACAAGACCAAAGTCTCTCAAGGTAGCAACTATCCAAAGCAGCTGGGAGCAGCAAGCGGCAGCAGCAACATACTCAGCCTCACAGGTGGATTAGGCTATACTGGACTGCTTGCAAGAAGACCAAGAAACAAGAGACGAACCAAGAAACCGACAAATCCCAGAAGTGGACTTCCTCTCAACCCGACAACCACCATAATCTGCATCAGAGTAACTAGAAAGGGCAAGCGAGGAAGAAGCAGAATACCAAAGACCAAGCTCAGGTGTGAAACACAAGTACCTAATGATGTGCTTGATGGCCTGACGATGCGAAGTGCGCGGCGAAGACTGAAAGCACGCGCAGAGGCAGACAGCGAACTGGATGTCCGGCCTCGTCGCCGTCAAGTACAGCAATGAACCGATCATGCTGCGGTACTCATGCTGGTCCATGACTTCTCCATCCAAGTCTGCATCCAGGGCCGTCGTGGTCGACATGGGCGTCGAGAGAGGCTTGGCCTCACCCATGTCCAACTTCTTCAGCAAGTCCTTGGTGTACTTGCCCTGGTGCACGAAGATCCCCTCCCGGGTTTGCTTAATTTGCAACCCGAGAAAGAATGTCAACTCGCCCATCATGCTCATCTCGAATTCCCTGCTCATAAGATTTGCAAATCTCGCCACAAGAGCATGTGAAGAGCCACCAAAGATTATATCATCCGCTTAAATTTGAACAATGAGAGTGTCGGGTACCTAGATTAGGGGGTCCCAAATCCAGATGCTCAAGGGCGAGCACAACCCTACGTTGCTTCTCCCTAACTCCCAGAATCACCAAAGGACAGCCCAATACGCCTACCCGAGCCACACAAGGCCGGCCCACGAACGGGCCCAGGGCTTAACCACCTCAAGACACAGTCGCCCAATCGCTTGAGGAAATGACGGAAACCCCTCGACCGAATGACCGCTCGAGATGGAGATGGAAACCCCTCGAGCGAACGGGCGCTCGAAGAAACCCCCCGGAAGCACACGCTCCCAACACTCCACGTGGCTACAGGACTCTGTAACAGTTAAAAGTACGCCTGCTCCACCTAATACCATGGCTATAGTGCACCCAACAGTAGGAAGTACTCCGGTCATTTCTCACTGTTCGGCCGCCCATGCCCGGGATTCAGGCGTGGCAGGCGCCACTATTTTACCAACTCCGAGCACTGTGCCGCGTACGGCACCCCCTCGGAACGCGATTGTCAACTCTCCATACCGTCAAACCCGCCGCTTCGTCCCATCGCTCGAGCCGAGTCACCCCTCGAAAGCAATCATTAGCTACTCGAGGGATGACAGCAGACGCGACCCGAGCATGGGGCGCACAGTGCCCTGTCTTTCCACTTCGACCGCCAGACGACAGAGTTTCTGGGCGGATCATCATCGCCCATACCTCGACCACGCCAGCCTACGTCAGGAAGGACGAACAGGACGCCGTCGTCCACGCCGCTACAGGATCGGACCGGATCGAAGGAGGAATCCGCAGGCTCGAACCGGACCAAAGCCAGCCTCTACGGTCTCGATGACGTGAGCCAGCGCCCGTAACTCGACGTCACCACCACGATGGCCCTAGTACAGTGTAACCCTAGGCCTCTCCTTCGCTTATAAAAGGGGACGCCGGGGCATAGGAAAAGGGAGGCTTTTTCACAAGTTTTTCTTCACAAGCACTCACACGTGCACACATCCATACACACACCCTAGCACACCGCTAAGTCTCAGGACTGCTTGTAATAGCCCCTGTACAAGCACTTCGGTGCAAGGAAATACAAGTTCATCCCCCCCGCTGGACGTAGGGCCTTCTCTTGCCTGAACCAGGATAAATCCTTGTGTTCTTCTTGCATCACCATCCGAATTAGGGAGCACGCGCACACAAATTTACTTGTTGCTGTTAGACCCCCCCGGTTTACGAAACACCGATAGTTGGCGCGCCAGGTAGGGGTAGCGTGTGTTACTAACGATTTCCCTTTTTTCTTCCGGATGGCAGATTCCACCTCCTCACTTCCTCCCGCCACGGTGATCTGGTTCGGGAGTTTGGAGTTCATGTCGCTCGGCACGGGCTACGACATGACCCTGCTCTCGGTCGGAGACCCAAGCGGAGGCCGCACCACTCCACCCCGCTCGAGCGGGATCGTGCGCAGGGCGTGCCATCATGGCTCCCCGCCCCGGCGCAGGCAGCGCCGTCACCGCCGACAGACCGCGCAGGCGCGTGTTGACGGTCGTTAAGTGCCAATTTTTACCGTCAACTAAACATGAGAAAGGACTAAAATATGTTCACCAACTAGATATAGGGGTTACACTAATAGAATTCCACGAGTTTTGGTGAATGTCTGTTTCTGCAGGGTGTCAGCTGAAAATACCCAAGGAAGGCCCACATGTCAGGTTTACATAGAGATAATCGGGAACCGGTGAAAATTCTGTAATCTGGAAGGTTCGAGAAGGCTCTGGACCAAACGGGAGCCCGAACGGGCTCAGGGGTGAGTCGGCCGACTCCCCCCTTGAGTCGGCCGACTGGCTACCTCCACCAATCAGGTGGAGGCTCGCGGATCCTGCCTCCACCGACCTTGAGGAGCAATAATTATCGTCCGTTTAGGTCGGTTTGATCCAAGGGCTGCGGTACATCCTAGGGGGCTATATAGCGGGGCCCCGGCCCCGGAGGAGGCATCCCATGAAACCCTAATTCATTTTATCCGAGAGGATCGGGTGAGAGGGGTCCCTTGAATGGATCTCCTCCCTAGAGCCTAGCATTCAAGATAGATAGAGAGAGTATAGGGTGGAGGTAGAGTTGGAGGAAGCCCGGCATGTCGGTGTCTCCTCTCCGGTTGTACACAACGGGATCAAGTCTCCTAACCCGAGGCTTGGTTCTAGGATTATTCTGCAATTCAACTTCTGATACTAGTAAGTTCTTGTTATTATTGCTCTTTGGTTTACGAGTTTACTTTATTCGCTTCCGGTTGGGAATAGAGTAATCGTTCGTAGCGTAAGCGTGGTGCTTGGGCTAGGTTCACTCGTAGATGCTCCCTATCGGCCGGAACCGTGGTAGTATCGGGGGAGATGACGGTCCTTTGTTACCTTTGTAATCCACTTCCCGTCGTAGGTAAGGTAGGTCCAAAAGTGCTAGGTTAAGCATCCTCTCGTGGTGTCTTTTCTTAGGTGCTCCCATAGAGTAGTAGTTGCAAAGCTTGCCATAGGTTGGAAGGAGACGTGGTAGTAATCCTCTCTATATCGCTCATTTACCTTGTCTGTAGCTCAGGGGTTAAGTATAGACTTGGGTTAGTCAGATGCACGTTTTCTCCTAGCGGATAAATTAATAACGATACTCTGGAATATCTCCCGGGTGAAGTGCTCACCGATATCCGTGCGCTTGCGGATTATTTCTCTTTGATTCTTTCGTGTGCGTATCTAGTATCAACAAGCATTTCTGGCGCCGTTGCCGGGGAGAAAGACGGTCTGCTGAGATAACCTAAGTCGCTTAACCATGTATTGTTCTTTTATCTTTTTTCTTGTTTTTGTTGCATTTTATTTTCTATTGTTATAGATAACCCAAATTCCACGCCTATCCACCAATATCTTGCACCCATGAGCACATGCTTAGAGCCTCTAGAACCCATGATTTTCACATCTAGCTATGAGCTACACCAATCTGTGGTTGCAATAGGTCAAAGCCAACCCTTTTCGACAGCTAGAGTCCTATCTTCTAATCAAGAGGGTAATGAACCCAAAGTCCTATCCTCTGATCAAGTAGGTAATGAACTTCTTGCTACACTTAGGGAATCTTTTAATCTTCCTATAAATTTAGGTCTAGACCTAGCCTTACAAGACCATGTTCTTCTTCATCATTTTTATACGGGTCTTGATAATATCACCTTTGGAGGAGTTTTCCTTTCTTTACCCTTTAGTGAAGTGAGGTTTGTCCTTCCTATTAATGGACATACTCCTTGCACTAGACTTCATGATAACATCCTAGAGGTAGAGAAGGAATCATCCCCCAAACAAGAAGAGGAAGTTTCCGTAGCCACTTTGCAAACATTCCAATCCCATAATTTGGCTATCCATCCCAAACTGTAGTACTCCAAAAACCTCTAAGGGAAGAAGTAATTCTATCCTTAGAAATTCCTTTTGATAGCGATTTTGGGAGGAGCATAAACTTCCCGCTTCATAAGAGATCTTTTAGTGCATGCATTATAAATCTTCTCAGGAAGAGATCTCTTAGAAAGCGTCTCACATCCAATCCCTTTGAAGGACATTTAGAAAGACTCAAGGATGGCATGTCAAGTGATGCCATAGAAGGAGAGCGAAGCCATCTAGAAGCCACTCTTATCTTCTCCCCTTCTATGCCCACATCGATATAGAATACGAACCCATCCTTAAACCCATCCTTGATCCCTATAACTCATTCTATGCCCTTTCTCCTAAACCTCCGGATGATCCTAGAAGTCCATCTAGATATCCCATGCATAGGAATCATCAAAACCATATAGAGGATTGCAAAGAGCAACATCCATGGCTAGAGAGCATTAAAGACCTATGTGCTATGGCCACTTTGAATGGATGGATAAGGCCTTAGATAAGATCATTTCGATAGACGATCCGGGGGGAATTTTGGACATTTATTTCGAGTCACCCTTGGAAGTAGAAGATGATGGAGGCTTCAATGAGCAAAGTAGTTACTTCTTAAACACCCCATCAAGACCTTGCTCATATGAAAAATCTCCCGATTCACTTAGTCTCCCCAACGTTACCCCACACGAGATTTTCAACCCCCTCATACTCCTTATTCCTACGAGATATCGAAAGGGTGGTTGTAGATGCATATGTTTATCATAAATGTTGTAGATCTCGTTGTGTTGAATTTTGAGTTAGTGAACTTAGATTGGTGTTGGAGGGGGAACCACTTCACCAATTCACATCTTGAAGGTTTCCCAAGGACAAGCTTAGTGTCCTAAAACAAGCACCGAGACCATGACATGAGTGTACACCTTTTTACCGTCTTTGTCCTTGTTAAATAAGCATAGAGTTATAATTATGAAAATATTCCTTTGGGTATTCTTGCCACTAACCTTTCCGGGTTCGATACAAAAAGATCGAAGGAATAACAAATGCAAGGTATGTCCAACCAATCATTATGCAACATTGAATTGCATTCATCCAATCTTGATTTCTGCCGAATTCAAGCTTGGGGGATATACTTCCATAAATACATCTTTTGCCATGTTGCTACATTATTTTGGTTGTCCCTACCTTTAAGGCATGCTCAATTTTTCTAAACAACAATCATGCTCGCCATCACTATTTGAGTAAATCTCTATCTTTGCTTTCATACCACCTTTGTTTGCTATAGTATATGTAGGTTTTGAGGTATTTTCATACACCTTTTAAATTAGGCATGGTGCTTAGTTTAAACTGTTTTCCTGAATTGAGTTAGATAAGGTATCTAGTTTAATTCTTGAACCAAAAGGTGTCTTGATCCTACTTTAAAAGGTTTTTAAATTAAGCGTGGTGCTTAGGTTAAAATGCCTTCCTAAATCAAATTAGACGTGGTGTCTAGGTTGATCTTTGAGCCGATAGTATGCTATAGTAGATGTTGGAATATTTTGTTGGACTAACCCCTGCGACAAACTTCCAAATCCAAGTTGGGAAAGTCCAGAGATGAACTCACATCGAGATAAAGCAAGGCATATGATGAACTCGAACAACTTCGCACAAAAGACAATAGCTCATTCATCATCCAAGAAAGAATTGAAAGAATCCACGGCATGCCTATTCATGGTGAACACCGCCAAATCACCACTTCGTGATGGAACAAAGAAGGAGACAAGAGTCCCACAAGAAGGATCTACATCAATAGCACTCACCCAAAGGAAGTGGATGAACAAGGTGACAAGCTACGAGCAACCTTGAAGACATCATAGCATTGAGCTCAAAACTCAAGTAAGGTCACCAATGAGAAGTTGGGTGCAACTCACCTCATTTTGGCCAATCAAAGACCTGCTCTCGTTATTCTTGAAAACACCATCTTGCATGTCGGCAACAAGGACAAGCATGGCATGAGCATGCATCCTTGTGTCAACCAATCACCACCAAGGGTTGACTACCGACAAGCCCAAGAAGATCATGAACAACTACATTTGCAAGATGATGTCCCTATGCCATTGGAGATGAAGCACGCATCAATTAATGAAGTCCCTTCCTTGATCATCAAGACGGATGGCGTATCATTAACGCAACTCTTCGCCATGCCGCTAGAAGACAAAGACCATCAAGGAAGAACTCGAGTCTACATCTCCAATGAACATCAATTAGTCGACCAAGGCTCGGCAAAAATCAAGAATGGTTGACAAAAGAAGATCATGCAACAGTCCGTCCTAGATTGGATAGTCCAAAGAAAAGAAGAATGCAAAGGAGAGACCTTTGCTCTAGAATCGAGATCCCTCTCCAACAGACTTCAGAACAGAGGATGGACAGTGTCTAAAGAACATAGAGTTACAACACACTTCGAGGGATGATTCAACACACACACTTGGCTTCCGGTGATGAGCAACAACCGGCTTGGGGAGGAAGGCCGCCGACTCCTCTAATGATGATCGAGCAATGCTCTTCCTCTTCTCAAGCCTCCATCGCTCGGCATACCGGTTTGCAATTCCTCCACTTGCAATTACTTCCTCTTTATAAGTTTGACTTGTTTTCTATAGTTGTCATACACACAAATCAAACTTAAGACAAAGTAAAATCAATCCTTAAGAGAAGAAGTAATGTTGAGTAAATGTTCTACGCTAATTAAAATTTTCAACCCAATCTTTTACGTAGCATAGAATATGACCTTTAGCTTAATGACATCTCTACCCTTGTTATTATTTGTATATTCCTTCGGGTATGTGTTGTCCACTAATCCTCTACGAGAAGAAACAATAAGTAGAGCACAAGGTCAAGGGAGAGGCCCACTAGAAACATCTACTCTTCATCACGGGGTGCTCCAAGATAGTTCGAACCTGCAACATGCACACTAAACAAGATGCCGCCAACATCACAATTAAAGGTTTGCTTCGACCCTTTGGACAAGGAAAGAACATGGTGACACTTTCCTCAAGAATTACCAACTCAAGAGGTGCAGTTCTCAAGGTCTCTACCTTTGAGATCAAATGAAGCACCCGAAGGATTGAACATGACAAGAAGTCCTGTTCAGAGGACTTAAAACACCGAACCCTCGCCAAGAAGGTAACTTGGTAGTTATCCATATTTCCCATTTTAGCATTGCATAAGTTTTTCCTTTAGCATATTTACTTTCTGCATAATCAGTTCTTGTTGCATATTTACTTTGCTGCATCCGCATTAGAAAAGAAAATAATTTTGTCTTGCATTCCATCTAGAAAATGCTAAGCCCCATGTGAATAATTTTTTGGTGCGGCAGCCCACAAAGATATCCACTGTGGTGGCATAAAAATAAGTTTTCATCTTAGTTGTATTTTTTCTGTCTACATACCATAAAATATAAAATTACAAAAAATATTGAGATCCTGCTAAAAAAGATTTTATGTTAAGAAGGTTCTAGACATCCAAGGCTTAAAGGGTTATCACTAATGCTTAATCAGTTCCACAAGCTTTGTTGTCTATTTGAGCTTCACAGAATTTAAAGGATCAAGAAGAGCTAATAGGCAGAAGGACGTCTTGTCCCTTGTTGAAGTGCTATCTTCAACAGTCGCAGTGCTGTCTCTACAGCCATTATCCCTGACACTCTAAGAGGGGCAGTACGCCTTCACTGCCAGTCAGCAACATCAACATACTACGTCAACATCCAGCTTGGGGGAGAGCACCCCCGTGTATCAAGCTAAGTGTTCCAACTTGTCTATTTATTTATAGAGCTTGCTTTGTTAAAACAACTAAAAAAATGCATAACCTTAGAAACCCGAAAGATTTTCTTATCTATCTTTTCTACTTTTGGAGAGCTCTTATTAATCTATTCTTAAGTAACCCCGGAATAAGCTCTTATATGGAAATGATGAATAGTTGCTCTGCCGTAATTCCTTTCAAGTACCTAGTTTTCAACCTTGCACTCTCCCGAGTTTTGGACACAACTGTTTAGATTTGAGATTTACTCGAACTCCGAAACTTGTGGGTAGCGAATGCTTGATCTAAGTCTAGGTAATTGACGGATATGATATGGGAAAGTTTTGAGCTCTTTGTCCATCTTGTTCCTAGAGATGCTAGAGTTACGAGAGTTTATCTTTTAAAATCTTAAAATTTCTGCATGATGAGTTCCCGTATGACGAGTTAAAAATTCCTACCACAGCCATACATTCGTGCTTGCTAGATTAGGAAAACCCATCTATTTATATAGATCATATTGTAGGCTTGAGTGTAGTCTTTATAGGCATTGAGTGTGGTTATGCTTTGTGGACCCATAAGGAACCAAATCATGCGGTTAAAGTCAATACTATGTGCTCTCCATCCATTGATCTATGCTACTTCGTCCTCGAAGCATGCACCCATTTTATAAATAGTACATTCATTACGTGCTACTTCTGTCCCTAGAAGTACCACCCACATATAGATCCACATCCACCACATATTGTGCTATCTCTACCCTGGAGATACGCACCTATGCTGCTCCTACCTTGGGAGTACGCATTCCCCCACATATTGTGCTGTCTCTACCCTGGAGATACGCGCTTATGCTGCTCCTACCCTGGGAGTACGCATCCATCCATCCATCCATCCACAAAATACATACGCCACTCATTTCACTTCATCCAGAAAAGGTTCTACTCCTATCCTGGGAGTGAACATCTAGAAATAATCATCGCCGTTCCATTTGCCTACATAAAAGCTCCAGTCATTATCATTTCAAGTTATACACTCCCCGTTGCTAAAATATCGTTTTCAGAGGATTGGTTGCTCCAAAAAAAAAAAGAGAGAAAGAAAGAAAGAAAGAAAGAGTAGCCAAGTCCTTCCCTTCAAGAAGTTTCAAGGTTTTCGAATAAAGGGAGTCATGTTATCCCCAAAGGAGCAAGTGTAGAAGTAGATGTTCACCAAGTGATCACCCTTCATAATCATTTCCTTATCATCATCATCTTATCATTCATCCCATTTCCTCATTCACATGCACATAAGACTTTATTATTTTAGTTCCTATTGGATCCATGGTATAAGCCGTGCAATATATGCAAGTGAGTTTGAGTGTCTCCCCACCTATAAGCTCCACATAAGCCTATTAGAAGTAGGGTGAGAGAGAAAAGGCACTTTCCACTATGCCTTAATTCCACAAATACCACATATTTTGAGAGAAGAGAGAAGGGATACACTACTCATGCCTTGGAGAGGATCCGAAATACCACAAATGAGAGACTTGAAAGGGTCATACAAGGAACTCTGAGTTTTATTCCAAAACTTTGCAAAAACTCCGGAATAATAGTTGATCAAAGAGCGAGAAACATAACGCTCGACTTGACCGTTCTGTCTTTCAACTGCTCAAGACCCAAGTGACGGCTACAAGCCCCATGGTGAAAGGTAATATGAGTAAGTTTTGAGTCAGAATAGTTCATTCTAATCCGGAGGAGAGTTCTTGTTTGAACGCATGTGTATGTTTGAGGCGTGAAAGCATTGTAGCAACTCCTGATCCACACTGAGTTTATCTTCGCTCAGGGACGAGCAAAAGGTAAGCTTGGGGGAGTTGTTGACGGTCGTTAAGTGCCAATTTTTACCGTCAACTAAACATGAGAAAGGACTAAAATATGTTCACCAACTAGATATAGGGGTTACACTAATAGAATTCCACGAGTTTTGGTGAATGTCTGTTTTACGTGGGTGTCGGTGAAAATACCCAAGGAAGGCCCACATGTCGGGTTTACATAGAGATAATCGGGAACCGGTGAAAATTCTGTAACTGGAAGGTTCGAGAAGGCTCGGACCAAACGGGAGCCCGAACGGGCTCGGGGGTGAGTCGGCCGACTCCCCTTGAGTCGGCCGACCGGCTACCTCCACCAATCGGTGGAGGCTCGCGGATCTCGCCTCCACCGACCTTGAGGAGCAATAATTATCGTCCGTTTAGGTCGGTTTGATCCAAGGGCTGCGGTACATCCTAGGGGCTATATAAGCGGGGCCCCGGCCCCCGGAGGAGGCATCCCATGAAACCCTAATTCATTATTTCCGAGAGGATCGAGGTGAGAGGGGTCCCTTGAATGGATCTCCTCCCTAGAGCCTAGCATTCAAGATAGATAGAGAGAGTATAGGGTGGAGGTAGAGTTGGAGGAAGCCCGGCATGTCGGTGTCTCCTCTCCGGTTGTACTGCGGGATCAAGTCTCCTAACCCGAGGCTTGGTTCTAGGATTATTCTGCAATTCAACTTCTGATACTAGTAAGTTCTTGTTATTATTGCTCTTTGGTTTACGAGTTTACTTTATTCGCTTCCGGTTGGGAATAGAGTAATCGTTCGTAGCGTAAGCGTGGTGCTTGGGCTAGGTTCACTCGTAGATGCTCCCTATCCGCGGAACCGTGGTAGTATCGGGAGATGATAGGTCCCTTTGTTACCTTTGTAATCCACTTCCCGTCGGTAGGTAAGGTAGGTCCAAAAGTGCTAGGTTAAGCATCCTCTGTGGTGTCTTTTCTTAGGTGCTCCCATAGAGTAGTAGTTGCAAAGCTTGCCATAGGTTGGAAGGAGACTGTGGTAGTAATCCTCTCTATATCGCTCATTTACCTTGTCTCGTAGCTCGGGGGTTAAGTATAGACTTGGGTTAGTCGATGCACGTTTTCTCCTAGCGGATAAATAAATAATGATACTCTGGAATATCTCCCGGGTGAAGTGCTCACCGATATCCGTGCGCTTGCGGATTATTTCTCTTTGATTCTTTCGTGTGCGTATCTAGTATCAACAGCGCGCGGGCTCGCTGACTATGCGCTGTTCCCCGCAGACGCTGCTGTTCCTCCGGCCTCCGGGGGACCGGTCGTGCGTTAGGGCACGGCGCGCGGACGGGCCATGCCCAGCGCAAACCTCGACTTCACCTTCGTGGCTCGCACACTCAGGGGACCCGGCGCGAACCCCCGACCGTCCGAGCGTCCGAGCCTGTTGCCACACGGGATCTACCAGGCACGACGCCGACTCCCGTTCAGACTCACCAATGCCGCCGCCACATACGCCAATGGCGTACGCGCCAGCATGGGAGCGCCGGAGGAGGCACCGGGCCCCCTCTTGCGCGCCACCATGAACTTGGAGGTTGTGTGGCCGGCGTCCGTCGACCTCGGCTTCGACAGAGCGCCGGGCTCGCGGCACCGTGCCACGGTTGGCGACATGCGCCGCTGGATCAAAGAAGAGGGAACGGGGAGGCCTTGGACTCCGTCTAACGGCAACCCCGACTCTGACGACTACGACTCGGGCTGCTATGATCACGCTCGAGAGTGCTTCCACATCGAGGATGACACCTCGGTGAGCACGAATGCCGGAGACCCTGCGGCCACTCCCGCCAATCGACTGACGGGGGCGGCCACAGCGGAAACCGGCGCCGTCGAGCTGCCTCGGGAAGAGCCGCCCCGGAACCTCGCCGAGGCACGGCCCGTCGACGATGCACGAGCCGCCCAGTTGGCCCAGCTCCGCGAAATCAAGGCTAGGATGGAGGCGGACCGCGCAAACCTCGAGATCCTCAGGCGTGCCGTCGAGCAGGACCAACGCCCCCTTCCTCGAGCTGACGGTGCTCGAGGCAGGGCGCGGAGCATCTTCCGCCGCATCATCGATGATGGGGCGCCTGAGGCCCACGTGCACTTTCCTCGGGCGAGCCAGAATTTCCTCGCGGCGGCCATGCTGCTACGAGACATGCCCGCCCCCTCAAATCCACAAGCACAGCGGATACGGGACGAGGTCCAGGGGTTGCTCCAGACCGCGGCTGCCCAGCAAGCCGAGAGCTCGTCCTCGAGGCTGCGCGGGGCGGTCTCGGAGCGACTGGTCGAGCCCCCCCATCACGACCGGGAGGGCTCCGTTCACCAGGAGCCGCCTCCTCAAGGCGGACGACCTCCGGTCTGTGATCGACTCGTCGACAACCGCGAACCCCAAGACGCGCGACATGACATCAACGACAACCGACGGCGCAAGAACGGGGGCGCAGAGGAGCGCGGCTACAAGGCCCATCGGGGGGGACGCTACGACAGCGATGAAGATCGACACTCCCCCGAGCCACCGGGCCCCCGCGTCTTCAGCAAGACCATCCGCGGCACGCCGTTGCCCAATCCTTTTTGACCGCCCACGAGCCTCACCAAGTACAACGGCGAGACGAAGCCCGAGCTCTGGCTGGCCGACTTCCGGCTGGCCTGCCAGTTGGGAGGAGCCAGGGATGATAGGGCTATCATACGCCAACTACCCCTGTTCCTCTCCGACACAGCGCGACGTTGGCTCGAGGAGCTCCCGGCCGGGCAGATCCATGACTGGACTGATCTGGTTCGGGTCTTCGAGAGGAATTTCAAGGGCACCTACATCCACCCGGGCAACTCATGGGATCTCCGCAACTGCAAACAGCAACCTGGGGAGACTCTCCGAGACTTCGCTCGACGCTTCTCCAAGCGGCGCACCGAGCTACCGCACATCCCTGACCACGACGTCATCTTGGCGCTCGTCTCGGGCACCACCTGCAAAGAGCTTGTGCGGGAACTCGGGCGCAATCGCCCGAAAACCGTCGACGAACTCATGGACATCGTGGCCGACTACGCAGCCGGTGACGAGGCCGTGGGAGCCTTTTTCGGCGAGGACAAGGGCAAGGCGAAGCCACCTGCCGACGACGGCGGAGGGCCGAGCAAGGGCTCAAAAAAGAACGGCAAGAAGAAGAAGGGCAACCAACAGGGCAAGCGCGAGGCCGTAGGTGACGGCGAGGTCACCGCAGCCGAGCGAAAAAAGCCTCGACCCCCCGATGGGGCCGTCTTCGACAAGCTGCTCAAGGAGCCATGTCCCTATCACCGGGGGTAGGCCAACCACACCCTCGAGGACTGCCGCATGCATCGAGGGTACTTCAAGAACATCGGCGCCGACAAGGGCGAGCAAAAGAAGGACAAGGGCGACGATGGTGCAGATGGCCAAGACGGCGACGGGTTTCCACCCGTCGTCAATTGCTACATGATCTATGGGGGACCTACGACCCGGCTTACGCCTCAACAGCGCAAGCTGGAGCGCAGGGAGGTCTTCTCCACACGAGTGATGGCTCTGAAGCTTCTCGACTGGTCCGAGGTGCCCATCACGTTCGACTGTGGTGACCACCCGGAGCACGACCGTGGCGCCTATCTGCTCGTCGTCGACCCAATCATCATGAACACACTCTTCACCAAGGTGCTCATGGATGGAGGCAGCAGCCTCAACGTCATCTACATGGACACCCTCACTCTGCTCGGGATCACCAGGGCCCAGCTCAAACCGAGCGCCGGGGGCTTCCACGGCATCGTACCCGGCAAGAAAGCGCTCCCCATCGGCCAGATCGACCTCCCTGTTTACTTTGGCACGCGCTCGAACTTCAGGAAGGAGACCCTCACCTTTGAGGTGGTCGGGTTCACTGGAACCTACCACGCGATCCTCGGCCGACCGTGCTACGCCCAGTTCATGGCGATCCCGAACTACGCCTACCTCAAGCTCAAGATGCCAGGCCTGAACGGGATCATCACCGTCGACTCCTCCTACGAGCACGCGTACTCCTGCGACGTCGAATGCGTCGAGCACGGGGAGGCAGAGGTCGAGAATGACGAGGTTGCCAAAACCCTCGATTGCTTGGCGGCCGAGGCCGCCCTCCCCGCGCCTAAGCGACATGCCGGGAGCTTCGAGCCCGCCGAGGACACCAAGAAGATCCTCCTCAACCCAAGCACCTCGAGCGAGAAGGTGCTGACCATTAGCGCCTCCCTCGATGACAAATAGGAAGCAGTGCTCGTTGACTTTCTCCACGCAAACGCTGACATGTTTGCATGGAGTCCTTCGGACATGCCTGGCATACCGAGGGAAGTCGCCGAGCACGCCTTGGAGATCCGTCCCGGCTCAAGACCCGTGAAGCAGCGCCTGCGCCGGTTCGACGAGGAGAAGTGCAGGATCATCCGTGAGGAGGTCACCAAGCTCGAGAAGGCCGGTTTCATCAAGGAGGTAAATCATCCCGAGTGGCTATCTAATCCTATACTAGTAGAGAAAAAGAATGGGAAAATGAGGATGTGTGTAGATTACACTAGTTTAAATAAAGCATGTCCCAAAGTTCCATTTCCTTTGCCTCAAATAGATCAAATTGTTGATTCCACTGCGGGTTGCGAAGTACTTTCTTTTCTCGACGCCTATTCCGGTTACCACCAAATAAAGATGAAAGAATCCGATCAGCTCGCGACCTCTTTCATCACCCCCGTAGGCATGTATTGTTATGTCACGATGCCCTTCGGCCTTCGAAATGCTGGGGCAACATACCAAAGATGCATGCTTCGTGTTTTTGGGGAACACATAGGGGAAACGGTCGAAGCCTACGTCGATGACATCGTTGTCAAGACTAGGGAAGTAGAGAATCTCATCGAGGACCTCAAAGTAACGTTCGAGTGCCTCCGGGCCAAGAACATTAAGCTGAATCCTGAAAAATGCGTTTTCGGTGTACCTCGAGGCATGCTGCTAGGCTACATCGTCTCTCAACGTGGGATCGAGGCCAACCCCGAAAAAGTCACGGCCATCATGAGGATGGGTCCGATTCGGGACCTGAAGGGGGTACAAAAGGTCACGGGTTGCCTTGCGGCCCTCAGTCGTTTCATCTCGCACCTAGGAGAAAAAGCCTTGCCGTTATACCGAATCCTTAAAAAATCCGAGCACTTTGCGTGGACTCCCGAGGCGGAGGAAGCTCTCTCGAGGCTGAAAAGCATGCTCACCTCCCCTCCGGTTCTTGTACCACCTAGACCCGTCCAACCTGATCAACCGGCCGAGCCGCTCCTCCTCTATGTCGCCGCAACCACTCAGGTGGTCAGCGCGGTCGTAGTGGTCGAAAGGCAGGAAGAGGGGCACGCGCTCCCCGTCCAATGGCCGGTCTACTTTGTCAGTGAGGTGCTCTCGGACGCCAAGGTCCGGTACCCCCAGATCCAAAAGCTGCTCTACGCAATCGTGCTCACACGGCAAAAACTCCAGCACTACTTTCTGAGCCACCCGGTGACGGTCGTATCATCGTTCCCGCTCGGGGAGATCATACAGAACCGGGAGGTAGTGGGTCGAATCGCTAAGTGGTCGGTCGAGCTCATGGGCGAAGCCATCACCTACGCCCCACGAAAGGCTATCAAATCCCAAGTGTTGGCAGACATCGTCGCCGAGTGGACCGACACACAGCTCCCCACGGCACCTATCCAGGCCGAACTCTGGACCATGTATTTCGACGGGTCGCTCATGAAAACGGGGGCGGGCACCAGCTTGCTCTTCATTTCACCCCTCGGAGTGCACATGCGCTACGTAATACGAATCCACTTCGCGGCATCCAACAACATGGCAGAATACGAAGCACTGGTGACCGGGTTGCGTATTGCCATCGAGCTCGGGGTTCGACGCCTCGACGCTCGAGGTGACTCGCAGCTCGTCGTCGACCAAGTGATGAAAGCCTCGGCCTACCACGATGAAAAAATGGAAGCGTATTACAACGAGGTACGCAAGCTCGAGGAAAAGTTCTACGGTCTCGAGATCAACCACGTCCCTAGGCGTTTCAATGAGGCCGCAGACGAGCTCGCAAGGATCGCCTCTTCTCGAGCCACCGTCCCACCGGACGTCTTCTCGAAGGACCTCTACGAGCCATCCGTGAAGTGGCACTCGGGGGCTACCGCCACGCAGGCCGCCGAAGTCACTTCCACGACCGACTCCCCCTCGACCGGGGCCGAGGTCATGGAGACCAACGGCTCTCGAGCCCACAGTCGACTGGCGGGCTCCCTTCCTCGAGTACTTGACTCGAGGGGAGTTACCCGAAGACCGCACGGAGGCTAAACGGCTAGCTCGACGAGCCAAAACGTATGTTCTCTACGGAGACGACAAGGAGCTCTATCGTCGTAGCCCGACCGGAGTTCTTCAACGATGCATCTCCATCGAAGAAGGAAGAAGGTTACTCAGCGACATGCACTCAGGGGCTTGCGGCCACCACGCTGCGCCAAGGACCCTCGTCGGAAACGCCTTCTGTCGAGGCTTCTACTGGCCGACCGCGGTCTCCGACGCCATAAAGCTGGTCCGAGCGTGCAAGGGGTGCCAGTTCTACGCCAAACAAACGCACCTACCCTCCCACGCGCTCCAAATGTTCCCCCTCACGTGGCCTTTCGCTGTCTGGGGGCTCGATTTGGTGGGACCCTTGAAGAAAACAATGGGAGGGTACACGCACTTGCTCGTCGCCATTGACAAGTTCACCAAGTGGATCGAGGCCAAGCCCATCACCAACATCCGATCCGAGCGGGTGGTCAAGTTCTTCACCGACATCGTCCATCGGTTCGGGGTCCCCAACATCATCATCACCGACAACGGCACCCACTTCACCGGCAAAAAGTTCCTGGACTTTTGTGATCGGCATCACATCCGAGTGAACTGGTCAGCGGTCGCCCACCCCCAGACCAATGGCCAAGTCGAGCGTGCCAACGGGATGATCCTGCAGGGACTAAAGCCCAGAATCTTCGACTCCCTTGACAAGCACGGCAAAAAGTGGATCGCGGAACTACCGTCGGTGTTATGGAGCCTAAGAACGACCGAGAGTCGAGCTACGGGGTTTATTCCATTCTTCTTGGTCTATGGGTCCGAGGCCGTCCTCCCCACTGACCTCGAATACGGGTCCCCTCGACTCAAGGCCTACAACGAGGAAACTAACGAAGAGGCCCTAGCCAACGCCGCCGACCAGCTCGAGGAGATTCGAGACATGGCGCTCCTACGCTCCGCGCGCTACCAACAAAAGCTGCGGCGCTACCACGACAAGAAAGTACGCCGACGAGACTTCCAAGTCGGCGACCTCGTGCTCCGACGACGACAAGATAACCGAGGGCGCCACAAGCTCACGCCACCATGGGAAGGCCCCTTCATCGTTGCCGAGGTGCTAAAACCTGGGACGTACAAGCTGATGGACGGCAAGGGCGCAGTCCTCACCAACGCATGGAACATCGAACAGCTACGTCGCTTTTACTCTTAGGCCTCGAGGCCTTGTACATTTTTCGCATTATGTGTACATGAATAAATAAAGGCTTTCGATTTTAGCTCTTATTTTCTCACAAAAAGGTGGGCTCGACTCTGTCTTCACAGAGCCAAGCCCCCCTCGGGGGCTAGACCAGGGGGGAACCCCCCTGAAGTCCCCAAAAAAAGCCAACGCTCGACAAACTCTTTACTCTTTACGCCTCGAACGCTCTCTCGAAAAGCTAAGTAAGATGTACCGCCTCGAACCCCCCAGAGTTGGGACGGTCGAGCCTAAGGGCCCCTACGCTTCCGAGCTATGGAATCCTAACTCACCCCCCCTCGACGGGGGCAGAGCGCAACACTCATTCTTAGTCAGAAAAAGAGAGAAGTATAGGCGAAAGAGTAAAATGAAGTCGGAGACAGTTTCATACAAACTTTAACTGTTAAAAAAAAGGCCTCTCGGGCCTGTTCATACAAAGATTTATTTACAAGGGCCTTTTTTGCCCAGATACTTGGCTCGCAGGCCAGTTTTCACGCATTGGGAGGAAGCACGAAGCCCTCGAACTTCTGCGCCAGTCGAGCTCCGGGGACTTCGGCGTCGGCCAGGAGCTGGTCGTGACGCTGCCGCTCGGCCTCTTCAGAAGCCTCGTCGGAGGTGACGAAGCCTTCCGAAATGACCTCCATCCCCTGGATTATGTCGTCCCTTGGAAGGGCGAATCCAGAGTAGAAGATCGCCAGGGCCCGCTGCGCGGCGAAGCGAAGGGCTCCCCGACGCGGTCTCGCAGGACGACGCCGAGCTCGAGCACCCGGTCGGCATAGCCGCACCCGGCTTCTGGCCCCTCGGGGTCCGCCACAGGCCCGAGCCCCCAGCGGGCGCTAAGGGTGTCGATGGCGTCGGTGACCCGGATCTTCGCCGCCCCGAGAGCTGGAAAGAAAAACCAGAAACATTGGACTCACGGTACTAGAACAGACGTCGTAAAAACCCCACAAAAAGCAGCTCGAGAAGCTTACCGGTGCAGCGGGACAGCAGCTCCTGCTCGCGCTCGGCCGCACCCTCGACCTCCACCTGCTTGCGCATGAGGGCGCGGCACAGGTCGGTCTTCTCCGCCCGCAGCTCCTCAATCGCCTTGCCGGCGGATTGCGCAGCGAGCTCCTTGTCGGTGACGGCCTGCCGAAGGGCGGCCACTTTGGCCTGGAGATCGCCGGCCCGCCCCTCCTCCGCGTCAAGCCCGGCCTTGAGGGCCTCCTGGGCGGCGTTGGCCCGTTCCACCACCAGCTCGAGCTCCTTGATGTAGGACGCGGCGTGAGCCTTCTCCTTCTCAAGCCGCTCGATGAGCTGGGCCTTCTCCTTCAGGCCCACGGATGCGGTCACCGCGCTCTCCTTGAGCTGCGCGGCGACCTCCCTCAGCCGCCCAACTTCGGTCCGAGCGGCCTCGGCTTCCCGCGCGGCGTGGGCGAGCTTGTGCCTCGCCGCCTGAGCGTCCTCACGGGCGGAGGCGGCCTTGGTCTCCGCCGCATCGAGGAACCGGGCGGCCCGGTGCTTCTCGACTTCGACGTCCAGGCCGAGCCGCACGAGCCGTCGCACCTCCTCCTCGTTCTCCCGGATGGCGTGGAGATGGCACGACTTGGCGTACGACTGGCTCTGCGCCGACTGGGCCATGGAAAGGGAGTTAAGATCATAGGAAAGAAAAAATAAAAAAAAAGAAAGCAAACCGAAAAGCGAAGGACTTACACCGAGTAGCCGCGGCAGGTCCTCGCGGACGGTGAGGAGCGCGAGCTCCAGCGTGCTCTACAGCCAACACCGGTACTCCTCGGTCTCCTCGTGGATCCTCCGCTCCTGCGGGTCGTTCACCACAGTCGCGGGGCCCTCGGGGTCGACGGGGTTCCGGAGCAGCAGCGGCGCCCTCCCCCATTGCGAGTACGCCTCCTGCATGCGCTATGAGACGGCGCTGCTCACCGCCTCCACCGCCTCCCGGCTACCCCCGAATTGGGCCACCCGGTCCGCCAAGGTGGGGAAATCCGGGGGCAGTACGTCGGTCGGGGGCGCCGGGAACGCCGCCTGCGCCTGGCCCGGGAACACAACTGCGTGGCGGAACGCCATCTCCTCCCCGGGATGAGGCAGGATGACGGGGCGCAGCCCGAGCGCCCGGAGATGACGGTCGGCCGAGTCGTTCTCCGCCAGGCGCTTCTAGCCTAGTTCCCAGGCCTCAGCAGCAGAGACGGCCGCGGGCCCGGGCGCATCGCCCACCAGTCCCATCGTAGGTGGCGCCTCGAGCACCTCCTCCACCTGCGCCACCTCGCCCGCACCGGCCTCGGGCCCCCGAGACGGCGTCGGTACGGGCTCGACGCTCGCCCCCTCCATCGGCTCGAGGCTTGCGGCCCCAACGGTGGGTGTCGAGCCCACCTCCTCCCCATGGCGCCCCGCCTCGAGTTGGTGCAGGCTTTTTGGCCACACCTTCGCCAAGGGGGAGCCCCGGCTCGGCTCCTCATCGTCGAGGGCAATGGGGGCACCCTCCGTACCGACCGGCGTCTGCTGGGGGCCGGCCACGGCCTTGGGCGCCTCAGCCACGACCGGCGCCTGCTGACCGCCGGCCGCGGCCTCGGTCGTCTCTGCCGCGACCACTGACCCCTGGACGCCGGTCGCCGCTTCAGGGTGGTCCGGGGCGGCGGGCGTCGGTGCTTTAAGCGGGGCCACGGCAGGCGTGGTCGTCGCGGTGGCTCCGGCACCTGCAAGAGGGGCAGCCGCCATCTGTTTCCCACGTTCCACCGCCTTACGAGCCTGCGCCACCCAGAGCGAGGCAGCAGAAGAAGGACGGGTTACGCTACCTGAGCCGGCGGAGGCCTTGCTCGTCCCATCCTGCGTCCTCAGCCTCTTCGAGGGGTGGATGGGGTGGAGCGTCATTAGGGGACGTTTGGCCCTGAAAAGGAAAAATTGATAAGAAAAGGGAAACAACGACTCCCGAACAAACAAAAAACAAACAAACCGGGCTCAGGAAAGGAACTTACCCCTTCAGCGGGTCGGGACCCCCGGTGGCGCCGCTCGGGGGCTTCTGGGCCTGGGCAGACCCGCTCGAGCTGCTTGGGGCTTCTGGGCCACGGCGGTCTTCCTCGAGCCGCTCGGGGGCTTTGAGACCACGGTGGTCTTGCCCGAGCCGCTCGAGGGCCTCGAGACCTCGGCGGCCTTGCCCGGCGCGGCCGACGCTGCCACCGGTTCCCTCGTTGGCTCCCGCATCTGGCGCGTGGGGGCCCGCTCCGGCTGACGACCGCCGGAAGAAACCCGGCGCTCGGCGTCCCGGGTCGATGGAGATGAGCGCGCATCTGCAGCTCCTGGCTGCCGGGTGCGCGCGCCCGATGTCGGAGCCGCCTCGCCACGGGAAGCGGACTCCCGTGGCGGTGGTGGGGGCGCCGAAGTGTCGCCGCTGGCCTGGCGGGACGACTCCTCCCGCCGGTCTGACGGGGCGTGCTCCGATCCCCCTCGCTGCCTTGGCCGGCGGATCAGGGGCACCTCCTCCTCCTCTTCCTCTTCCTCCTCCTCGTCCTTGTCCTCGTCAGCGTCTTCCGACTCACTGACGGACAAGTAGGGACCCGAGGAGGGGTCCCGTAACCAATTGGCCCGCCTCTCCCGGCGGCGATTCCCTGCGCGCACCTGCTTCTCGTGCAGCGCGAGGGCTTTCTTCGCCTTCTCCTCCCTCCTGGTGAGGTTGGCAGCGTGCTTCTGCTCGGAATCAACGCGCCTCGCCTCACGGTCGGGCGCGTCCTCCTTCACCGCAGGCCTCGATTCCTTGTGGATGAGGACCCTCTTCTGAAAAAACAAACCGCGATAATAAGCTACGGAGCTCGAAGGGAAACCCAGACGCTCGAGGAAGGGGGCTCGACGTACATACCTCGGGGAAGAAGTCGGCATCCGGAAGCATCGGGAAGAAGCTGACTTGCTCCTCCCCGAAGTACTTGTCTTCGACCGCTTGCCGCACCCGCTCGGCGATGACGGCGACCGGGAGCACCTCGGCCGACATACGGCTGGCCTCGAGCGCGAGGGGGTCGGCGTCGGCGGTCATCTGGCACAATCGCAGCGGGCGCTCGACCAACGGGAGCACCCAGCGGCTGTGGAACCCGGTGATGACGTGCGCAGCGCTGAGCGGGGTCCTCTTAACCCTCAGCGACCGAAGGACCTCCAGCGCATCGACCAGGGGGTCGAGATGCTTGTGGTAGACCTTCGGCTTGCCATGGTTCCGGTTGAAGCCGGGCTCGGTGAGAACCGACCCGGTGTACTCCGGGAAGTGGCCCCCCTCGTTGCGGAGGTAGAACCACTCCGCGGCCCACCCGGCGTTGTTCGACGCCATGACGCCGGGGATCCAGTTCTCCCTCCTCTTCAACGCCAGCAAGCAGGATCCGGCCTGAACATAGCGGCGTGCATTCTCCCCCTAGCACGTCGTCCCCGCCGCGACCGTGAAGAGCTGCGCCTTGAACACGTGGAGGAAGTAATCCCACTGCAGCGCCTCCCCCAGGTATCCCTCGAACACGGCGGCGAAGACGGCCGCGTATGAGATGGAATTGGGGGAGAAGTGCTGGAGCTCAACCCCGAAATGGTGGGGGAGCGCCCGCATGAAGCGGCTTGGGCGCGCCCCGAGCCCCCGCCGGTGGAACTTTATAAAGCTCACCACGTAGGCTTCCGGCGGGGAGGGCTCGAGGTGGCTGGCTTCCGGCGCCATCCACTCTGGCGGCCCCTCCGACGGGTTGGGCAGCAGGAGCCCCTCCGCCACGAGGCGCTCGAGGTCCCCACGGTCACGGTTGACCGCGCCCACGGGGATGGGTCAAGCATCACCGTGGGGACCGGCGGCGGGGTGACCTCCTTCCCCTTGCCGGACCTCTGCTCGGCGGCTTTGCTGGTTTCCTAGCTGGTGGCGCGCTTGGACCTTCTCCCCATGACTACGACGGCGAGGTTTGGTGGACTACGACGGTGCGTGGCGAAGGAAAAGGGCAGCGGCGGCGCTCAAAGCTTGGGGGGGCGGCGCTAGGGCTGAAGAGCAGGAGCGCTTGAGAGATGGAGGCAAAGGCTGGAAAATGCTAAGTGTGGAAGGAGAAAAACGCAGCGCCCTCCTCGCTTATTTATAGGCGCCCGGGCCGGAACGGCAACCGTGCCATCTAACGGCTGAGATGCCTCGATCCAACGGCCACCGCCATCCGACGAACACGCCCGAAAAAGGTAACCGCATTCAACTCGCCCGTTCGGCTCCCCAATCCCGCCTTTGCAGGGCACGCGCCACGAAGCGGACGGAACCGCAGCGGGCCCGCCACTACCGCGCCACGCCGGTTTCCGCCTAAAAAGACGCGCCCCCAACGGCAGGATTCCCCTCGACAGTCGAAACGATGCGACGTTTCGGCAGACGGTTCCTTACACGGTAAGGTAACTCGGGACTCCGGTCCCACACGTAAGTCTCGAGGGAACGAAGGCTGACCCTCGAACGGGTTCGAACAGCCGCCCTCGAGCACCCGAGTCAGGGACGACCTATGGGGGGCCAATACGAGGCCATGCTTGAGAACGAACTCTCGAGGCCCCCTGGGACGTATCCAAGGCCAAGTACAGTGCGACCATGGGATCCCTCGATGGGAGGCATTCCAGCCGCTGGCCTCTGATGAACGAGGCCGGTACCCTGGTCGCTATGTATAGTGCTTTATGAGAGTGCTCCCGAGCCTCGAAGTCGTCTCCCCTCGAAAGGGAACGAACTCTCACTTGGATTTCCCGTTATCAGCTCATCAATGTACTCGATGCTCGCCCAACCGAGGGTAGCACGAGTCCCCTCGCCTCACAACCCGACCGAAAGGGGTCCAGTGAGGACGCTGAAAGAATGGCAATGGCCTAGCCTTACGGGGCACAGGGGCTCAAGCCACATTCGGCACCCCTCGACGAAAGAGGGTAGAAAACACTCGGGGGCTCAACGACACGAACCAACCCCTCGAGAAAAACTCTATGACTCCAGTTAAAAGCTAGTACCCCTCGAGGCAACTCACTCATAGCCCCCAGAGGAGTAACCCACTCCTCCGGGGCCTCGGGGGCTACCCCCGCGGGGGACGCTCGCGCGCCCCCCGCGGAGAAACGTACCAACTCCCTCATTACGAGACTCAACGAACCTAATCTAGGTACTTCAACTCCACTTCATCAACCCTTGCATGAGGCTTCACCCTCAAACAAGGGCTCGGGGGCTACTGTCGGGTACCTAGATTAGGGGGTCCCAAATCCAGATGCTCGAGGGCGAGCACAACCCTGCGTTGCTTCTCCCTAACTCCCAGAATCACCAAAGGACAGCCCAATACGCCTACCCGAGCCACACAAGGCCGGCCCACGAACGGGCTCAGGGCTTAACCACCTCGAGACACAGTCGCCCAATCGCTTGAGGAAATGACGGAAACCCCTCGAGCGAATGGCCGCTCGAGAGGGTGACGGAAACCCCTCAGGTGATTGACCGCTCGAGAGGATGACGGAAATCCCTCGACCGAATGACCGCTCGAGATGGAGACGGAAACCCCTCGAGCGAACGGGCGCTCGAAGAAACCCCCCGGAAGCACACGCTCCCAACACTCCACGTGGCTACAGGACTCTATAACAGTTAAAAGTACGCCAGCTCCACCTAATACCATGGCTACAGTGCACCCAACAGTAGGAAGTACTCCGGTCATTTCTCACTGTTCGGCCGCCCATGCCCGGGATTCAGGCGTGGCAGGCGCCACTATTCTACCAACTTCGAGCACTGTGCCGCGTACGACACCCCCTCGGAACACGATTGTCAACTCTCCATACCGTCAAACCCGCCGCTTCGTCCCATCGCTCGAGCCGAGTCACCCCTCGAAAGCAATCATTAGCTGCTCGAGGGATGACAGCAGACGCGACCCGAGCATGGGGCGCACAGTGCCCTGTCTTTCCACTTCGACCGCCAGATGATGGAGTTTCCGGGCGGATCATCATCGCCCATACCTCGACCACGCCAGCCTACGTCAGGAAGGACGAACGGGACGCCGTCGTCCACGCCGCTACAGGCTCGGACCGGATCGAAGGAGGAATCCGCAGGCTCGAACCGGACCAAAGCCAGCCTCTACGGTCTCGATGATGTGAGCCAGCGCCCGTACCTCGACGTCACCACCACGATGGCCCTAGTACAGTGTAACCCTAGGCCTCCCCTTCGCTTATAAAAGGGGACGCCAGGGCATAGGAAAAGGGAGGCTTTTTCACAAGTTTTTCTTCACAAGCACTCACACGTGCACACATCCATACACACACCCTAGCACACCGCTAAGTCTCAGGACTGCTTGTAATAGCCCCTGTACAAGCACTTCGGTGCAAGGAAATACAAGTTCATCCCCCCTCCGCTGGACGTAGGGCCTTCTCTTGCCCGAACTAGGATAAATCCTTGTGTTCTTCTTGCATCACCATCCGGATTAGGGAGCACGCGCACACAAATTTACTTGTTGGTGTTAGACCCCCCGGTTTACGAAACACCGACAGAGAGTATCAGTGCCTTGCTTGAGGAGGAACAGGGTTCGATCAACAGAGCCCATGGTAAAACCCTTCCCAAGCAAGAAGTTCTTCAGACACTCATACCACGCTCTCAGGGCTTGTTTCAGGCCATACAGGGTTTTGTGAAGTTTGAACACATGATCTGGGCACTTGGGCTTTACAAAGCCAGGGGGTTGTCTCACATACACTTCCTCCTCTATGTACCCGTTTAGGAAAGCACTCTTGACATCCATCTAGTACAGCTTGAACCCTTTCGAAGCTGCAAACGCTAGGAGGATCCTAATGGCTTCTAAACGAGCAACAGGAGCAAAGGTTTCCTCATAATCTATCCCCTCTTTCTGGCAAAACCCCTGAGCAACCAACCTCGCTTTGTTTCTCACAACCACTCCATCCTCACTCTATTTGTTTTTGAACACCCACTTGGTTCCTATGGGATGGCACTCTGGTGGAGGTGGCATTAAAACCCAGACCTGGTTTCTCTCAAAGTTTTCAAGCTCCTCATGCATTTGCATTGACATAATCAGCATCAGATAAAGCATGTCCAACATCCCGGGGCTCAAAGTTTGCAACAAAAGCAGAATGAGCGAAATGAGAGATTTCATATGACCTGTTTTGAGTGACACGTTGGTTCACATCACCAATCATGGTCTGAGGCAGGTGGTGACGTTGAATGTGCCTCGGTGCTTCCCTAGAAGAAGTCGCCTCCCCCTCAACAGCAGTAGGTACCTCCCCAGATGCAGCCGGTGCAAGCTGAGGAGGCTGCTCCATGGCCCCCCAAGAAGTAGATGTAGAAGCCTCGGGGCCGTGAGCAGAAGTGGACGTCACAGGGTCGACAGGGGCAGCCGGTGGAGTCGGCTCGGGATCACCCCAATCGGCATCGTCCTGCTCCTCCTCCACAAAGATGGTCTCACCAATCTCCTCATCACCTGCAGTTTCAAACCCAGGAGCAGAGCAAGGGGTTGTCTCATCGAAGGTGACTTCACAAGTCTCCATGACACAGTTAGTTTCCAGGTTAAGTACACGATAAGCATGTGAATGAGTAGCATAACCTAGAAAAATACCATCTGAAGATCTAGACTCAAACTTATCCAAATTACCTTGCTTGAGGATGAAGCACTTGCACCCAAACACCCTGAAGTGACTTACCTTGGGTAGCTGTCCAAATCGCAACTCATAAGAAGTTTTCTTCATGAAAGCACGGAGAAAAATGCGATTGGACACATGACAAGCTGTGTTGATTGCTTTGGCCCAATACCGCCTAGGAGTCCTATGCTCATCGAGCATCATCCCGCCATCTCAACAAGGGTCCAATTCTTGCGCTCAACAACTCCATTCTGCTGGGGCACATAGGGCGAAGAAAATTGATGCTCAAGACCCAAAGAAGCACAGAAGGTTTCAAAATGAGTATTCTTGAATTCTGTGCCATTATCACTACGAATAGCTCGCATGGCATTCTTGGGAAACTCATTTTGCAACCTAAGAATCAAGTCCCGAGCATGAGTAAAAGCCTCATCCTTACTCTCCATGAAGAAGACCCAAGAGTAGCGTGAAAAGTCATCAACAACTACTAGCACATGCCACTTCCCACCATCTGACCTCACCCGAGCTGGACCAACAGTGTCCATATGTAACAGCTCGCCAGGTTCCTTGGTCATCACTTGGTTCACAGGAGCATGGGAGGCAGCAACCATCTTACCATGATGACAAGGGCGGCAAACCAAATCCTTCTCAAATGTAAGCTTGGGCAATCCTCAGATCAAGTCAAGTGAGCTCAACCTTGCTAGAAGATCAAAACTCAAGTGACCAAGTCTCCTATGCCACTTCCAAAGCTCAGAAGAAGAACCGGCTACCAAACAACGAGAAGGGCCAAAAGAGCGAGAGAAATCAGCTCAAAACACCTTGCCAAAAGGAACAATCCGACACACAAGATTTTCCTGGGCATCCAGAACACGAGACAAGCCTGGCTTAAAGCGCACCTCATAACCGTCCTCAAGGAGTTGCGAAATCGAAAGCAAATTGAAATGCAAGTTAGAAACCAAAGCAACATCCTTGAGAACAAAACTCTCATTGAGGCGCACCGACCCGCGAGAAAGCACCTTACCTTTGCTATTATCCCCAAATGTGATGTACTCCTTACATCTCATGGGGTCAAGGCTGGAGAACCAATTTGAATTTCCGGTCATGTGGCGTGAACAACTGGAATCAATGAGCCACGTGTTCTCCAAGCTTACATCCTGCATCAATAGAAAGACATGGAATGAGCTAATGGTCCAACACTAGGGTTAGTAAACTGAGAAGGAAACTAGTGTTGGTTCATTTGCCCATGAAAAGTGTTAGGAAAAACACCATACATGCCATGTCCCATTTGAGATGAGCGATCACCACGATGAGAAAAACGTGGTCCGCTCGAGCTGTAGGACTGAAAGTCGCGGCCACGAGGTTCAAGGTCAAACTGAACAGGACCTGAACCCTGCTGGGCACGACCACCTTGTGGTCTCACAACCTGAGGCCTAGCACCTTGAGGAACTGCACCTCTAGGCCTAGCACTGCATCTCTGAGCAGGTGAAGCAAACACACCATGAGTAGAGCGGTGGTAAAGCTCATACTCACGCCTTTCATCTCTCTTCCTCCTAAAGTAGAACTCAAACAAATGACCATCCCTATGACAATACTCACAGTGGTACACCTCTTTCTTGGGTGGTGACTGGCTCACTCTCTTGTGGGTATGGTTCACTTTTGGTGTTTGCCTGCTCTTTGGAGGGGGCTCAACAGAGATGTCTGGCAGAGTGTCAAGTGTGTTCCTGAGGTGGTTTGGCTTTGGAGTCCACACTTGTTTCTGAGGTGGAGCTTTAGGTGGTTCCTCAAACACACCATCTTTCACAGTAGGCTTGTTAGGCTATGATGGAGTAATTTTGATCAACTTGGGGGTAGTGATAGGCTTGGTGAGTTTCTCTGAGGCACTCAAACCACTGTGTTCACCAACCTTACCAAAAACATTTTCATCCTTCCCACCTGATGCAAAGCCTAAACCCGTTGTGACAGTTCCTCTCTTGAACTGACTCAACATCATGCCTAACTGTGGCTCACTGCAAGACAACCAACTCAGCATGGACCGAAGATTTATGATTTCTTCTTCGACCCTTTTCTTGTCATGCCTACAAGAATCAAGTTCTAGCTCCAAAGCCACACAACAAGCACATCTAGGAACTTGACTAGACTTCTCAAGCAAAGCAATCCTAGCAATTTTCTCACCTAGTTCAGCCTGCAACTCAGCACAAGACTTACAAGGACTCAAAGTGATAGGCTTAGACCTAACCTCATCAAACTCATCTAGCAAAGCAGCATACTTAGATTGCAGATCAGCAAAGTTAGCCATATGAACAGCACAAGCATCACATTCAGACTCATCAGTAACAGCAATAGACGCCTTAGCAAACTCAAGCTCCTTGACTGCACTCTCCCACTTAGCCTTATACTCTTTTCTCTCATGAGCAGCAAGTTTAAGCAACTTATCCTGGCTAAGCAAAGCATCATTCATGGACTCTAGCTCGGCAGAAAGGGATTCAAGGGTTTGTTCTACCTCAGGCTCGATGTCGACGTTCTTCTCATTGCCTAAAGTAGTCCGATTGAGCGCCATGGTGCAGAAGCCACCGTGCTTGGAGTCAGCGACGAAGCATAGCCCGTTGAACTTGTTCTCGACCTTCTGCTCGTCCTCATCTTCGCTTGGAGGTGAGTCGTGGTCAGAGTCGGGGTTGACATCGCTGAGGGATGCGAGGAAGGCTCGCTGCTTCACCTTGAACTTCTTTAGGTACTTCTTCTCGAGTGCCTTCTCGTTGGAGCTTTCCTTTGCTTTGTGCTTGGTGGAGCAGTACTCATGCTTGTCCTTCCTCTTGCCGTGGTCGTACTGCCACGCCGGCGGTTCAAACGGTTGTTGTGAAATTGCGAGAATTGGCTGATCACCAACGCTAGTTCGTCATCCCCAAGAGCCTCCATCTGCTCCTCTGCTGAGACCAAAGACGACAAAGCAAGAGACAGCTGTGAAGGGTGAGCCAAAGAACTTGAACCTCCTGTACCTGAGACCAACGCCATGGTTGGGGCAGACGGATTCCTGATCCTTGCCTGCGTCTGGTGATCAATCTCAGTGGACTTGAGCTTGCTGAACAGCTCATCCACAGTGAGAGTGGTGTAGTTAGGTGACTCTATGATAGCCGACACCTTTACCTCCCAAACCCTCCGATCAAGAGTATGTAGTAACTTGAGTGCTCTCTCGTGATCGTCATAGGGCATTTGAGGGTTGTTTGCCCTCATCTTGTTCACAATCGTCTGAAAGCGAGAGAACAAAGAGTCGATTGATTCACCATCAAGCTGCAAAAAATTCTCGTATTCCCTCTTGTGCATTTGGTAGAGTCTGGTCTTAACATGGGCAGTGCCCTCGTGATAGGCTTGCAACCTCAACCAGATCTCACAAGCTGTTGCACAATTAGAAACACACTCAAATTCAGGCAAAGAAAGAGCTGAGAACAGAACAGAACGAGCAGTGTTGTTGGCGTTGTGTTGGTCGATCTGCACTTGGTCAACACGGGCATCAAGTACCACATAATCCGCATTCTCGCAGATCTCCCACACACGCCAATCGATGCCTTGGAGATGCGCGGACATGCGTATCTTCCAATAGGCATAGTTCGTCCCATCGAACTGCGGCGGCTTGCCTGGCCCGCGGTTCATCATGATGTCGCCTTCGGGGATCACGGACCAATTAAGGTGAAGCGATCCTTAACCGGCTCCGATACTAATTGAAGGACCGAAAACGGCGACCAGAGGGGGGGTGAATGGGAGCCGTAAAATTTCTTTCGAAATATTTAGGCCAATGTCCCAACTTCACCGCCAAACGCGCAAAGTAAACACCGTGATGTCCACGACCCAAGTGAGTGGGTGGATGTTCTCTAGGAACACAGCGGGACACCACAAAGCCAACACAAAAAGCGAAAGTTGAATCGAGCTCAAATGACAAAGATGCGAGCAAATCGGAAAATCAAGGCCGGTGAAAATTCGCCGAAAAATCTACAGAAAAATCGTTCATCCATCGAGCCAAACTGGATCCCTGCAAAATAAATAGTAGGTTGGATTTGCTCGGCACTCAAAGGTGCACGGCCTACCAATGAGTAATAGCTCCTCCCAAATTCCAGAAACAGGTGCACCTAGCTGTCCTGCAAAAAATAATTGAAGCCTACTGCTGCTCCGATCTCAATGGTGGCCTGATGCACCACGTTCACCAGAGACAGGGAGAGAGCAAAGATCACACGGCACCTGTTCAGAGCTCGATGGGGGACTTGTTTAGATGGCTAACTCGATGGGGGACTTGTTTAGATGG
Organism: Themeda triandra; assembly: GCA_018135685.1. NCBI lineage: Eukaryota > Viridiplantae > Streptophyta > Magnoliopsida > Poales > Poaceae > Themeda > Themeda triandra. The sequence goes on along the minus strand of JAENPR010001114.1, from coordinate 33,676 downwards.
CTAAAAATTTGACTGTAAAGCACTGTAGCATTTTCGTTTGTATTTGACAAATATTGTCCAATTATAGTCTAACTAGACTCAAAAGATTCGTCTCGCAAATTAGAAACGAACTGTGTAATTAGTTATTTCTTTTACTTATATTTAGTATTCCATACATACGTGTTAAGATTCGATGTGATAGAGAGAGTGAAAAAATTTCTACTTTTTACCCCAACTAAACAAGGCCCAAGAACAAAAATCGACGACCAGCAAGGCTGCAACTGGCAGATGCACAGCCTGCTTGGCGTGCACCTACACGATTCTGGGGAGCGCACAGCGCTAGGAAACTAGTCCTCCTGTTCCCACAAACAATTCAGAGCAATCAAATCGATAATAAAAAAAAAACTTCGGCTTTGGAAAACAGAGAAGCAGCAATAGCAGGACAGGCCAAGAATCCTAGCTGGCGGCGCTGCCTGCAATGCTTGAAACTTGGGCCTGTTTAGATCCCAAAATTAGGAGTCCAAATTCAGGCGTTCACACACTGTAGTGCACTGTAGCAATTTCATTTGTATTTATAAAATATTATCCAAATATTGATAAATTATACTCAAAAGATTCGTCTCACAAAGTACAATAAAACTGTGCAATTAGTTTTTAATTTCATCTATATTTAGTACTGCATACATATATCACAAGTTTGATGTGACGAGAAATCTTCTTTTTACATAGTGCTAAAGTTGGGAATTTGAGATCAACTAAACAAGCCCTTGGATCTCAGGAATACGGCAGTTGCTCTTGTACGAGGCTCAATTCCATCGATACTAATTAAATCTGCAACCTGTATCCCCGTTCGTCTCCTGTAGCTTGAAAGCAACTACTCAAGATTTGGAGAAAACAATTTCTTGTAAGAACGAACTTTCCCAGAAAACAAAAATTGCTTGATCTTTATGAGCTCGTGCCAGGTTAAATTGATTAGCTGAAGAGAGATACTCAGCACATGTCCTTGCTCACGGATCAATCAAAAACTTGCCAAGAAAAACACCTCTGCCAAAAAGCAACACAGGAATCGGGAGGGAGAGAAAGGGAACGAAAACAAAACAGTGAAGAACTAATTCGTGACACCACGGTTCCAAAAACCTAGAGGGCAAGAGGTGGTAAGGGCCACCATTCCGTACTTCAAATTTTAGAAAATACACCACCAAATATTCAGATTTGGGACCTCTCTCTCATAGCCCTTGGAAATTTTTAGAGCGAACCATCTAGCCAAGGGCACTATGGTCTAACTCAACATTTCTTGATCCGACGCCCACCGCGCCTTCTCACAGGTAGCTTCGCTTCGACGCGAACTCACCGATGCTGCCACGTGTCATCCATCCCGCATCGGGACCTCCACCCGGATTTTGAGGCGCAAACCCGCGAAACCCGCCACCGATGGTTTTGAGGCGAAACCACCAAACCGCGGCGAGTAGCGTAGCCCGTATGCATCCCCCGCCGTGTACACTTGCGCTTGTCGATGTCCCAGCTATCAGCCACCGCGGCTGGCCTCCGGCTTCAAGGTCCCTCGGTCCAAGCCTCACGTCCGCCCTTCACCGCACCCGGTCCGTCAGCACGGTACGTCCTACTTGGCCTTCACCGCACCATCCGGCCACCGCCTCCGAGCTTGACACCTGCACAACACAAGCCAAGAGACACCGTTGTTTGACACGAAGCCGTGTGCCACGGTTAGTAAGACACATCCACACACACCATTGTGTTGGCATGTTGACAATCACTTCATCACAAAAACCGCTACACAATGGCTATGGAAAAGCCATGTGTTCGCAGATAGACTATCCTTCCATAAGATTAAGAAATCTAACCTGCTAAATGTTTTAGTGCTATGTTCATGCTCATTGTTTGATCTTATCACCCATGTTAAAGATTGAGCAAAACACATAGCATCAACTTTATCTTGTTCGTTGTGCCTAAGTTTAGAGAAGAATGAATATAGTTTTGGTTCTGTTGGTGTTTTTCCACCAACAGAGCCCATGCACTTGATCTCTACCTTGTCTCTACGAGCAGGACACACTTTAAACAAAACTGTAGAGGAGTTTGTCAACTCCCAAAATTCTACAAGTGAAGATCCTAGACCTATGAACATGCACACTGAGCAAGATGCTGCCAGCTTCCACAACAAGTATTTCACTTCAAACTGCTAGAAGAGCAATGAACATGGGTGACACTATCTCAAGAGGTGCAAGCTATCAAGGTCTCTACCTTGGGACCAGATGATGCACCTACGGAATGAACATGGTAAGAGGTCTTGTTCGGAGGACCTAAAAACACTGAACCCTTGCCGAAGGTAAAATCGGTAGTTATCCATATTTGTCTTTTCAGCATTACATTAGTTTCCCTTTCTCGCATAATTACTTTCTTGCATTTGCATAATCATTTTCTCTTTTGAATATTTACTTTTCTACATTAGCATTGCATTAGAAAAGAAAAGAAAAATATCTTTTGCTTTGCTACATCATACAAAGCCCCATGTGAATAAATTTATGGTGTGTAAAAACCCATAGAAATATTCTCTATGGTGGCATAAAAATAAAAATAAATATGCATTCATCTTGTTATACCTTTCTTTGCATTATAGAAAATACAAAAGTATTAAGAAAGAGATCCCGCTGAAACTCGGATTAAAAGAATCAAGAACAATCTCAAAAAGCTGGACAATTAAGGCTTAAGTGGCCAATCACTAACGCTTAATCCATTCCACAAGTTTTGTTGTCTATTTGAGTTTCATAGGATTTGAAGGACCAAGAAGTGCTGACAAGCAAGTGGATGTTCTATCCACTACTGGAGCACTGTTAACAATCATCAACATCAATTAATGCTCCACCAGAGGAGGAAGAACATCCCCGCTACTAATTTGCTACTTCACAAGATTGAATGACTACGTCAACATCCAGCTTGGGGAGAGCACCCCCATGTATCCAGCTAAATATTTTCTTCCCTTAGTTTTACCTTATTCTTTATGAGTTTTCTTAATTAGTAATAAAGATGGTCTAAAATAATATAAATAAAATGAAAAGGGTGAGTCTAGTTTGCTTGCTTTTGTTCTTAAAGAAGTTGATAATAAAAGAGGACTCTCTGAATAATCTCTTGCATGGATATGATGAATAGTTGCTCTGCCGTAATTCCTTTCAAGTACCTAGTTTTCAACCTCGAACTCTCTCGAGTTTTAGACACAATTGTTTTGATCTAAGATTTGCTCGAACTTGAAACTTGTGGGTAGCGAATGCTTGATCTCGAGTCTCTAGTTGGCGGATATGATATGGTAAGGTTTGAGCTGCTGTTTATCTTGCTCCTAGAGATACTAGAGTTCTAGAGAATTTATCTTTTGAAAAACATAAAAATGCTGCATGATGAGTTCCTGTATGATGAGAGCTTGAATTCCTACCACAGCCATATATACATGCTTAATAGACTAGGAAAACTTCCACTTATATTTACTGCTTGTGAGCATTGAGTATGGTCAAGCTGTGTCGACCCTTAGGGATTGGTCATGCGGTTAAAATCAAGATCACGTACACCCCACCCATATATGCTGCTTCTACCTTGGAAGCACGCATCCACATGTTTTCCATCTAGATCCATCCTAAAATTGTTCTATTCCTACACTTGGAGTGAGCATCAAAAATATATGTTTTCCATCCATTTTGCCCCTGCTATCCAATAAAGCTCCAAATATTCCTGTTACTACCTCTCATCAATATACCCAAAAAGAGGCTTGGGTGCTCCAAAAAAATTAAAGAAAGAGGACAAATGTCCCAAAAGTAAAAAAAACTTTCTTGAGCGACCCAAGTTCTCTCCAAAGTCTTTAAAAGTTCAAAGGAGAGGTATGTGGTTTCTTCAAGGAGCAAAAGTAGAATTAGGCTTTCACCATTACCATCATCTACCCCCTCATAACCACAATATCCCACCATACATCCACCACATATATAGGTCCACACACATGCACATCTTGATTTCACTGTATGACTCATTCCTCTGGATCCATGGTTTGACTATGCAATATATGTTTGCAAGTATGTATGAGTTGTCTCCCCACCTATGAACTCCACATAAGCCTATTAGTTATACAGTGAGAGAGGGAAGGCATACACCATTAATGCCTTGGTAAGGATCCACAAATATCACAATTGAGAGACTTGAGAGGGTCATACAAAGGAATCTCTGAGTGTTATTTGAAAATCTGCAAAACTCTAGAATAATGGTTGATCAAAGAGCTAGAAACAAGGCGCTTGACTTAACCGTTCTATCTTTCAACTACTCAAGACCCAAGTGACGGCTACAAGCCCCATGGTGGAAGGTAATATGGGTAAGTTTGAAAGTCGAAATAGTTCACTCTAATTCGGAGGAGAGTTCTTGTTTGAACACATGTGTACTTTTGAGGCGTGAAAGCATTGTGGCAACTCCTAATCCATCACTGAGTTTATCTTTGCTTAGGGACGAGCAAAGGGTAAGCTTGAGGAAGTTGTTGACGGTAGATACGTGTCAATTTTAACCGTCAATGAAACATGAAAAAGGACCTAAACATAAGTGCCACTTAGATATAGGGGGTTTCGACGTAAATTCCATGAGTTTTGGTGAATTTCTGTTTCTGCGGGGTGTCGCCTAAAAAGAACCAGGTTTACATAGAGATAAACGGGCTACACATACTTTTATGGATTCTGGAAGGTACGAGAAGGCTTTGGAACAAACGGGAGGCGAAACCACCCCGGAAGGGGGGTGGCCGCCCTCCTGCCTAGGGCGACCGCCCTGGCTCCTCAGCCAATTAGGCTCCGCTTCATGGATCGCCCCTCTACCGCCCTTGAGGATCAATATTAATTGTCCATTCAAGTCGGTTTGATCCGACGGTCGTCGTGCCTTGGAGGGGGCTATATAAGCAAAGCCCTTGGCCCCTGGAGGAGCAATCCCTTCAAACCCTAATTCATTATTTCCAATCAGGATCAGCTGTGAGGGGTCCCTTGAATGGATCTCCTCTCTAGAGCCTAGCATTCAAGAGATATTAGCTTTATAATCTCTATGTGAGATTAGAGTTATTCTTCTAGATTGAGAGAGATAGAGTGGAGGGAGAGTTGGAGGAAGCCTGGCCTATCGGTATCTTCTCTCTAGCTTGTACTGCGGGATCAAGTCTCCCTAACCCGGGGCTTGCTTCTGAGTTTCTTCGGTAATTCTTCTAAACTCTAGTAAGTAACATTGTTATTATTGTTCTATGGTTTGCGACTCTTTTGAGAACTTTAATCCTTTGTTGCTATTGGGTTAGAGTAGTAATTCGTGTGTAAGCATGGTGCTTAGACTCGATTGCTCATAGATATCACCTATCTGGCCGGATCGGTGGTAGGTCGCAGGGGTGATAGCCTCATTGATCCTTTGGAGCCTCCTCCCGTTAGTAGGATTGGTAGGATTTGTGTGCTAGGGTTAAGCATCCTCTGTGGTGTCTTTTCCTTTAGTACGTCCCCATTAGAATAGTGGTCGCATAGCTTGCGAAGGTTGGAACTAGGGTGCCATAGCAGTCTTCTCTATATCCCTTATATCACGTTACCTTGTTTGCAGCTCAGTGGTTAAGCATAGACTTGGTTAGTCATCGCACGTTTTTCCTTGTGGATAAACAAATGCGATACTCTAGAAATATTTTCCGGGTGAAGTGCTCACCGATATCCGTGCGCTTGCGGATTATTTCTCTTCGATTCTTACGTGTGCGTAAGAAATATCAACGGTGTAATTATTCAAAATAAATGTTAATACATGAAACAAGGAAAGCTGAAGAGAGCCCCAATAATTTTTATTCTGTTCCTTCCAAATTATATCACTTTGGTTTTGTCTTAAGACAAACTTCTCTAGAATTGATCATTTTTTAAATATATGTAAACATCTACAAAAACAAACACATACATGATCAATATATATTTTATAGACATAATTAAATTATCCAATAAAAATAACTTGAGATGCTAGTTGTTTATGTATTTTTCTATAAACTTAATCAAAGTTTAAAGAATAAATTTGAATCAAAATAAAAAACTATAATTTAGACGAAAGAAGTACAAGGATTAGAACTATGGTCCAATAGCAAAAACAAAACACAACTTATGAATTTTCTCCATGGCTGATGGCTGGTGCATTGGGGGACTGGCCACCCGTCCTTCGCCCACCTCCTAGCCTTGACCTGACGGCTTCCATCGCCGCCGCTGGCAGTGCTGGCTGCCTCCATGGCTGATGGCTGATGGCTGGTGGCTGGTGCATTGGGAGATCGGCCCCCCATCCTCCGTCCACTTCGTAGCCCTGACCTGATGGCTCCCGTCGCCGCCGCTGGCGGCGTCGGTGCCCCTACAACCCCTCTCCCCTTCCTCCTCCTCTCCCTCCCCTCCCTAGCCCCGAGCGCCCTACGGGATCTGGCATGGATGCACCACCACCACCGTCGTCTCCGGACCTCGCCGGATCCGCCCTGGTAGCTCCTCTGTGGCCTTCCTCGCCACCTTCACCACCGGCAGGGCCCTCCACGCAGCCACCGTTTCCGGGGCTCGCCGCTATGGCCTCTAGATTCATCACGGGATGCGCCTACGTGGCCATCGGGACATCCTCCGTGGGAGCCAGTGCGGATGTCTCCTTTTGCACGTCTAATCCCTCACTCTGCCAGTTGCACGGGGTCCTCTCCCCTGACGTGCTTCCTTTCTACCCCTCTCCGCCGGCAGGTTGAAGTGTATGCGGTGGGAGGAGATCTCCCTCTCGGTCTACGATGACTCTGAGGACGAGTGGTCTCCGTCGGGCGCTCTCTTCCTCAGCTGCGACGAATCCGAGCCTCGCAGTGAGCAGCATGGCCGCGGCTGCTACTGTGGGTGGCCCCTGCGTGCCTGCTGAGGTCTGTGCCCCTAGGCGCCGCCGCCCACTTCGACGCCGCAAAACACGAAGAGCTCCAGCGGGGATTGGGAGCCGGGTCGAACAACGGCATGCTGCGCCCGCAGCGGCTGTGCATGTAACCATCTACCATCGCCTGGGGCCGCATCGCAGGGCGTCCGGCCCTGACAAGGACGGCTTCTATGTCGTCATGAGCAAACGCCATCGGTGTCGCCGCTCAAGTCACGCCTCGGCAAGGCCCGTTCCGGCAGTGCTTGTTGGGTTGTGCTTCAACTGCCTGGCCAGGGGGCATGTCACCGCGCGCTATCGCCAGCCGTCGCGGTGCCTTGTCTGCAAGTGCACTGGTCACCGTGCGCGTGATTGCAAGCACGCACGTTCTCCAGGCAGGGCGCGCACCCCTCTGCAGCCTTGTTCTAGGTGCACCGTGCGGCATCGGCTGGCACCCCCGCAGCATGGCCTAGCGTCTGAGATTCCTCGGCCGCGTACCTTCCACCACGACGATGGCAACATTGCAGACGACGGCGGAAGCACTGGGGCGAAGAATCTGGGGTGGCTCTGGGCTAGCGGGGTCGCTCAGCGGCACGGCCATGCCACCATCGATTCGATGACGGTTGGCACAATGATGCAGTTGGCGGCGGTGCTGCTGACACCCTGGAACCACTTGGTCCTGGGTGGGGCACTGTCGATGTTTTGTCACCGATAGCCTACCACGGGGTACTCAGGACAGTTGTTCGAGCTACGATGAATCAGAACTTGGCGGTTTCGGCAATGAGACAAATAGGATGAATGGTTTTTATACTGGTTCGGGCCCTTGACTTGTAGTCAAGTAATAGCCTTTACGTCCAGTCGGCGTTAACCTTGTTGCGTCGTGTTGATGAGTATTGTGTGTTCGTTGTTTACAAGGGTTACCCTCAGCCGCCCTTTATAGCCTAGGGTCGGCTGCGGGTTCTTTGATTCCTAGTCAGATTCTAGGAATGAGTCCTAAACCAATAGTTTCGTACTCTTTCCTATTATAATCCGGCTTGGATATGAAAAAATCCATGTAGCCTTGCTCCGTGTCCTAATCCTTTCTAGAGGTGGGTCCATTGGCCGGGCACATCATCTTGTATTCCTTATCCGTATGGGACCCGTGGGTTCCCCTATCGACAGGCACCACCTTCCACCAGGCGCCACCTGTCCTCATTGGGGTCATCCCATGCCCGATCCCATGGACGGGTACTTGTTGACGGTAGATAAGTATCATTTTTAACCGTCAACATAGAATGAGAAAGGACCTAAATATAATTACTATCTAGATATAGGGGTTACACTAACAGAATTCCATGAGTTTTGGTGAATATCTATTTCTACAGGGGGTTATCAGGAAATAACTAAAGGAGGTCCACATGTTAGATTTACATAGAGAGAAACCGACCATACTATGAAAAAGAATATTCTAGAAGACTCAGGAAGATCACCCCCCAGAGGGAAGGGCCCACAGGCCAGGCAACAGGGGCGGTCGCCCCTGAGCCTGGGCGCCTGCCCCACCTAGGTGGCCAATCAGAGCCGAGCTCGTGGATCATGCCCCTACCGCCTTTGAGGATCAATATTAATCGTTCATCAAGGTCGGTTTGATCCAAGGGCTGTGGTGCTTCCTAGAGGGCTATATAAGCAAGGCCCGTGGCCCTAGGAGAAACCTTCTTCTTCAAGGACAGAGTGTTGCAGTTCCCTGCACACCCTAAACATCCCTATGAGCCAAAGAAGAAGAACAATCAGAGGAACAAGAACAAGAACAAGGAGCCAGAATAGATGGAATCAGCTAGGGTGATCACTGCAGTCCACAGAGAGCATGATCATCAGCTCAGGTCCCCATATTTGCTCAAGAAAGACGACCCGGGTGTCCCAACCATTGAATGCACAATCAACAGAAGCTCCTTTCAGAAAGCTGTCTGTGACACTGGATCGGACGTCAACATAATGGCCAAGATAACTTATGAATATTTATATGGTACTATGCCTTTGGACGCAACCTATGCGCAGCTGCAGATGGCGGACCAATCATTTTGCTTCGAGGACGGAATAGCTAAGAACGTCCCCGTACAAATTGATGACCACTTCATCCCGACTGACTTCCTAGTCATCAACATGGGAGAGGATGAGCACGATCCACCGATCATCCTAGGGAGACCATTCCTAAGCACCACCAAGGCCATCATCTACCTTGCAATAGGAGAAGTGCATTTTCAATTTCCCTCAGAGAAGGTACGCCGCTATTTCAATAATAATTATATAGTTGATGAAGAACCCAAGAAGAGCAGAACCAGAAGAAGGCGCCATAACCGCACCCAGAAGAATCAGATCCCCAAGGATGGATGGCTGACTATGAAGGAGAAGTATCAAGATACGAAGACCGATTCCCCGAAGACAATACATCTCGTGAGAGAGAAGTTGTACCTCCAACAGAGTGACTCGGTCACCAAGGAGAACAAAGAAGATAACACAAAAGAGCAAGCTTCCTCCTCAAAGTCAACCTCACCAACAAAACATGTATGGAAAGTAAAGATAAATTTAAAGTCGATTCAGCACAATCGGAGGCACCACTCGATCCATCCGAGGTGCCCTGAATGATTAGAGCGAACCGAGAGGTCCCTTCGGAGTACCCAAATCACCGAACGCCATGCCAAGAGGTAACTTGGTAGTTATCTATATTTCCCTCTTTAGTTCTCGTGCATTTAATTTTTCTGCATCATATTTACTTTCCTTAATAACATGTTTAGTTATACTTTATTTCGCATAAGAAAAGAAAATAAATATGTCTTGCATTACATCATAAAACTATTAAGCCCCATGCAAATAAATTTGTGGCATAAAACCCATAAGTCTACTTATTGTGGTGGCATAAAAATAAAATAAAGAAGCATTCATCATTCTATTCTTTGCATAGTATAAAAATATAAAAGCATAAAAATATGGTACAAGAGATCCTGCTAGAAAGATACATCTGTTAAAAGAGGTTCTATATGCTCAAGGCTTAGAGTTTATCACTAACACTTAATCGAGTTCCACAAGCATTGTTGTCTATTTGAGCTTCATAGAATTTGAAGGATCAACAGGCAGAAGGACAAACTATCCCCTGTCGAAGTGCTGTCTCGCCAATTATCCTCACAAGCACTCTGATAAAGGGAGTACACCCTCACTGTCTACCAGCTTCATCAAACAAGACTATGTCAAACATCCAGCTTGGGGGAGAGCATCCCCCATGTATCCGACTAAGTGTTTTCTTACCTACCTATTTATTTATATTTGCTTTGATATATGAAATAAAATAAAAAGATGCATAACCTATAGAAACCCAAATAAATGTTTTCTTTTATACATATATATGTTTTCTCGTATAATCTTTAAGTTTAATAAATATAGGAGAGTGTGCTAAGTTTCATCTTGCTAAGTAAACCCCTAGAATAAACTTATATGGAAATGATGAATAGTTGCTCTACCGTAATTCCTTTCAAGTACCTAGTTTTCAACCTCGAACTCTCCTGAGTTTTGGATACAATGGTTTTGATTTAAGATTTGCTCTAAACCTGAACTTGTGGGTAGCGAATGCTTGATCTAAGTCTAGGTAGTTGACGAATATAATATGGGAAGGTTTTAAGCTGCTGTCTATCATGTTCCTAGAGATACTAGAGTTCTGGAGAATTTATCTTTTGAAAATTAACTTGCTACATGATGAGTTCCTATATGACGAGAGTTTAAAATTCCTACCACAGCCATATACATGTTATTAGATTAGGAAGCCTTACATTCATATTTACTATCTGTGAGCATTGAGTGTGGTCAGGCTGTGTCGATCCTTAGGAACTGGTCATGCGGTTAAAATTGAGATCCACCTATACACTCTACCTATATATATGCTGCTTCTACCCTGGAAGTACGCATCCATATACATTCACCCATATATTCTGCTTCTACCCTGGAAGTACGAATCCACATATATCCCATTCAGATCCACCCAAAAAATAGTTCTACTCTTATACTAGGAGTGAACTACAAAAATATCCCTAACATCCTTTTTATCCCTTGCTAGCCAATAAAGCTCCAAACATCCAGTTATGCTACCTCTTGTTATTATGTTCCAAAATGAGCTTGGGTATTCTATCCTAAAAAAAAGAGAAGAAAGAGAAAGAAAAACAAAAGAAAGAGGACAAATGTCCCACTCAAAAATAAAGAGAAATTTAGCAGCCCAAGTTCTCCTCAAAGTCTTCAAGTTTCTAAGAGAGGTATGAGAAAATTCTCAAGGGAGCTAAGTGTTCACCATCATCATTCCTTTACCCCTTAACCAATTCTACTCTATTCTCTATTTATCCTTTACCACCACCTACCATATAGCCCATACACATGCATATCTTGATTTGACTTTATGACTCATTCCTTTGGATTCATAGTTTTGATTATGCACCACCTATGAGCTCCACATAAGCCTAATAGAAGTAGGGTGAGAGAGAGAAGGCATAATGTTACTATGCTACCAAAAATACCACATATCTTGAGAGGAGAGAAAAGGCATATACCATAAATGCCTTGGAGAGGATCCAGAAATACCACAAAGGAGAGATTTGAAAGGGTCATACATAGGAATCTCTGAGTTTTATTTTGAAAATCTTGCAAAACTCTGGAATAATAGTTGATCAAAGAGCTTGAAACATGGCACTTGACTTGACCGTTCTGTCTTTCAACTCCTCAAGACCCAAGTGACGGCTACAAGCCCGATGGTGGAAGGTAATGTGAGTAAGTTTTTCATCAGAATAGTTCATTCTAATTCGGAGGAGAGATCTTGTTTGAACGCATGTGTGACAATGAGGCATGAAAGTATTATAGCAACTCCTGATCCATCACTGAGTCTATCTTTCCTCAGGGACGAGCAAAAGGTAAGCTTGGGAGAGTTTGTTGACGGTAGATAAGTATCATTTTAACCATCAACATAGCATGAGAAAGGACCTAAACATAATTACTATCTAGATATAGGGGTTACACTAACAGAATTCCATGAGTTTTGATGAATATCTATTTCTACAGGGGTTTATCAGGAAATAACTAAAGGAGGTCCACATGTCAGATTTACATAGAGAGAAACTGACCATACTATGAAAAAGAATATTCTAGAAGACTCAGGAAGATCACCCCCCGGAGGGGAGGGCCCACAGGCCAGGCAATAGGGGTGGCCACCCCTGAGCCTGGGTGCCCACCCCACCCAGGTGGCCAATCAGAGCCGAGCTCGTGGATCATGCCTCCACCGCCTTTGAGGATCAATATTAATCGTTCATCAAGGTCGGTTTGATCCAAGGGTTGTGGTGCTTCTTAGAGGGCTATATAAGCAAGGCCCCTGGCCCCAGGAGAAACCCTAATTCATTCAATTCATTCATCTCATTCCATTCAGAGAAGCCCTAGAGCCACCATCTCAATTAGATCTCTAGTTTAGCATAGCTACATAGGATTAGAACTAGGAGCCAAGCATTGCTTGATTTCCGGATCTATCAAGAGAATACTTGGTAATTCTCTCCTAATTTTGTATTTGATCTAATATTGTTCATCTAGTTCATCATTTGCTATAAATATGACTTTAGTCTATTCTATCATATTGGATATGACTTTGCTCTATTTGATTATGTTCTCAATTATATTGTTCTTAGTCTACTTTGATTATATGCTTGGCATAGTTCGATCAGAATTATATTTAAGTATAGGATCGTATAGCGCTTGCTCATTGATATCATGGGTGAGTGGTAAACATTGTGTAGGCGTGGTGCCTATACCGTATTTACCTGCAATTGCACCCTATATTCTGGACCGTGTGGTAGATCGTGGGAGTGACAGTCCTGTTGAGTCCTTTGTAGTCCACCTCCCGAGTATAGGGTAGGCAGAGCATAACTATTACAGGGAAGTGATGGCTATGTTCTATATCTTCCTTAGTAATATCACTATGCGTAGATATAACCTTTTCTTGCCATGATTGCCAAGTGTAATTGCACTAGTCATCGTATGCTTTGACCTTATAGTTAGAATAACTTAGGATTTATCCTTATAGTTCATCCTAATCCATGCTAGTGCTATATATCTCGAGTAATCTATTGAGATGTTTATCATTATATGTGGCTATGTGCTTATCAGTTATTCTTTTATTACTCATACATATATTATTTATCTTGTGACACTTACCTTGTATGAGAAGATAGATAAAGACATGGTTATGCTCTCCATTATCACATGCAGTGATGCTCATTGCTCATTATCCTTAGCATCCCTTCCTAGTGATAAAAATATAAATAACGATACCTGGATTACTCTCGGTTAAAATGCTACATCGGTATTATCTGTTCGCTTGCGGATTTCATATTTATTTCAGAGGAGCATTTGTATATTTTAGTACCAGCACCTCTAGTGTCATGCTGGGGATGACAACCTAGCTTAGGTAGCGTTAGAGGTGTCAACAGTACTCTGGTCCATTTGGGTTGCCAATGTGAACGGTGCTGCAGATAGGTGGCCGTCACCCGCAGAGCTCAGCAGCTTTATAGCCTTTGACTGCCGAGACACCCGATACGGAAGCGGATTTTGAATTTCAAATCCGGCTTCCAGATGTGGCATCTCCTGAGCGCATCGACCCGATGCTTTACGCCCAAATCTCTTGGACTGGTCGGCATCTGGGAGCCTTCCTCTGCTGCTTCTCAATGCGCCTGCTGCGGTACAGCTGCCCTACCAGGACTGGTCGCCCAGCCCGCCTCTTCTTCAAGACGACAACGTTGGTCACTCCACCAATTTCACCGTTCAGGGCACGGTGGTGCCTGATAGTCTTCCTCACCGCAACTAGGGTCCTTGCCATCCTTGGGATCACCTGCTACTATGGCAATGTCTCTGCCAGACCTGGGTAGCCCTAGTGCTCCTACGGGCCTCCTAGGGTCGCCTGCTTCGGGCCCAGCCCATCTCACATGTGTCGATGTGGGGGTTCAGACTGACTTCTCGAAAGGCCAAGTCCATGGTGTAACCCAGGCCGACTACTCCCCCAGGTTGCCTTCTCCGACTTCCAACTCCTTCAGGCCGACCCTCAATTAGGTGGACACCTTTGTCGAGTTGATCAGGCTCCTGATTCAGGCGCCGCTTATCCAGTCTCCCCCTCACGTCCGGGTCTCGCGCGTGGGTGATCGGAACCTGGTGCCTCGCCATAGCAAACAGCTCGCTGCCAAGTTAGTGTTGTGTGACCCAGCACCGGAGAAGCAAGCGAAGCGTGTGATGCTGGGCAAATAGGGACCTGCATCCGCTGGAACGTGTCGCACAATGTCTGACAAGGCCGTGGCGGAACGGTTCCATGAAACCTTCAAAGAACCACTGTCTGCGTCCAAGATGGCCACCGTGCGTGAGCTCTTCCCGAAGGCTGGGACATAGAGGGGGCGGCCGACGGGCTGTCAAGCTTGAGCGGGGAGCACAATAGCTAGCGTTCCACCGCCCAGCAGTGACTTTTGTATGTGTTCAACCCCATCACTCATTGCATCTCGCAATGATGTGATGTCGGTCATGTAAACTCTAAAACTTCTTCTTAATAAAACATGTGCGGTGCATGTTCTTGAAAAAAAGAACACAACTTAATTGGTGGAAAATAATTGCATGGACAATTAGCTAAAATGTGGTTGTCATGCGTACAACTCCCTTGGCGGAATAAACGGGCCAACAAACGGCCCAAGAGGGAAGCGCCGCCGCCACCGCCATCGCCGCCGCTCGTGTAGGATCCCCGTCATCAATATCATTACCTTAATTGAATCTAGTCAAGTTAGGAAATTGGAATTAGTTGAATTAGGAAAAAGGAGAATTCGCAGGATCTCCTAGGTTGCTTAAGGGTTAAGTCTTGCTAGGACTATAAATAAAAGCAGCATGTACTCATTGCGGGCATGCAAGAAATAAACCTAATTCCCCTATCTCTCTTCTCTATGCGCCATGTAAGTGCATTCACCCCCGATGTGGGTTTTGGATAATTAATGACAATCAAATCAGGAACTAACATGTTTATCTAGCACAATCTATAGGTGTTAGTCCATTGATGGAATTGAACGAAAACATTCAGTGAATTATAGCACCCCAAAATTATTCAATGGATGGACGACGTTTTGACTCAAGGGTTCACATCTTTTATTTTAGCTTGAGTTATAGGAAACGCCGTACTATCAAGAGGGATGCAAATTAGACTAGCTAGATGAAGAAAAAGAGTGCTCATGTCGGTCTATACTATGTGCTTGAGAGACACACTCGCACTCACGGGCACTTAGAAAAGTTCTTTTCTGCCAGGGTGTGCCGGTAGTACCGACGTTTTTAGCCGGTAGTACCGACAGGTCAAAGCTCAGCCTCAGTCTTTGTCTGAGTGTTGCACAGAAATTGAACTACCGGTAGTACTGGGCTCGGGTCGGTAGTACCGGCCTACGTCGGTAGTACCAACAAAACGTCGGTAGTACCGACAGGTCAAATTGTGCGCAAGTCTCAGGCGCGCGCAGAATTGACCTATCGATAGTACCAACCTTTTGTCGGTAGTACCGTCGCTGGCTGGTAGTACCGGCTCAGGCCCGGTAGTACCTGTAGGCCAATTTTTGCACACACTCTTGACGTCTATAGAAGCTTCTCCCACGGTCAGATCTGAGGGCCGGTGGTACCAACGCTTGGCGCCGGTAGTACCGACAGTTGCTCTGAACTTTTGTATAAATAGCTCTCTCCTCTTTTCTAACCATTACCTCTACCATTTCCACGATTCCACATCTGAGAAAACACCCTCCAAGCTTTGACTCACCCACTCTCTCTCCCTCTTTGCTCCTAGACTTCAATCCATGAAAGATTTGAGCTAGAGAAGTGAGATTTGAGAGTTGGGAGCTTCGATCCGTGACTTGAGCACTTGGATTCTTCGTCTTGCCAGTTTGGTTTGCATTTGTGGTTGCCCGTGTTGATTCACTTGTGAGGGCACCCCGAAGTGTTTGTATCACCCTTTGATCCTTAGTGGGAATCTCGAGCTAACCTTTGTGGTTGCTTGAGGGAGGAGACCTTCGTGGTCGGACCTTCGTGGTCACCTCAACAACGAGGACGTAGACTTCCCTTCGTGGGAGTTGAACCTCGGTAAAAATAGCTTCTCTTACTATGGAGGTAGCTTCGACTACCCTTGTTCTTGTGTTCTTCGTGTTCTTTCTCTCTACCCCCTTTCATAGGTGAACAAGGGCTGATCTACGATTTGGAGAAGAACCAAGTCAAGGGAACTTCAACATCATCCTCTACTACATCTAGGAGAGTGGGGTAACTCTCAGATCTGAAATCAAAACTCAATATACTCTGATTTCGTAGCTCTCTTAGGGCGTCGGTAGTACCAGCAGTTTGCGTCGGTGTTGACATTTCTAACGCCACTCGGTGTTAGGTTGTCATCCCCAACATGGCGCCAAAAATGCTGGTACTAAATAATGCAACTTGCTACTAGAAATAAATATGGGATCCGCAGCGCACGAGATAATACCGATGTAGCATTTTAACCGGGAGTATCCAGGTATCGTTATTTATATTTTTACCACTTTGGGAAGGGAATGCACCTTTGGATAATGAGTGATGAGCAATGCACATGCTTTGTAATGGAGAGCTTAACCTTGTCTGTATCGATCATCTCATACGGGGTAAGTGTCACATAAAATATAGGAATGAATGATAAATGACATAAGATAAATGAGAGCAATTAGCCACATAAAATAATAGTAATAAGCCATCTCAACTTAGCACTCTAAGCTTATAACACTAGCATGGACTAGGATGATCTAGGGTATAATCCTATGTTATTCTAACTATAAGGTCAAAGCATACAATGATTAGTGCAAGAACATCTAGCAATCATGGCGGGAAAAGGTTACATCTATGCATAGTGATATTACCGAGAGAAGACAAGAGACATAGCAATGACTTCAATGTAATAGGTTGTTCTACTAAGACCTACCAACGGGGATGGAATACAAAGGACTCAACGGCTGTCACTTCCGCGATCTACCACACGACCCGGCCAATAGGGTGTAATCGCAGATAAATACGGTCTAGACACCACGCCTACACAATATTTACCACTTACCCATCGATCTAATGAGCAAGCGCTATACGATCCTATGCATAAACATAATTCTAGTCCAACTATGCTAAACATATAATCAAAGTAAACTAAGAACAATATAATTGAGAATATAATCAAATAGAGCAAAGTCAAGTATGATATAATAGAATAGAATAAAGTACTACTCATAGTATCACGAACAATGATGAATATTACAAGAATGTAGAGGGGAATTACCAAGAACTCCGACAGATCCGGACTCCAAGCTAGGCTTGATTCCCTCTAGATCTATTCCTATGTAGCTATGCTACTAAACTATGGAGCTCTAATTGAGATGGTGGCTCGGCTTCTCGAATTCGATGAGAGAATGAACTCTTGAATGAATTAGGATTGAATTCGGGTTTCACCCGGGGGCCGGGGGCTCGAATATATAGCCCCCTAGGATTAACCACGGCCCTCGGATCAAACCGACCTAAATGGACGATAATTATTCATCCTCAAAGGCGGTGGAGGCGGGATCCACGAGACTCCACGATTGGTGGAGGTGGGGAGTCGGCCGACTCCCCCCCGGTCGGCCGGCCACCCACCCCGCCCGGTGGGCCCCGGCTTCCCGGGGTTTGCCTTCCGGAGTCTTCTAGATTATACAATTTTACCCGTTCGGTCTTTATCTCTATGTAATCATGACATGTGGGCCTCCTTTGGTTCTCTTTCGATAACCCCCGCGAAATAGACAATCACCAAAACTCATGGAATTACGTCGGTGTAACCCCTATATCTAACAGGTGAACTCAAATTAGTCCTTTCTCTTGCTGCGTTGACGGTATAAAATTGATACTTAACGACCGTCAACAAACTCCCCAAGCTTACCTTTTGCTCGTCCCCGAGCAAAGATAGACTCATGATGGATCGGGAGTTGCTATAATACTTTCACTCCTCACAAGTACACATGCGTTCAAACAAGAACTCTCCTCCGGATTAGAGTGAGCTATCCTGACTCAAAACTCACTCATATTACCTTTCACCATGGGGCTTGTAACCGTCACTTGGGTCTTGAGTAGTCGAAAGATAGAACGGTCAAGTCAAGCGCCATGTTTCTCGCTCTTTGATCAACTATTATCCCGGAGTTTTTGCAAGGTTTTGAAATAAAACTCGAGTTCCTTGTATGAACCTTTCAAGTCTCTCATTTGTGGTATTTCGGATCCTCTCCAAGGCATGAGTAGTGTATGCCTTTTCTCTCTTCTCTCAAGAATATGTGGTATTTGTGGAACTAAGGCATAGTGGAAAGTGCCTTCTCTCTCTCACCCTACTTTCTAATAGGCTTATGTGGAGCTCATAGGTGGGGAGACACTCAAACTCACTTGCATATATTGCACGGTTAAGACATGGATCCAATAGGAACTAAAATAATAATAAAGTCATATGTGCATGTGAATGAGGAAATGGAATGGATGAAAAGATGATAGGATGATGGTGATAAGGAAATGATTATGAGGGTACTCAACCGGTGAACATCTTCTTCTACACTTGCTCCTTCGGGGGATAACATGACTCCCTTTATTCGGAAACCTTGAAACTTCTTGAATGGAAGGACTTGGCTACTTTTTCTTTTTTTTTTTTTTTTTTCTTTTTTTTTAGAGCAACCAATCCTCTGGAAACGAAACTTTAGCACGGGAGTGTATAACTTGAAATGATAATGATGGAGCTTTTATGTAGACAAATAGAACGGCGATGATTATGTCTAGATGTTCACTCCCGGGATAGGAGTAGAACCTTTCTCGGATGAAGTGAAATAAATGGCGTATATATATGTGGATGAATGAATGGATGCGTACTCCCGGTGTAGGAAAGATAAGTGCGTATCTCCGGGGTAGAGATAGCATAGTAAGTGGGGAATGCGTACTCCCGGGATAGGAGTAGCATAAGTGCGTATCTCCGGGGTAGAGATAGCACAATATGTGGTGGATATGGATCTATATGTGGGTGGTACTTCGAGGAACAAGTAGCACGAGAATGAATATAACATTTATAAAATGGGTGCGTGCTTCGAGGACGGAAGTAGCATAGATCAATGGATGGAGAGCACATAGTATTGACTTTAACTGCGTGACTAATTCCTTATGGGTCCACAAAATAACCACACTCAATGCCTATAAAGTCTACACTCAAACCTACAATATGATCTATATAAACGAGATGGGTCTTTCCTAATCTAGTAAGCATGAATATATGGTCATGTGGTAGGAATTTGAACTCTCATCATAAAGGAACTCATCATGCGGGAATTTAATATTTTCACGAGATAAATTCTCCGAACTCTAGTATCTCTAGGAACCGAGATAAATAGCAAATAGCTCAAAACCTTCCCATATCATACCCGTCAACCACCTAGACTTAGATCAAGTGTTTGCTACCCACAAGTTTCAGGTTCAGAGCAAATCTCAAATCTAAACAGTTGTGTCCAAAACTCGGGAGAGTGCAAGGTTGAAAACTAGGTACTTGAAAGGAATTACGCGAGCAACTATTCATCATCTCCATGTAGAGTTTATTCTAGGGATCACTTTTAAAGACAGTTGCAAGAGCTCTCCAAAAGTAGAAAAGATAAATAAGGAAATCTTTACGGGTTTCTATGGTTATGCATCTTTTTTTAGTTGTTTTAATCAAAGCACACTCTAATAAAGCATAAATAGATAAGTTGGAAACACTTAGCTTGGTACACGGGGGATGCTCTCCCCAAGGCTGGATGTTGACATAGTCTGGCGATGTTGCGACGGGCATCGAAGACGTTCTAGTCCTCCGGGAGTGTCGTAGATAGTTGCTGTTGGAGACGGCATTCAATTTTCAGGCGGTACTCCGACGGGGACTGGATGTCCTTCTCACTGTTAGCTCTTCATGATCCTTGATGTTTTGTGAAGCTCAAATAGACAACAAAGCTTGTGGAACGATTAAGCGTTCGTGATAAAACCTCTAGGCCCCGGTTGTCTAGAACTTTCTTAACTTAGACTTGTTCTAACGGGATCACAAGAAATATTTTTATCTTTTTATTATTTAAGGAATGCGGACAAGGGAAATAAATATCTTTGAGAAATTATTTTTGTGCCACCACGGTGAATGATTATTCACATGGGGCTCGACGATTTTTTGGATGCGAATGCACAACATCTTTATTTT
This sequence comes from Themeda triandra, assembly GCA_018135685.1. Classification (NCBI taxonomy): domain Eukaryota; kingdom Viridiplantae; phylum Streptophyta; class Magnoliopsida; order Poales; family Poaceae; genus Themeda; species Themeda triandra. The sequence goes on along the minus strand of JAENPR010001114.1, from coordinate 13,542 downwards.
CTTTTCTAATGCGAGAGATGGTAAAGATGCAACTAAGATGCAAATAGGAAAATAAATATGCTAAGGTAAAAATGCAATCTTTGGAAAGTAATTGCTGATAAATACCAAGTTACCTCTTGGCGTGGCGTTCGGTGGTTTTAAGTCCTCCGAAACGGGACTTGTCATGTTCGCTCATTTTTCAAGGGGCGCATTGGGCGGCGCCTCGAATGATGTCGCCTCGTGTGTAGGAATTGATTCGATTTTGCTTTTACCTTCCACACCTTCTTCGTTGGAGAGGGTGACCTCGAGGGAAGCTTCTTGGGGCACTTGGTTCTCTTCGATGACAAAGACACCTTCTCGGGTTCTTCTACAATGTTCTTTTCTTCGGGTACCGATCTTCATATCTGAATACTTCTCCCTCATAGTCGGCCCCATCCATCTTTAGTGATGTTCTTCTTGTTACGCGACGGTGCGCTTGCCTTCTCCTTGTTCTGTTCTTCTTGGGCTCCTCGGTGATTATATAATTATTATTGAAGTAGCGGCGTACCTTCTCGGTGGGAAAGTGGAAATGGATCTCTCCGTCCCGATATAGATGATAGCTCGGTGGTGTTTAGGAATGGTCTTCCTAGGATGATTGGAGGATCGTAGTCATCTCCCATGTCAATGACTAGGAAGTGCAGCAGGGACATAATGGTCATCTATCTGGATGAGGACATCCTTCACTTCTCCATCGACGGCGGAATGTCGTCTGCCATCCATTGTGCATAGGTAGGCTCCAAAGGCATAGTGCCATATAGATACTCATAAATTACTTTGGCCATAATGTTGACGCCCGATCCGGTGTCACGAGCCTTTATTGAAAGAGCTTGTTGATGGAGCATTGAATGGTTGGGACACAGGGTCATCCTTCTTGATCGGACGTGGGGACTGAGTAAGTGGTCATGCTCCTTGTGGACTGCGGTGACCATCCTTACTTGTCTCTGTCTTCTTGGTCTTCTTATTCTTGTTCTTGCTCTTCTTAGCCGGACTCTTCTTCTTCTCACTGCATTGATGAGGGTGTCTTTGGGAACTGCAGCACTCTGTTCTTGAAGAAGAAGGTTTCTCACTTGCCCTTGATGTTGAAGATGATCTTGGCGGTGTTGGCATACATGATGGCTCCAGCGGTGTTCAAGAATGGTCGTCCCAAAATGATAGGGGACCTTTCATCACCGCTGTATCCACTACCACGAAGTCTGGAACATACGAGTTGCCTACTCGTACACATATGTCTTCAAGCACTCCCAAAGGAACACGGAGTGACCGATCCGCAAGCCGTAAGCACATGGTTGTGTATGCTAAGGGGCATCGAATAGCTTCTCATATATCACTCTTGGCATGATGTTGATGCTTGCACCGAAGTCACAGATTGCCTCATTAAAGTTAGTACTTCCAATGGAGATCGGAACGACCGGTCTCCTGGATCGCCCTTGTTGATTGGCGAGTTGAGTCAATCCATGACCCCTTCGATGGATCACTTCGGCTATCTTCTACATTGAATATATCAACAAGATTTGCGGTCTCGAGCTCTTCGGGTTGTCTGCCGGTTTACCTTGACCGAGTGGAGGGAGCAAGGTTGACAAGCCGTTGTACCCGCGACTCAAGTATCTTGTTGAAGCCGAGTGACTCTTGATGGCATTGGAAAAGCCATCCATTCATTCTTGAGTGTCTCTAGGACCTTGTCATTTGATGTCGGCTTCTTGGACAGATTGTCCATCATCTTGCCTTGATTCGGCACTAACTCTCTCAAAGGCGGCTGGTTGTAATTATTGTAGGAGGCATTGTTACCTTGATAGTTGCACGAATAATTGCACGAGTAGTTAGGCCTCTGGCTGCCGATTCCAACCTTGATTCTGCGAGGACGATAGTAATTATTATTGTTGTTGTTGTTGAGGTAGTTCACGTCCTCCTTCTACGGGCGGTTAGCACTGTGTGCCCGGTCTCTCCACACTCTTCACATGTCATGCGAGCATCATGTATATGCATGACTTCTTTCTTCTGTGGCTCTCTCATCGAGCCTCTTCATTAGCGAGATCCATTTTGGCGACGGCATGTCTACCTCCTTCACCGGTGGTGCATTCCTCCTCCTCTCTTGCGGGTCCGAGTTCTTTCTTCACTCCAACCTTGGTTGGATGCCATCTTCTCCACAAGAGCGTGGCTTGAGGAATAGTGAGTGATAAGAATGCACCTCCGGCGGCATCCATCGTCTCACGTGTGCTGTTGCTGAGCCCATGGTAGAATGTCTGCATAAGCAGCCAATTCTCCATGCCATGATGAGGACACTCGAGGATGTAATCTTGAAAGCGCTCCCAAGCTTCTGGGACAGTCTCATCATGATGTTGCTGAAAGCTTGATATCTTCCCACGAAGAGCATTTGTCTTGCCCATTGGGAAGAACTTCGCCAAGAAATTGGTGGAACATAGTGCCCACGTAGGATTCTTCTCCTTATTGGCGTAGAACCACGCCGCTCTCCCCAAGAGTGAGAATGGGAAGAGGCGAAGTAGTATAGCATCTCTCGGGACATCCTTGATAGTGAATGTGCTACAAATCTCCGAGAAAGTGTTGGAGATGAGCACTAGCATCTTCATGGGCCTTCCCACGTAACCGGCTTGCTTGCACCATGTTGATCGGCGCAGGCTTGAGCTCAAAAGCTCCTTCGATGTCCGCCGGGTCCAAGGTACGAATGTTGTCCGTAGTTGGAGCCGAGAACTCGCGGAGTGACTTGTGCGCCATGGCTTCAAATGCTTGGTGTCAAGTCTCGAATGAAAGGTCGACTTTACTGCTTCCGACAAGCTTCCAAGTTGAGTTGATGATGATGATTGATTGGTCTTCTTCAACTTGCTTCGGCCTTCCCGAATAAAGCTTCGGATCGTCAATATAATTATCGGGAAGAATTGTCTTTTTCATACATTACCACACATAAGATATAAGAATAGACGAAAAACAAGGGTAAGGCTGTATGAGTAGAGAATGGTGACGAGTGCTCAATCTCATTATGTAGTGCAATGCTGCTCATTATCCATTGGCTTTCAACCTTCCCCAAGAACGGCGCCAAAAATGCTTGTTGACATTTCTAACGCCACTCGGTGTTAGGTTGTCATCCCCAACATGGCGCCAAAAATGCTGGTACTAAATAATGCAACGCTACTAGAAATAAATATGGGATCCGCAAAGCGCACGATAATACCGATGTAGCATTTTAACCAGGAGTATCCGGGTATCGTTATTTATATTTTTACCACTTTGGGAAGGGAATGCACTTTGGATAATGAGTGATGAGCAATGCACATGCTTTGTAATGGAGAGCTTAACCTTGTCTGTATCGATCATCTCATACAAGGTAAGTGTCACATAAAATATAGGAATGAATGATAAATGACATAAGATAAATGAGAGCAATTAGCCACATAAAATAATAGTAATAAGCCATCTCAACTTAGCACTCTAAGCTTATAACACTAGCATGGACTAGGATGATCTAGGGTATAATCCTATGTTATTCTAACTATAAGGTCAAAGCATACAATGATTAGTGCAAGAACATCTAGCAATCATGGCGGGAAAAGGTTACATCTATGCATAGTGATATTACCGAGAGAAGACAAGAGACATAGCAATGACTTCAATGTAATAGGTTGTTCTACTAAGACCTACCAACGGGGATGGAATACAAAGGACTCAACGGAACTGTCACTTCCGCGATCTACCACACGACCCGGCCAATAGGGTGTAATCGCCTTGAGATAAATACGGTCTAGACACCACGCCTACACAATATTTACCACATACCCATCGATCTAATGAGCAAGCGCTATACGATCCTATGCATAAACATAATTCTAGTCCAACTATGCTAAACATATAATCAAAGTAAACTAAGAACAATATAATTGAGAATATAATCAAATAGAGCAAAGTCAAGTATGATATAATAGAATAGAATAAAGTACTACTCATAGTATCACGAACAATGATGAATATTACAAGAATGTAGAGGGGAATTACCAAGAACTCCGACGGATCCGGACTCCAAGCTAGGCTTGATTCCCTCTAGATCTATTCCTATGTAGCTATGCTACTAAACTATGGAGCTCTAATTGAGATGGTGGCTCGGCTTCTCGAATTACGATGAGAGAATGAACTCTTGAATGAATTAGGATTGAATTCGGGTTTCACCCGGGGGCCGGGGCTCGAATATATAGCCCCCTAGGATTAACCACAGCCCTCGGATCAAACCGACCTAAATGGACGATAATTATTCATCCTCAAAGGCGGTGGAGGCGGGATCCACGAGACTCCACGATTGGTGGAGGTGGGGAGTCGGCCGACTCCCCCAGGTCGGCCGGCCGGCCACCCCCCGTGTGGCCCGGCTTCCGGGTTTGCCTTAAAGGAGTCTTCTAGATTATACAATTTTACCCGTTCGGTCTTTATCTCTATGTAATCATGACATGTGGGCCTCCTTTGGTTCTCTTTGATAACCCCCTGCGAGAAATAGACAATCACCAAAACTCATGGAATTACGTCGGTGTAACCCCTATATCTAACGAGGTGAACTCAAATTAGTCCTTTCTCTTCTGCGTTGACGGTATAAAATTGATACTTAACGACCGTCAACGGTCGGTACCTTGGCCGTCTTACACCAGTAGTACCGGCCCAAACTATCGGTGGTACCGACAGGCATTTAACTTCCGCAACTTGAGTTTTGAGTTTTATGTTTTTAAGATACACCTATTCACCCCCCTCTAGGCCAATTAGATCCTTTCAATTGGTATCAGAGCGTTGGTCCCTCAGATAGACGCTTTGCCGTGTGAGGAGTAACATTGGCCAAGCTAGATACAACAAAGTCAATAGTTGATCAAATCACAGCTCAACTTACAGCGATGTTGTAGCTACAACAACAAGAGCAAATGAGCAAGATGCAAGAACAACTTGACAAGATGAAGGAGCTCCTAGACAAGAAAAATCAAGAATCATCAAGTGAGAGTGGTGATGGAAGCAATACACCAAAGAGTTATACAAGAACTGGCTTTGATTATGGCACATCAAGTAAGAACAATCCAAGCTTGCCCATGATCAATCCCGGAAAGCCACGTCCATTTGATGGTATAAGGTACACCGATTGGGCTCATAGGATGAAGTTGCATCTTATAGCCACAAGATGTTGGGAAGTAGTGGATGTTGGAGTCAATCCACCTCAAGATCCTAATGAGTGGTCACCCGAACATGAGAGAGATTTTCACCTCAATGCAACGGCGGCAACTTTGATCTTGCAATGTCTCGCTCCAGAAGACAACAACAAAGTAAATGGTATGGTAAGTGCAAAGAAAATTTGGGATACCATGAGAGTGTCATTTGAAGGAGACAAGAGTGTAAGAGTTGGAAACATTGAGCTCTTACAAAGCAAGATTGAAAACTTTGGTTTGATTGAAGGAGAAACTACAAAGGCTATGTTTGATAGGTTCATGACCTTGATTAACAAGATTAGAGCACTTGGGTCAACAAGATGGGATGACAACTACGCCACAAGGAAGCTATGTAGAGTGTATAGACAAAAGAAAAACATGCTTGCTTCGGTTATGGAGAAGGACAACTATGACACCATAAGACCTCAAGAGATGCTTGCAAAATTAATGCATCGTGAAGTATTGGATGATGAAGCTAAGGAAGCAATTAGCCAAAGAAAGAGCATTGCCCTCACAACATCACATGGAAGTGAATCAAGTCATTGTAGCAAAGGATGTTGTGAGCATGATTATGATAGTGAAGATGATGGTCCAATCCAAACAAGAACAACCATCCCTTACCCAAGAGTTCATCAATCCATTCAACGGGATCACCCCGTTGATAGCATTTGGGGGACATACAAAAGGGGGTAACAACACGCTCTCGTTTAGTAGTTTTTTGTGAACATTACTCCTTTGTCTCTTCCAAATTGCTAGAGAAGGTGGAGGATGCCTTGAAGGACCCGGATTGGGTGATGGCCATGCAAGAGGAGTTGAACAACTTCACGAGGAATGAAGTTTGGTCCTTGGTGGAAAGACCCAAGCAAAATGTGATAGGTACCAAGTGGGTCTTCCGCAACAAAGAAGATGAGTATGGTGTGGTCACAAGAAATAAGGCACGGTTGGTTGCTAAAGGTTTCACTCAAATCGAAGGTTTGGATTTTGGGGAGACCTATGCACCCGTAGCTAGGCTTGAATCTATTCGTATATTACTTGCCTTTGCTGCTCACCATGATTTCAAGTTGTTTCAAATGGACATGAAAAGTGCATTCCTCAATGGCCCCCTCTTCGAAACCATGTATGTGGAGCAACCACCGGGTTTTGAAGATCCACATCACCCCGACCACGTCTATAAGCTTGATAAGGCGCTCTATGGGCTCAAGCAAGCCCCTAGAGTTTGGTATGATTGTCTCAAGGACTTCCTACTCAAATAAGGGTTTGAGATTGAAAAGGCCGATCCCACTTTATTTATTCACAAAGTCAATAATGATATCTTTATTTGCCAAATATATGTCGATGACATTATATTTGGTAGTACTAATGTAACTTTTTGTGAGGAATTTAGTAGGATCATGACCAAGAGGTTTGAGATGTCCATGATGGGGGAATTGACATATTTTCTTAGATTTCAAATCAAGCAACTCAAAGATGGCATGTTCATAAGTCAAACCAAGTACACCACTGACATGCTAAAGAAGTTTGACATGAACAAAGCCAAGCCCATGAAGACACCAATGCCTACCACCGGACATCTTGACCTTGATGGAGACGGCAAGGCCGTAGATCAAAAGGTATATCACTCCATGATTGGATCCTTGCTTTACCTTTGTGCATCTAGGCCCGATATTATGCTTAGTGTGTGCATGTGTGCAAGATCTCAAGCTAATCCGAAAGAATGTCATCTCATGGCCGTTAAGAGAATTTTTTGGTATCTTGTGCTCACTCCTAATCTTGGCTTATGGTATCCTAAGGGCTCCACTTTCACTCTACTTGGCTATTCTGATTCGGATTATGCCGGTTGCAGGGTAGAGAGAAAGAGTACATCCGGGACATGCCAATTTCTTGGTAAGTCCTTGGTGTCATGGAGTTCTAAGAAGCAAAACTCTATTGCCTTATCCACCACTGAGGCCGAGTATGTGGCGGCCGGTGCTTGCTGTGCCCAACTACTTTGGATGAAGCAAACCTTGAGAGACTTTGGTTGTGAGCAAAGCAAGGTTCCCCTCTTGTGTGACAATGAGGGAGCAATCAAGCTAGCCGACAACTCGGTAAACCACTCAAGAACAAAGCACATAGACATTCGCCATCACTTCTTGAGAGACCACCAAGCCAAAGGAGATATCGATGTGCAACATGTGAGAACCAAATTTCAATTAGCCGATATCTTCACAAAGCCTTTAGATGAGTCAAGATTTTGTGCTTTGAGGCGTGAGCTCAATATCGTTGATTCTCATAACGTGGCTTGACATCTTGTGCACACTTGTTTGGCTTAGATTTGGATAAAACTTTTGTGAAAAGTTGTGACATTTCAAAATCTATTTTTACATCTCAAGCATGCCCATAGTTATGTACTTGATTTGATGAAATCGGTCATGCTTGAAATGGTTCTAGTTTGCCACATTTGTTCACCATAAAATTACGTCTTTGTGCCGAGTTTTGACCTATCAGTGGTACCGGCTATTTGGGCCGGTGGTACCGGCTCCCGCCGGTAGTACCGGCTAATCCCGGTGGTACCGACAGTTCAAAATCGCACAGCCTCCGCACGCGCTAGGTCGGCCCACAGGTGGTACCGGCCCCTTGGGCCGGTAGTACCGGCAGTTATTTTACCGCGAGTATTTAAGCCACCGCAGTAAATTTTTTTAGCCCTTTCTCTTCCCCACCCGACCTGCCCCTTCTCTTCCTTCACCTGCGCGGCGGCGGCGGTGGTTTCTCCATCGTTCCTCACCCGATCTCTCGTCTCCTCTGACCAAATCGCTCGATCTTCGAGGGGAAGCTAGCCCCGGCCGTGGAGGAAGCGTGGAAGGTGTTGGTGGCCACCGAGACGCTTGGAGTAGGCCTCTTCTTCCCAAGCATCGAGGTACTTGGGACTTCTTTTCCGATCTCCCAATGCACTTCGTTCTAGGCCGATTCCTCGCTCTTGCTCTCTTCCCTTAGTGTCTTCATGCTCCTAGAATGCTTATTGTGCAATTGTAATTGTCGATTTGCTCGATTGGTGGTGAAACCCATACCCCACAGTGCCGTCGGTGGTACCGGCCGTCGGACCGGTGGTACCGGCCACTGTGAAGTAGGGGTTTCCCTTCAATCTTTCATCTCGATCCCTTGCCGCATTCTATGTAGCCTCTAGGTGACCATGTTGCGCCTATTCTGTGCCCCTGCATCATGGTTTGTGACGTCGGGAAGCACAAGAATCCCCCCGGGATGCTCGTCCTCGAACCGGTGGTGCTGGTGGCAATGGAAGCGGAACTGCTGAGCGGGTTGTGCATGGCTGTGGGACTTCTTCCCGTGGTCGTGGCGCCTCTGATGCTGATGGTGGTAATGAGGGCCTTCCTGCCCCCACTAACACCATTGGCATCCCTTGCCCGCCTCTCTTTCACGACGAGCGTGTTCGTCATGAAGTACCGCAGGATGTTGTTCAGGTGGAAGGGCGTGCCATTGATCCCAATGTTGTTCGTCGATCACCCCTCCACATTGGTTAGGTTGGTGCTGGCCGGTCTCTTCCTTGGCATCAGGACTTCAATGCTCACATCAAGAGACCCAGCCTTCCTTCTGGATATCAGCCTCGCCTTGGCATTGATTACAAGAAATGGCTTGTTGACTTACGGAATCAACGCACAGAGAATCCTTTCAAGTTTGTCAAGTTTTTGGGTGTTGAAGAGCGCTTTTGGTCACAATTTCATAATGACTTCTACTACTCAGTCCTCTTCAAGGCCAACAAGCACACCAAGAAGGGTCAGCTCTTTCAGCACAAGTATGTGGTGCTCCAATCTTTACATGACTTTGCTCATCCTGAGATTAATGCCTTGATTACAAAGTTGGAAGAGTGGCGCATCCTTCCTCTCTTGACCTTTCAGATGGATTGGAATGAGGAGATTATATGTCAGTTTTGGGCAACTCTATGGGTGGACCAAGCGTCTGATGTGCTTCATTGGGTGACGCAAGGCGTTCATTATTGCCTTGACTTCATCACCTTCTCTCGTTTGCTTGGATTCGATCATGAGGATCGTGATGCACCCCGCTTGTCCCGTCTCTTCGCTGAAGGGATTTCTGCGGACGACCTTGCTGCTGCTGAAATTTACAAGCCCGGCGTGCATCCTGATTTCAAGACCACTCACCTGAAGCCCTTCTTCTATGTGCTCAATAACTTGATGAGGTACACCATTGATCCTAAGTTTAGGGATTCCATTCGTCTTCGTCTTGATGCTCCCAAGTTGTTGGTTCGCTTTGGTGCTAATGGTGGACGGTTTAGCATCTCGGATTTTATGTGGAACAAGATTGTGGATGTGTCTGTGGACCCTGGCAAGTACCTGCCATATGCTCCATATCTGATGCACATCATTGAGCAGGTTGTTGGTCACAGATTCTCGCATGAATGTGTGCATGCCCCTGTTCGTGCCAAGCATTTGGGTCCTCCAAATGCTCCTGCTGTTGGTGTTGCTGGAGCTAGTGGTAGTGGTGCTACTGGAGATGCTGCTCCTCATGAGGAGAATGCTCCACCTGTGGACCATGGCCATGCACATGGTAGTGCTACGCGTCAGGCTCTGTAGAGGTTCTTCTCATACTTTTGCTACTATCAGAGGAAGACTGATTAGCGCCTTCATCGACTAGAGGAGAAGGCAGCGCTCCCACCTTCCTCTCCGCTTCGTGAGTTCCAGGATCCTTATGCTGAGTATGATGCTATGCATGGGACTCATGTTGGTGAGGATGAGGAGTAGTAGGACTATCCACCTCACACTGCTTTTGATCCATCTTATGGTGGTGGTATTCCTGATGGCTATACTATGGAGGACACTGAGGCAGGCTTTGCTTACCAGGACGTTTTCAGTGGTGCGGATGACATTACTCGGGCTTCCACCTCCTCCCGCGTTGTAGCCTTTGCTCCTCGCCCTGAGCAGTCCACTTCGTCTGACCCTTTTGGCAAGGGACCGCTGGTGGACTACGGCCTCGATGATGATGATGAGTAGTCTTTCTAGCCCCTCGCGCCTTCACGCAGCCTACCCTTTTTGGCATTTGATGCCAAAGGGGGAGTGTTAGGCTTATCTTGATGTAATAGGGAAGCTATTTGTTGGTCTATTATAACTCTATCTATGTGGTGAACTATGTGTGGTGAACAATAACTACTTATGTGTGTGATGGATGTTTGTAAGCTAAACACTTATGCTTAAATTGTTATATCCTTGTTGTGTTAGCTTATTCAATATTGTGATGATGAAATGTTGTTTTAAGAATGGTTATGTTGGTTTAAGTCTTTTTCTCTCTTGCATAACCATTCAAATTCTTTTGTTTTATTCTTTGAGATATATCTTGTCATATGCATCACAATATTGCTCTTGTCACACACACTTAGGCACCCCACGGATTGCAAAATTTAAGGGGAGCTCACTCTAAATGTATGCAATCTTGATTCTAATCAAGATTTGAAATTCCAAATCCTATGCATACATTAAGGGGGAGCTCAACTTAAATTTTGGAATTCAAAAGCTTTAATTCTTTCAATTATTTGTAAGCCTATGTTGGTTGTCATCAATTACCAAAAAGGGGGAGTTTGTAAGTGCATTCACCCCTAATGTGGGTTTTGGATAATTAATGACAATCAAATTAAGGACTAACATATTTATCTAGCACAATCTACTGGTGTTAGTCCATTGATGGAATTGAACGAAAACATTCGATGAATTATAGCACCCCAAAATTATTCAATGGATGGACGACGTTTCGACTCAAGGGTTGACATCTTTTATTTTTGCTTGAGTTATTGTCACACCCCAAAATTTCTATTTTGGGATGTGAATCGAAAACACCGATTAAAATAAAGGATTTATTAATTTTCAAAAATTAACCAAGATTTAATTCATTTGTTGTCATTATAAAATGAGAAAAAACATGGTTTTATAAAACTTTTATAAAGTTATTTAAAGTGTGTTTGTGTGGTGTGTCTTTCTTTGTTGTGATTGTGTGAGGAAAAGAATTTCAAAAATTCGAACAAGCCACGGCATCGACCTCCTCGTTGTTGAAAATAAAACCTTCAAAAGCTCTATTTCAAAATGAGTTCAAAACTTGATTTATGAAATGTGTGTGGAAAATAGTTTTATATTCTCCAAAAATATTTAAAATCAAAGTCCTAAAAGTCCCTCAAATTTTGGTTTGAAAATTGCTTTGAAAAGTGGCTTGAAAATCCTTTTTCATAAAAAGAAAAAGCCTTTCCTTTCTTTTTCTTTTCTCTTCGCCGAATACGGCCTCGCTCCCCTTACGGCTCGCTCGCGACCCTAGCTCCCTGGCCTGCTTCGCATGTGGGCCAAGCCCGCAACCGCAGCCAGGCCAGCCCAGCTAGACACGGGCCGCCTTGCCTCTCTCCCCGCCCCCGCTTTGGGCTGGCCCATTGGCCAGCCGCAGCAGCAGTGCAGCGCGGTGGCCCGCTCCGCCCCGTGCCCAGCCGCTGCCTGGCGGGCCCTGCCTGCGGCCCCACCCGTCAGCCGCCTCCTCGCGCTTGGTTTGGAAGGCCATCGCGCCGCAGCACACGCCCGTCATTCTCGCGCCCGATGTTCGCCGCCCGCGCGCTATAAAGCTAGCGCCGCCGTCGCCGCGCCCGCTTCGCAACCCTAGGGCAGCCGCCGCCACCTCCCCGTGGCCTAGCGTGAGCAACCGCCGCCGCCACCTTCGAGCTCGCGAGCGCCGCCACCATTCAGCCTCACCGTCGCCGCCCTCTCTCCATCCCCGGCTGCCGAGGTAAGCTCCTCCCCGAGATCCACGTCACCACGAGGGCCACGCTGGTGCCCTCGGAGGGCCTCCCCATCTCCTCTGTGTGCGTCCCTGCATCACGGCCGCCGCGCCGCCACCGCCGCCGTGTCGTCCCGCGCTCCCAGCCGCGGTCCGCCGCAGTGGTGTTGCGCATCATGTGCGCGCATACACGCGCGTCGTGACGGTGCCCCCGGCTCGCATCCTCACGCCCCACAGCACCTCCCCGCCGAGCCACCGACGCCGTCCATGGTGCCACCGTGTGCCGCGGCCGCCTCCGGCCATCCCCCACCGCCAAGGCCCCTACGGCCGAGTCCACGAGGCCACGCCGTGCCTCCCCATGCCCTCCGCATCCCAAGCCGAGCACCGGAGCGCCGTTCCGGTGAGTCTCCAGCGAGCCGCCGCCGCGCACAACGCCGCTCCGGCGGCCAGGACCAGCCGGAGCCGCCTCGCTCATTCGATCGGGTCTGGATGGCTCAGATGCGCCGTTGACCCCTTGGTCAATGCGGTCAACCTGGCCCCGCCATGCTGACGTGTCACGCTGTGTCAGCAGCCGACGTGCCCGCCACGCGGCTGCCACGTGTGCGCCACGTCAGGTTGACCAGTCAACCTGGTCAACCAGCCGGTCAGCCTTGCCACTTTTATAGAAAAGCCCCTACAGTTTTCACTAATTACAGATTAGTGCAGCGTAGTTCAAAAATAATTAGATCTAAGTCCTGTTTTTCTCAGATTTAACCCCGATCTTGTTTAGGCCATAACTTCTTCATTTGAGCTCCATTTTAGGTGATCTTGGACTTATTGGAATCATATCGACGTAAGCTACGCATTAACAGTGATGATATCTTCATTTGATGCTTTTGAAAATGCAGCTTAGATGTAAGTTTGTTTAATGATCTTTTAATGGTCTTTTCAAAATGCGATTAGCCTAGATTCAACCTCGATAGTTGTACCCTCTCAACGATAGCTCCTTTGTTGGTCGTTCTTGCACTATCATGATCATGGCATCGAGATCTATCGTTTAGTCCGCTCTTTCTTTAGTGTTTCTTTTGTTTCATGCTTGTTCTGAGTGTGGTCTGTTTGTGTTGCTTGTTTGTTGCGAGTATACGCAGAGCAGTTGGCAAGTACTGAAGATCGAAACTTGAGGACCAACAAGTGCAGCTAGAGTTGGAGACCAGAAGATAGAAGAGTTGAAGATCTTGGAATACCTATGCTTTGGATAAAGGCAAGTACAGGCACCCCTTGATCATATTGAACCCATGAAATGATATCATAATGCATGCATGTGTCTAAATCTATGTAAACCTAAGGACATACTAGCCACCTATATCCATATATCACCCATGGGGGTTAGTAGATAGGTGTAGGTCTGCTAGTGCTGTACTCACCTTGTCACTAATGTTAAGTACTTTTAAAACTTGCTTCTTTAATAAAAGTTGTGCTAAAGATGGTGATGGCTGCGGCCATGGAGAAGTGGCAAGGATGCGGTGAGCATCGTTGGTTGGTGAAGCAAGGGAGATGTGGATGCTAGAGCTTTGCTGTAGCGACAGGGCATCCATGTTGTCTCTCCCTAAGGACC
>JAENPR010001138.1:0-211163 GCA_018135685.1 Themeda triandra | reverse complement strand
GAAGAACATGGAAGTGCCTAAAAACAAGAAGGAAGTGCCGCTGTCCAAAACAGAAATAAAATTGAGACCCTCAATTGGTTTACCAAAGTGGCAAGAAAACAAGTGGCACAAGCTTAGCACAGAGAAAGAAAGAGGCTTAGCATGGGTCCCCAAAGAAGTATTCAAGCTCATAAAGATGATGTTCATGCAAGCGGTGCAACAAATACAAAGGAGAGAAGGAGATTTAAGAAACAATTGCCAAGTTGGAGGTTTTCACCGAATCATCAAAATTATTTGTCATGGGATCATCCATATTCTCCCAATGCATATATCGAATTCATCCTAGGTATGCATGGTTATCCCTCATCTCTTTATTTTCATCCTTGGTATGGATCTTTATATTGTGGTAGGTTTCCAAAATTATTTACCTATCAATGACTTTCTATATCAAAAGGCGATAGTTTTGTTCGGTTCTACGTATTTTGTGGATGAATTCATATGGCCGATATACTTTGTTATCGCCCTATAGCATTTGCAATCATCGTGCTATGAGAAGACCCTCTCACAGAGATTTACCTTGATCACTTTGAGGCATGGGGGGCATGATACAAATCGGTTGATAACTTGATTTATTTTTAGTACAAAGTTAAAGCAGATTTTTTATAAATTTATTAAAATTGGCAGAATTATATGTATGCATGCTTTAATCGTGGCCAGTACTTTCTTAATGAAATTGGACATTAGATATGTTATAATCATGTTTTCTAGTTACATATACATGCATCGGTTGATTGTTGCACAAGCATCAAAATGTATTAATCGGCTGGTGCTACAAACACATCTCATGGACTTTCTGGCTGATTTGCTATTGGATTCGGCTTCCGAGGTGCTCTGTACTAGCATCCATTCGTGACCAGCTTATTCCAGTATTGCATGATGGAGTCATTGTGTGAGAAGAGGAGAATTGTATGTGGCTGTTACTGTCCACAACGTTCAATAACAGCAAGGCTGATTTCTTGTATCGGCTTAGTAAAGTTGGATAAAAAAAAACTCTTGACACCAAACCAGGGGCAATCAGAATTGGAACTTGACAGCCAACGAAGTGAAGAATTCCAGTGAGGTGGTTCGATTACAACTGGCGTTTGACTGAATTCTAATCAGAATGCCAAGCAAAGGCTGATTTGATGAATACGGCCTATCGCCTTTGGAACATCAGCGATACATGCTTATGTTCTCCCCAGAACATCATGGCGATGTATACATCGGCTGCTAACTATTTTTGCTCATGCATCGGATGATAGCTATACATGCATCAAAATGGTTAATCGGCTCTGATTATTTTAGGCACAAAATAATATGGCCATATTTTATTTTATCCAAAGAATAAATTAGTCGATTACATATATGCATACTTTAATCGTGGCCTCTATTTTGTTATTCAAAACTGGCCGATTAATGCAGCCAAGATGTTTGATATGTGTGCGTTGTCTGGTAAAATCTGTTATACAAGGATGCTTGTTCATAAAGTCGAATTACAAGGAAGCTTATAACTAGAGCTGCGCATATGTACATGGGCTGAGGAATGCTAGTATTAAAGAGGCAGAAATCCAGTTGACCTAAAGGAGGTGTATGAAACGTACATATATATAGTGGTGTCTTGATGGAGGTCTAAACACAGGAAGCTGTGCAGCCTTGAACTACAAGCATCAGGTAGGGAGTCATAGCATATTTTGATATAGATGCCTTTTGCTATCATCGGATATTTTGTCGAATCCTAGATTCGGCATATTTTTAGAAAGTAGTAAAGCTATCACGTTGGCTCGATATGCGTCCATTGGGGTGGCGGATGGTGTATTTTCATATATATAAAAAAGAAGACCGACTGATGCTCAAAGAACTGCAGATATACATACAGTGGCTGGCCGATGTATACATCGTCATAGATCCCCGGATAGCGATGAGTTGGACATCATCGCTGTTTGGTACTTTATGTTTTCGAGGCTCATATAAATCTCACCTGAAAACGAGAGGGTCATGTGTTGACACTCAAATTTGGCCATACCAATTTAATTGGACTGCTGGCGGTATTTAAGTGCACAAGCTTTCTCGGCTCATTCAGTTGGACATGATGTATTGGTGATAGTTGTAGAGTCCCATGAACTGTTGAGCAATGACCATGCCAAGAGCTTAGGGCTATGCAGGGGCCTAGCTATCCTAACGTGTAAAAGAAGCAAGGAAATGAAGCTGCACCACTACGCCACCCGGCCAACTATAGGGGCATTTGCATGTGCTTGTAGGGCGGTTGGCCCAGCCGCCCTACGCCTCCCGCACTTACAGGGCGGTTCGTGTTGAACCGCCCTTATAATGCATTTTTAAAAAAAAACCCAGAAAAACTCCGAAAATAATAGAAAAAAAAAATTTAAACCCGGGAAGGGCCCCACCCGATCAACCATCAATGCCATTTATTCGCACTTATAGTATTTTCTCGAGCATTTTTTTGCATCACCCGAGATTCGAACCCACAACCACCCTGGATTGAACCCATGACCACCGGGATTGAACCCACGACCTCACCCATTTCACGCGGTTCCTCCTTATCGCACTACTGTGCTACGCGTACTACATATAGTTTTAGTTCTCATATTGTACCCAAAGAGTAATTTGCTTATTTAAGGCCCCAAATGATATCAAATCAAAAAAGTCGTCAACTACAAACTTTCATATCTTTTAAGAGATTTTACACTTACTGTTTAGAAAGATTTTTCATCCGAGGTCATTTATAAAATTTGAATTTCAAATTTGAGAAACTAAAACGTAGGTTTCGCATGACTAGATGAAGTCAAATAAAAAGTTTTCAGCTACAAAGTTTCATAACTTTTTGAGATGTACAAACTTCATATAGAAAGTTTTTCCATCCGACATCGTTTATAAAATTTGAATTTTAAATTTGAGAAACTAAAACGTAGGTTTCGCATGACAAGATGAAGTTAAATCAAAAAGTTATCAACTACAAAGTTTCATAACTTTTTGAGATTTACAAACTTCTATAGAAAGTTTTATCCGACATCGTTTACAAAATTTGAAATTTTTTAAAACCACTTATACACCTACTGAGACCCGCTGCCAGGGCGGCTCAATCACCGGCCGCCCTTACGTAAGAGGCGGTGGTGATTGAGCCGCCTGCAACGACTACGACCCGCTGTAAGGCTGGTGATTGAGCCGTCGCTTACAGTGAAAGGGGAAGCTCCGTAGTGTTTTTTTTACGTAGTACACAGAAATCAAGGTGGCCGTACGCCGCAATGATATGTGACAACGTATGCGTTTGGGGGCTCTAGCATATGTGTACGTCATTGTTTGGATACTGGCTAGCTGGGCGGTGTCCTGTTCGTCTACGAGGTTGTGCTCGTACCTGTGCCCGGCAAGGTAGGAACCTAGTTGTGTTCACCCAGGTGCCTTGACGGTTGAGCCGAACGGTGTTGTTCGGTTATTCTAATTCCTATACCGGAAAGACCAGCCGTCCTATAAATATGAGGGTGACGGCTGATTGAGGTATTCCAACTACACAATCGACAAACAAATACAACCAAAACCAATCTATCTTTTACCTTTGCTCTATTCTCCAGCTCTGTGCTGCCCATGGCTTGATCCAGACGATCAAGGATGGCGTCCTAGGCTCGTCGTCGACCTAGGGCAACCGACGACCTCCTCGATCTGACGAGATCCCTCTCAAGCGAGGGCTTCAACGGCTCCTTTGCTAGTTTGCTCGGAAACTAGCCGGCTCTTCGTCACGAAAGCACGTTGGATTATCCTTTGCCGGTTTGCTCGTAAACCTCGCCGCTCTCACCGCGAAAAGTGTTGGTTATCTCCGGCCGTTGACGAGCTCTACATCGGCCTATTGATCTCTAGATCGGTTTGCCGGTCACGCTACATCGTCGCTGCGTTGCGGTGTGCGCCTAGGGCTACCTCGAGGGCGCCTAAAGCCCACGTGTGGTGTGTTTGCCGTCGGATCAATTTCGGCGTCGACAATGTAGTATGCTACTCTCCTTATATTCTTGATTTCTTTCTATTCTTCTTGTATGGGAAATTTCTGAGGTAAATCATGCAGTGTGTATGCTAGAGTGAAAGGGAAATCATGGTCTGATGCATGATTGAACTAGTGCTGGCTAGATGTCTTAAGTATGCAGCTCTATACTTCTACAGTTCAATCATAGTTCTTTTTTCTTCTTTGATATGGTGAACTGTAGATTTAGGTTGTAAATACTCGGATTTCCATGAGCGCTACAAGCAGCATGAGCACTACAAGCAGCAGCTTAGACTGCTTATTCTTATTCTTTCTAATGTACTCATGGGTGCCAATTTGTGGATGCTTGCGCAAATTGAACTATATAAATTGTCCCATAACTTCAAAAAGGAAAAGTGATGTATATTAGAATATTGACACCATGCAATTTCACCTGCTTATGTATCCGGTTCATCCGTAGTCACTGAAAATGCTCCTTTCTAGTGCTATTGAGTTTGCAGAGGTTAGCTTCTAGGTTGAAATGAGTACTACACGGTGAACTTAGTACCATTTTTCAAGCACTATGGAGATTGATTACGTATTTTCAGTCATCTTTGGTTGATGTGCTTGATAGAAGCATGCATATGCCTACATTTGATTATTTTCACATGTTTCAGGTAATTAGGTATATGTGCCAACTGTCACCTCAGATTTGTCCAGGTGCTGCTGGCATCTCCTAAAAGCCCTCACTTAAATGATAAATATTTTGAATAGCTGGTAAGTTTTTGTCTGATATCTTGCCTTACATCACTGATAATTGTTATTACATTCTTCTCATGAGCTGCTTGTTACTACTAGCTGTTTAATTGGTCTATATAAAAATTTGTTACTACTGATATAACCCTTGTCTCCATCTTTCAAAGTTCATCTGCCAAATGTAAACATATTTGAACACTGTCATATCCAAGTGTTGACTCCTATAAGAAACAAGATGCTTGTTTAATCTATCTGCCTCCATATGAAATCAGCTGTTGTATATGTGTTAGTTATGGAGTTGCAGCTTGCCTTTTCACTGCATGAGTGTTTGTGCAGGTGGCTGCATATAACGTGTGTGCTTGTGCTGAAGTGGTGGCTGCATACCGCCATCAAATAGCAGCTAGCTAGTACTTGCAAACTACCTACTCAAGGATCAAGGCATGTTGATTTCTTGGTGTCAGATAGAAGCTAAGCAACCTGTAGTTCTGTTCGGAGGTACATATGCCATCAAAAGTGTAGGTTATGAGTTAGCAATTTTAACTTGTGCTGCTTGTTAGGAGTTAGAGCATCTTCAAGAGTTTGCCAAATTAATTTTTTATCCATAAAAATTTGGCAAAACATAAAAAACATCCTCCAACAGTTTGGCATCCAACTTGTCAAATTTTAGCAAGTTGCCAAATTCCACCCCTCCACGCGCATATATGCGCGCGGGAGGGTTTCCATCGAGTTGCCATCGCGCATGCAACCACTTGTTTGCTTTATCATGCAACCACTAGCTAGTTGATCGGGTTGCAAATGAGTCTACTATTTTAATTTTTGCCAAACTTAAATGGCAAACTATTGGAGATGCTACAATATTTTACTTGCCATATGTTTTAGACACTTGTCAAATCATAAGATTTGGCAAGTGAGTTTTAGCAAACTCTTGGAGATGCTTTGTAATTTGTACTGCCTGTTAGGTACCTAAGTAGAAGGCTAATTGGAGGCACCAACTATTAGTCATCTTTGTATTTACGAACATATATCTTTGTATTTATGAACAACTTCAATGATCTAAGATTATTGTACTGTGTGGATGAATGATCAAATGACATGTAGATCACTGATGAATTATTAAACGACTCAATGATGTTCTAAGATTATTGTACTGTGTGGATGAATGATCAAATGAGATAAAGACCAATGCATGATTAAAAGACATGTAGATCACTAATCTAGATGGTTAAATTATGGATTATGAATATGCTGATTTGGCTTTTCCTGACGGCTGGTAACCGACGGGAAAAGATTCTGGGTGTATCCTAACGGGTTCATAACCGACGGGAAGATTCAGGTCTCTCCTGATGGTAGATAACCGACGGGAAAGTTTCAGATCTCTCCTGACGGTAGGTGACCGATAGGAAAACTTTCCCTGACGGTAACGAGAAAACCTACGAGGAAAACTTTCCATGACGGCTCTAACCGTCGGGGACTAATCCCTAACGGTGTACCGTCAGGGAAACATGACTTTCCGTGTCGTTTTTCTCCTGACGGCTCATCCCTGACGGTTGTCGTCACGGATAACCTTCCCTGACGGGTTTAGCAACCATAGCGCGACACGTGGCCTAATCACAAAACACCACGTGGTCCCATAAAAAACTGACACGTGACGGTCCTAGGCCAGCAACATGTGGCGGTCCATTCATCGCCACGTGGTAGTCCACGTCATCCGCCACGTGGTCCACATCATTCGCCACGTGGCGGTCCCACGTCATGACCACATGTCTATCCATGTCCGGGCCGCCACGTGGCGAACGCCATTGCCGCCATGGCAAATCGGCGTTGGCAGCCTAACGAGTGCCATGTTATGACGAAAATAGGGCCACATCAGTGACGAAAATAGTCATTTCGCCACCGTGGTCAATCAATGATGCTAATTCCATGACGAAATGATTTTCGTCACAAGTTTGTCACAAAACACCTTCGGTGACGAGTTTGGAGCCTTCCGTGATGAAAGTAGAGCGTCATTAATGAGTTGTGCGCGCAAGACAAGCGTTGGCAGAGAAGTAGGGGGGCACGCGATGTTCAACAACGAGGTATGTCGAGCTCATTTGGTTGGAAAAGACGACATGCCGTTCGTCCAGAGTGAGGTAAAGGCGGGGTCATGGTCGCCATAGCCCGTGACAGGCTCGCGCGATCGGCTTCGACCACGACTGGTTAGGCAAGCGCGCCTTGAGCACGTGGGGACAAGGCAAGCATGGTTTTAGAGAAGAAAAGAAAGATGAGCGAATATTTGTTTTTCACTAATCAGTGGCATTTTTTTAGATAATGGATAAGCATATCCGGCCTCTACATCCGAGGATGTACACGACTAATTATTACAAGGTTTTTCAAATAAACAAAGAGAGAAAGCCAAGGTCTTATAGAACGACCCGACGCTAATTCAAACAATATAAGTGTTTCCATTCTTTATTGGAAAACTCTAGAGCAATTACTTCTAACTTCTTGCTCATCGTGGAGAGTGCATCCTTGGCCGTCCCATCATGCCGCACCGTGCCCATGAGCGCAACCGATGCTCCTCTCGAAAATGACTTGCATAATAGAGTTATAATTCATTTGATTAAAGATAACATCATTACGGCATCTCCAGATAGCTTGACACATTGCAACCACCCCCACCCAAATCAATTTTCTAATCTTTTTATATTGATTAGTAAGCCAACTCCCAAATATGTGGTTGATTGAACTAGGTGGGGTTAGCTTAGTAGCAAGAAGATAATCCTCCAAATCATTTTTTGGTAAGGGGGCAATCTAGGAATAAATGTTGGATATTTTCATTCCCATTGCAACGAGATACATTTCGACTCCCTTTCCAATTTTTCTTAGCAAAGGTTGTCTTTAGTTAAAACGACACCCTTTGTAAGAACCAAAGAAAGATTTTGATTTTTAGAGGTATTTTTAACTTCCAAATCATCCTATGATGAAATGGTGGGTGTGTATTTATCGATATTGATACATGGAACGGACTGAAAATAACCCAGATTTGGTTAAAGTCCAACGAAAATGATCGGGCCTCGCTTCCAATTCAACATTGGAGATTTATGCTACTAAGCTCCGCCATTCGTAAAATTTATTATCCACCGAGCCCTTCTAAAAGAAATGTTTAGGGGTCTCGGTATTCATCACTTTTGAGACCGTTGCATGTGGGTCTCGTACTATATTAAATATGTTGGGAATACGCCTAGAGGTAATCATAGAGATGATGATATTCTCGCCCGTATCCATGATATGTAATGTGTCCATTGAATATCCATTAAAGACAACTTGTATTGATTGGCAATTATATGAATTGTTTGTGGAACTCTTTTACTTGTATGGTTATTCTATATTTGTCCATGGTCAGAGTTCATGTGAGGACACACATGAATACTAGACTAGCACATGTATTAGTTGATGACTATGTTTCACAAGTCATGGACATGGGGATGTCGAACTAATAATGTGGGCACATGTATGACATGTGAGCCGGACCGACCCAACATGAGATTGTCTCTATACACATCCTATACGTTATGTCCTTCGACACGAGATTGTTGTATGTGCTCGAGATGTGTATCGACTTGCTTAGGGGTGACAAACGCTACTCCGTTACCGGGTAGTTATAAAGGACGCCTTCGGTTTGTCGAGAAGCATGCTATGAGACATAGACAATCAAGATGGGACTTGCCCTCTGCGATGAGAGTGATATCACCGGATCACTCAAGTGATTGGATCAACAAATGCATGGCCGTGCTTGGGTTAAGTGTTAACCCACGAGTTGAACCAAATATCATGAGGCAAGGGAGTAACATGTATGTGGTCGTGGTGGTTAAATCTGATATGATCATTTGCGTGCACATAGGAGTTGTCACGCCTTGCTAGAGGCCGTTGTCGCCTATTGGGCGAATAGGAGTATTCGGCCCATGTCTATGTGTACGTGAACCCATAGGGTCGCACGCTTTAAGGCCGGAAGCCTAATTCAAAGTTGGACCCGAATTAGACAATGCTTAGGGTTTCTAATGGGCCTCCAACTCGGGAGCACATGAGAGACGCCTATATAAGTAGAGGGGAGGGGCGCGCCAGACCTAATCCACGTCCTTTGGCTGCCGCCGTCACCCTCCACGCTCTCGCCTTCGTCCATCACGGACCTAGTAGTCCGAGGCGCGCCGCTTCTTCCCCGTACGTGTGGACACCTCGCGAGGTGCTGCATCCGGAGCACGAGGACGAACCACAAGTGGTGGGAGGAGTTGCCGGATGACCACGCACCGCACGGCACCGTCGCGACGCGTTCGACTACATCGAGTCGTCTTCCGCCGCATCTGCGCGTCTAGTGGTAATCCCGTAACCTGTAACTAGTAGTAGATCCTGGTTTATGAGTAGAAAAGTTTTGTTTTCTGGCTAGCGTAGCACCCTCATAACCCTTCAAAATAAGGATGGATATTTAACTTTCAATGGCTTATTGCCTACCCATATATTATCCCAAAACCTAGTATTAGTTCCATCCTTAATATTGAAGGAACCGGTTAACTAGTACCTCATCTTTGATCTCGCATGAGGCCTCTCCAAAATGAGAGTCATTGGGTTTGGTCATCACTTGAGTAAGGCTTTTGGAGTTTAGGTATTTATTTCTTAGCATAGATTGCCACATGCCTTGTGTTTAAAAGATTAACCAACCATTTGGCTAGAAGGCATTTATTTTGCGATGCAAATTAAGGATACCTAATCCTCCTTGGTCCTTGGGACGGCACATGATATCCCATTTGGCAAGTCGGTATCTCGTATTTATCGTAGGAACCTTGCCAAGAACCTGATCTATAAAAATCCGACCTCTTAAGTACTCCCTTGGGTATCTCAAAGAAAGACATCGTATATATGGGTAGGCTACTTAGAACTGAGTTCAACAACTAGTCTTCCCCCATAAGACAATATTTTGCTTTCCGGCAAGAGAGCTTCTTCTTAAAACGGTCTTCTACCTTGCTCCATTCGGAATTAAGGAGTTTTCGTGGTGCATGGAAATCCCTAAATATCCGAAAGGATATTCCCCCGTGTTACAACCAAAGAGGTCGGTGTAGAAATTTTCCATCTCTTTGGCCGCACCATAGCAAAGATTTCACTCTTGTGAAAATTGATCTTTAATCCGTATAAGCTGTTCAAAAGCGCAGCGCTAGCCGGTTTCAGGTCTTGCTCGGATCGTGATCTAAAAAGATAACAAAGTGTCATCCGCATATTGTAAAATGGATAAACCATCATCTATAAGATGGGGAACGACACCTCTTATTTGACCATCGGCTTTTGCTCGTCAATAAGAAGAGCAAGCATATCTCGCAACGATGTTAAATAAAACGGGTGACATAGTGTCTCCTGTCTCGAGACCCGTTTGCTTTGGAAGTAGGGTCCTACATCATCATTAACTTTGACACCTACACTTCCCCCTGTCACCATTGCTTCAATCCAGCGACACCACTTTGGTGAAAAACCTTTCATACGTAGCGTTTGCTGGAGGAAAGATCACTTCACCTTGTCGTATGCCTTTTCAAAATCGATTTTGAAAATGACACCGTACATTTTTTTTGGTGTGAAGTTCATGGATGGTCTCGTGTAAGATAATGACCCCTTTCATAATATTACTACCGTGCGGAAAAAGCCGTTTGTGTTGGTCTCACCACGTTTTAGCTACTAAATTAAGCCTATTTGTGCCCACTTTAGTGAATAATTTAAAACTCACATTTAGAACACAAATCGGCCTATATTGCCGGATTGTAGTGGCATTATCAATCTTTGGAATTAAGGTGATGATGCCAAAATTCAGGCTATAGAGATCAAGAGTCTCTCTATGTAATTCCTCAAATAAGGGTAAAAGATCACCCTTGATAACTTCCCAAAAGACCTGATAGAATTCCGCAGGAAAACCATCCGGGCCTGGAGCTTTATTATGCTCCATTTGGAAGACCGCTTCCTTCACTTCGATTCGGTGAACGGGCTTATGAGGATATCATTTTCCTCTCTGCGATACTGGGTGGAACATCCGTGGTTTTGCTCTTCAAACGGGGAAATGTCGAGAGCTTCCGGTTGGCCAAATAGATCCTTGTAATAAGTCGTGATATGACTTTTGAGGTTGTTATCACCTGTGACAACACCTTGATCACTTTCAAGTTTAAAAATGTGTTGTTTACGGTGTTTTCCATTGGCAAATCAGATGAAAGAACGGTATTAGCATCCCCTTGTAATAGGTTTTAACCTTGGCTCTCTCATACCACTTTAGTTCCTCTTCTCTCAAGAGATTAACCGAGACGTTCTTTAAGATAGTGTTTCAAATTAATCTCTTGATCCAATAAAGGAGTGGTTTCGCTCTCCCTATTAAGATCATCTAGGAGAGCTAGCGAGTTTTTTCTCTTTTCGATAAGACCTGTGTGTTTAGCCCAACCCTTAGATATTGTCGGAGTCCATGGATCTTAAACCGCCAACGTTCAAGGGGTGGATCCATTGCATGGAGAATTCCAAATATTTGCAACCATACCATAGAATCCACTAATCGGTGGCATGGTGGGTAATTTCGGCCAACTCTCTAGATCCACGAAAATCCATAGATCTTGCCCCGAATAAAGTTTTTTTAGGCGAACATGATCTAAAGCACCAAGATGTGGGAGGTGAGTCGACTCACTTAGCTAGGTGACTCAATGTGGCACTACACCTAGCCATCCAGGTTCAAATTCCGTCAGAGCGAATTTGGGTGCCTATTTTTAAAAAAAAAAAAATCCTTACGCCTTTTCTTGTCAAAAAAAAAAGCATCAAGATGTCCCAAACATCTTCTTAATAAATTATATTTCTGATTTTTTTAATGAACTAAGATGTCGGTTTCACACCTTCACCTTCAAACCAATTAAAACCATCGCATTAGGCCTCTCAAATTTGAGAATTCACCTAATATAACATTTGTTCTTTAGTAAATATATACCATAAAAACTAAGAATTCCCCATGCGTTGTTGCGGTACGAAGAGGAATAAAAATATATTAGAATGGTGAACTAATATGGTGAACATATTACATGTGAAGATAAATTATTAGTGGCAAATTATAAATGATTCGGCACGGTAGACACATTACATGTTAAGGAAATTGATAGTGAAGTTGATAGTGGGTTCTTTAGTGGACTTTGTTGCATATCGAGAAAAATAGATAGTGATGTTTGTCTATAAAAAAGTTAGGGATTTGCTAAATCCCAAAAAAATCTAGGCGATGTTGGCGAGAACATCGCCGTATTACTGTGCACCCGCATCATCGCTCGAGGCCAAAACATCAAGCATTGACGAACATTGGCGAACATGGCCAGAACATCGAGTGAGTGTCGAAAAGAGAGAACCCAGTGATTCGTGCGAAATATCACCGGGCATAGGACAGAAAATCATTGCACACAAGGGAGAACATCCACGGAATTCAGGCAGTGCAATGGACCCTGTCGCCTGGGTTTTTTTTCAAAAACCCAAGCGGCGGTATATAAGAAAAGTGTAAGAGTTATAGATAACATATTCTAAGTGGACATGTAGAATAATAACACATAGTTAAATTCCCGATTTACTCAGAATCTTATAAAATGAAAGTATATGCCATTGAAAAACAGTGATATACATACAGGAATATAGAATCCTTCAGTCCTGATTTCACCTTATCTCCTAACCAAACATAGATTTCAATATCGCTGTTCCCCCAACGGCCCACGCCCAAACCCCCCAGGCCCCGTCCAAAACCCACCGCCTCCGCAGCCATGCTCCGCCGCCTGTTCCTCCACCACGCCCGCCGCCGCGCCTCCACCACTCCTCCTCCTCCTCCTCCTCCTCCGGCACCGCCGCCTCCGTTCCCCTCTCCACCCCAACCTTCGCCATCTTCGGCGCCAACACGGGCGTCGGCAAGACGCTCGTCTCCGCGGGGCTCGCCGCCGCGCTCCTCGCCTCCCCGTCCCCCACCGTCTCCTCCGTCGCCTACCTCAAGCCGCTCCAGACGGGCTACCCCGCCGACTCCGACGCGCGCTTCGTCTTCAGCAGGGCCACCGCGCTGCTCCGCGCCTCCATTCCCCCCGAGCCACCCGCCTCGTCGCCTCATGCCGCACCCTCTTCCCGTCCCCCGCCGTGGAGGCGGAGGCCAACGCGGGACCCCTCCACGAGAGTCAGGAGAAGGTGGTGCTGAGCTACGGAGCGGGAGGTGCGGCGGCGGTGGCGACCAAGGTGCTCGAGTGCCGCACGGCGTACGCGTGGCGGGAGCCCGTGTCGCCGCACCTGGCAGCGGAGAGGGAAGGAATGGTGGCCCGGGATGATGAGGTCAAGGGGTGTGTCGCGCAGTGGCTGCTGGAGGAAGGCGTCGGGGAGGGTGGGGAGGTGTGGAAGGTGCTGGAAACCGCTGGTGGCGTTGCCAGCCCCAGTGCCTCTGGCACGCTGCAGTGTGACCTCTACCGGTGTGTGCCTTTCACTCCTTGCAGCTTAGCTATTGATTTCGTAAGCATGCCTTATTTCTTTGCTAGATTTTATGGAATTTGGATATAATGTGTCTAGGACAAAATGAACAAAATGACATTTGGATTTTGTTTGTTGCCTGTGGTGGCTGTGCGTTGCAATTCAGCATCATGGTAATTGATCTGATTCCCATGCATGTTGCATTTACTCTATCTGAAATATAGTTCAATGGAAGCATAATTTAGTAGACTTGTATGGTAATTGTAGTCTTAATGGTATTCTGTACAGCCATATCAATGGGAATTGGAAATAATAGAGAATGTTTTTCTTCCAACATGGTAAAACCGAATTTCATTACCAAAGCAACGAAATTACATTCACACCATTTTTTAGTAAGATCTCTGTCTGAGACATTCAAGCAAATGTTCTGAAGTTTACTAGGCTGTATTTCAAAGACACAATACAAGATTCTACATTTCTATGCAAATAAACTTAAACTTTAGTCGGATTCGAACATTTTGAGTCTTATGATGCAACTTGATTCCCTAAAAATGTGCTGCCCTAACCATTAGGAACTGCCTGGAATCCCTATATCTCATTCTTTTGTTTCCCTCCCCATGTTGTCCTTGTCCCTGAGATTGCCTGAAGGACAAAAAAATTTTGAGTCTATGCTATGGTCTTCTCTTGCTTCAACAGATTCTGATCTGTCTTCAGTTGAGGATAAACAAATGTCTGTTCATGCACTGGAGCAATTCCATGTTATCTCAGCTCAGTAAACACTTCTATACTCCAGTTTATGGTGCTGGATATTATCTGGCTAGTTTACTATTAACAATTATTGATTCCTGAATTGTAGTTTTGAGCTTGTGAATTCATCGAATAAATCTTATGATGATCTGCATATTATTCTCTTTATTTCTTTCCCCTCTTTTACAGTTTAAGTTTTGCATCTAAAATAACTGCTAGGTCAAGTGATGCTACCAAGCATTTCAGATTGAAATTCAAAATGCCTTAACCTCTTAAATCACCTTCTGATGTTAACTGATAGCTTGAAAATTTTAAGTGTCTCTTTGTTGGGTTGATCTTTTAGTTGGCTATTATTGGTTTCTTTCAACTCTTGACAGGCCTTTTAGGTTACCTGTTATTCTTGTTGGAGATGGTCGTCTTGGTGGTATTTCATCCACTTTGTCTGCATATGAAACTTTGTTGCTAAGAGGGTATGATGTGAGTGCAGTTATTTTGGAAGATCGTGAGTTATCAAATGACAAATTCTTGCTTTCTTACTTGAGAAACAGGTTTCTATTCATGACCATCCGTTTAATTCTTTTATTTTATTAAATTAGTAGTTCTGTTGCTCTGATTTTGTTTATGGTAGCTTTAAACTCTATTGATTTTGTTGTTTAGGGTACGTGTGCTCACCTTGCCACAAATTCCTGAGGATCCTTCAGATGACCTGACTGATTGGTTTTCTGAGTCATCCTCAGCTTTTAATTTCCTCAAAGATGCCCTGCAATCATTTCATTCCACAAGAATAGAGAGGCTAAACAACATGCAAAGAAAATCGAAGGATTTATTGTGGTGGCCTTTTACTCAGCACAATCTTGTTCCTCAAGATTCTGTTACAGTAATTGATTCACGTTGTGGTGAGAATTTTTCTGTGTACAAGGTTTGTCCACTTTCTAGTTCTACTCCTCTCTCTTCATTATTTGTTCAAAAGAAATTTGTAATGATGTTCTGGTTGTGCAACAAGGTTGGCTGATGAAGTGTTCATTATATAATTCTCTAAATCTTTGATGTAGGTTAAAGAAAAAATTCTCGTCCCTCAATTTGATGCATGTGCAAGTTGGTGGACTCAAGGGCCTGATTGTAACTTGCAGGTTTTGTCCTCATATCTCCGGCATATGTGATTTATTTTGCTACAAGAAGTCCCTTTTATACTTTTTATTGGTATAAAGTTGTGTATTTAAATTTTTGACAAGAAATTTTTGTAGCCTAAACTTGTATACTGGAACTTTTGACAGGAAATTTTTGTAGCCTAAAGCCCTAAACTTCTCTTTACTCATTAGATTGAACTTGCAAGAGATATGGGTTATGCTGCTGCAAGATATGGTCATGTGATGTTTCCAGAGAATGTTCATGAGCCTGCTCTTCGTTCTGCAGAAGTTTTACTTGGAGGAGTTGGTAAAGGTTTGTAAATTTAGCTTTTCTTCCACTGAGTGTAGCATTGGCTCAATTCAAACTCTATGGTACTCTATAATGAATTTGATGTCATATTAATATGAAAATTGACTTGGAGCTTGAAATATGTCTCACCTTCCAAATTCTCTTCTTTTTTCTTGGATATTTCTAGAGCTTATGTGCCTGATGATTCATTATGTTTACCTCTAGAAATGAGGTGATTATAAGGATGTGTATGTGAAATGAGACATGCCTTTCTGGCTCATATAATAATTTAACCTTGTACAATACGATTATTTCTTCCTTTGTTTCAATATTTGTGTTTTGTTTTCTTATTTAGTTTTTGCAACTCTATCCACATGGGTGATAGCATTATTTCTTTTCATGTGCCTGTCATATTTGTGTTGGCTTATTTGTGCCACAACATCCCCCTTTTTTCTCAGGTTGGGCTTCTCGAGTTTATTATTCAGACAATGGATCCACTGCGATTGAAATTGCTCTGAAGATGGCATTTCGTAAATTTTGTCTTGATCATGGAATTATGTCTGGCAGTGAAAATTTTACAAGAAATGAAAGAAACATTCAGTTGAAGGTATGTGGCGTCCATACTAAACATCCTTGTCTTCCTTATTTAATTATTGACTGAGCTACTAAACAGTTCACAGTCAGAGAATGATGTTTTTTGTTTTTTCTTCATGACTGTCAACCTCAGTTAATCACCACAACCCTGTGCTTATTTAATTAATTATATTTCATATGTCGTTTTAGTATTTACAGGGGACAATTTAATATAAATGTTGTATGTGTGTGTGGGTGGTGCGGTCACCCCCTGTGGCCTTTGCTGTGTCCTGTTACTGTTTTAGTTTATGCAGTTCTTTGGGTGCCGGGGGGATTTTTTTCCCCACGGATTTTTTTTAAAACAAAATTATAAATGTTGTATAAATAACTGCAAATGCCCATTTTGTGCATCCTAATATATTCTTAACAATTGATTCCTCTCTAGGTGCTTGCTCTAAATGGTTCCTATCATGGTGATACTTTGGGTGCTATGGAAGCTCAAGCTCCATCAGCTTATACTTCTTTTCTTCAGCAACCATGGTAATGAATTTGAGCATTGTAGTTACTATACTGAATGTTTCTAGATTTCTCTACTCTTCTTCAGTTCTCTTTCGGAACGGTGCCCATTTCTGTCGCTAAACTATGCTGATTGTCTTGGTGTTTATACTCCTCAGTGGTTCTCTGTGCTAACCGTGGTCTTTTCTGTACCAGCCTTTTCTTTGATAGCCTATAGGATTTTCTTTTCTAGTTTTTATGTGCCACACTCCTTTTTTTACAACCTCCTACCTTGCTGTTGGTTATCATATCAGTAAGTAAAAGCTGAGATCAATTACATGAGGTTTCTTTTGTAGGTATTCAGGTCGGGGACTTTTTTCTAGATCCTCCAACTGTGTATATTAAAAGTGAGGTCTACAATATTTCTTTGCCCCAGTCAATGCAGCATGATCCTCAGACATATGGCGATACATGTCAGTTTCTTGTGTTTGACACATCAGATCTAATTCCTTATGGGCGTTTATTTAGTTTGTTCTTCGATTCAAAATGCAGGCTTTTCTTCACAAGCTGAAGTCTTTTGCAAGACCAGGGATAAAACGTTTGCTGCTGATTTGTATTCGTCCTATATAAAACAGAAACTATCAGAATTTTCTCTATCAAGTAGTTCTGAACATCTTGCAGCACTAATTATAGAACCAGGTACATAAAGTTTCACTCTTTGAGCTTCTTGGGGATATTTTCATTTTTTTTCCTCTTTAGCCTTTAGTATGTCTACTATCATTTCATACTAACAACTGATAAAATCTCAGTATTTTCCATGCAATTTACTGCTTCAACCTCATTAACCCATATTTGTGTAGTAATACAAGGTGCAGGTGGAATGCTCATGATAGATCCTCTTTTCCAGCGAGTACTTGTGAGTGAGTGTAGAAGTCGAAAAATACCTGTCATATTTGATGAGGTATTTACAGGATTCTGGCGTCTTGGTGTGGAGGTAATACTTGACAGTACCTTTTCAGAGGATAAATAGGTATTTTCTTTGTATTTCATAACCTTGGTAACTTCTCTTTCAGTCTGCTACAGAGTTACTTGGATGTTTACCTGATATCGCCTGCTATGCGAAATTGATGACTGGGGGAATTGTACCATTAGCTGCAACCTTAGCAACGGAGGAAGTTTTTGAATCCTTCGAAAGTGACTCTAAGGTACTCATCTTGAATGTGTTTGCATAATTAGCCTCAACCATCTTGAAGCATGAACGCATGATCTTTGATGTTGTGTCAGTAGTATCACAATGAATGTGCCATTACAGTTTAGCACTGATTCTGTTTTTTACCTGGTCCAGCTTACGGCGCTCTTACATGGTCATTCCTACACTGCTCATGCTATGGGCTGTGCTGCAGCTCTAAAAGCTATGCAGTGGTACCGGGATCCATCCACCAATTTGAACCTTGATACGGACCACATGAAGCTCAAGGAGGTAATGGCATATGCTGTTTGAGTAGGTAGAAATGGTTATTTAAAATAACTCACATGAATTTTAGAATAACTAAAACTAGGATAGACTAAAACTATGGTTTGTGATACTCCCTCTGATTCCTTTACCTCTTCGATGTATGATATACTGTGGTTACATAAGTACACATATTTCTTTTCTTTTTTTTTTTTAAGCCATGGCGTTCTTAAAGAACAGTTGTTCTGGATCGTACAAACATAATATCAGGAGCATGCCCTTCTCTTAACATTATATCTTGCCAATTCATGCTTGTAATTATGCACTTCGAAAGATAAGTGATAAGGTTTACTCTCAATTTGCAGTTGTGGGATGGCACACTTGTTAAGCAGTTATCGTCACTACCGAATGTGAAAAGAGTAGTCTCATTAGGAACTCTGTGTGCAATTGAGCTCAAGGCTGAGGGATCCGATGCTGGGTATGTCACTTATGAAGTTATTATATTTTTTAAGCTTCACTGACGAATTTTAGTATTTTTCTTGGCATAAAGAACTATTTTAAAAGATGATCCAATGACGGCTAGTTTGGCATCTTTTGCTGCACAGAGTTTTGTTATGGTCCTATGGAGGTCTTTTTTTTTTCCTCGAACACGCAGGAGGGCTGCACATCGTTGTATTAGTAGAAGAAAAAGGAGTCATACTTAGACCCAAACACACACAAACACACCTCTGCACCTTCCCTGTTTTCTAAGGCTTAAGCACCTGTCTCTGAGTATACAGTGACCGAGTGGCTAAAAAACTAGAAGCCCCTAGCAGTGAGCAAGGATAGAACCTTTGCTCCTGCCATACACCACTAATGAGCCTCATCCCTAGCTTGACTCAGGGTCGTGTCAATGCTTGGTTCAGCCCCATTGAAGACACAGTCATTCTGGTGTTTCAGATGCTCCAGGCGCCAAAGGATAATGATAGAGTTTCCTTTTTCTTACGGGCTGTAGTTGCTTCCGCCTTTTCCCACCAATCCTCCCAAGTTGAATCAGTGTGCGTGAGTAAAGAAAGCCCAACGCGTTGCAAGAGGGAGAACCAAAACTGCCTAGCAAAAACACACCCAATCAGGAGGTGCTGAATGCTTTCTGTTCCTGGTCACAAAGCAGATATTTGGCTGGGTAGGGAAGTCCTTGCCAAGCAAGCCTGTCAGTTGTACAGCACCGGTTATGAGCCAACCAGCCACATGAAAAAATGGCATTTGGGAGGGGCCCATGGTCTGAAATAAATGGCACCCTGAAAGAACGCTTCATATGCAGACTTTGCCATGTATTCTCCTTAAGGCCCCATTTGGATCCCTTCATTTTGGAGGAATTGGAATCTACTTTAAGAAATTAGGCTATTTGGCTTGGAATTTGAGATTCCACAACTTTCCAAAGTTCACATATAAGCCTATCTCAAATTCATAGGGTGGGAGATGGGAAATGGATTCTTCTTCTCCAACTTAAGTACAACTTTACTTGACGGATTCTATGGATTCTTCTTCCACAACTATAGTTTATTACAAGAATTCAATTCCAAGGATCCAAACAGGGCCTAAGCCGAAAGTCTCCAAATGTGCTTGTCCTGTATCCCTCCATGTAGTCTCCAAATGTCCTATGGAGTTTGCTTGAGAATATTTTCTTGTTATGAAGAATCTGGTTATATTGAAACTGTTTTTGTATTCCTAGTATCAAATGGTGTGGTGGTGCCATGGGGTGGCGCTCCTGAAGTGTGGCCAAGCCAAGCTGCTAAAGTTAGTCCATGCTAGTGTTGGTAGTTACAAGCACCTAGGAACCATCTCCGACAGCGGATAGCTCCCTTCTCCTGTTTAGGATACAAACTGATGAGACCAGATGTCTACTCCATAGGTCGTTACAAGGCAATGAGATTATTCACCTGACACAACAGATGTTGCATACCGGAAGACTTGTTATGCACCTCCCATGTGCGCCAGAGAGTCTGTAGGATTGAGTGAACAGGTCAGGTGGAGATGCAGTAGTCCAGAGCGTCTTCACTTTTCAGTGTCCATTTGAATGTAAATGTTTCAGTCCTTTACTTCTACTTCGCACACCACAATGTTGTGGTCCCAATATAAAAAGTAGCTGATTAGCTGAACCAATAGTAATATGAAATTGCTTCTATTATTTTCTCGAATACGCAGGAGAGCTGCTTATCATTATAATATTGATTGACCTAGATTATAATGACAGCTATCATATATGGCCAGCTGTCTGCCTAATGGTCCATCTCATATTCGAAACAAGACAAGTAGTGAAGCCTCATAACATAACTAACTGAACATAACAGATAGGCAATGGATCCTATGCAAACTGGCATCCCGTGCAAACTTGTAGAACTAACGATCCTGGACCGGGGATGTTGATCCAAAGGACGCATGAGAGAGGTGGAAGGAGGGATTTGTAAAAGTGTGATTAAGAGCGGGCGGTTAAGTGCAAAATTACCCAATCTCTCTCGCGCCACTTGGATCAACATCCTGCGGTCCAGATCGTTGGTTTGGTAAGCGTACGATGCTTAGTTTAAGTCCGTTGCGATACTAACAGATAAGGAAGTCAAACCTGATCGTCTGTATAGGCCGGACCTACTGGTTTCTGGAGCCGCTGCCTCCACCTTACCAGCCTGCTGCTTCCTACATGCCACATGTAATAGATTCATGTACACAATTTTGCTAGAACAACCGCAAATAATGATGGATGCGGTCATTCCTTTGTGTAGTAACGGAGAACTCAGTATTTTTCTGCTGTACCCATGAACTTCATTTGACTCTTGCTTCTCCTCATTGTGCATTATGTGGCTTAATTTGGTGAAATACAAGTCACAAAAAAATGGTGAAATACAAGTTCTTATGGTTCCAGTTTGGGCAAAGTTTTGTGCTTAATTGTGATAATTTATTTAAACAATGCTGGATTGTTATTTACTGTTATGATATCCCTCTGCAGGTACGCTTCACTATACGCAAGTTCCTTGGTGCAACAGCTCCGCAAAGAGGATGATATGTACATTAGGCCCCTGGGTAACGTCATATACCTCATGTGTGGTCCATGCACACCCCAAGATAGCTGCACTCGACAACTCCTCAAAGTACACCGCAGACTTTGTGAGCTCAATTGAGCCGACTGGGATTATAGTTGATGAGAGCAGACTTTCGGAATCAAACAGCCTTGTCACAACTTAAGTTTCAGGCCGTCAGTTAACCTTTACACGCTGTTTGGTTAAAGACTGGCAACTGAAACGGCAATCAAAACTGCGCAATGAGATGAGATGGTGTAAAGGGAGCTGATGCTGCTCAGAAGGGGGCGGGAGCGGAGTTCTATACGGCCTGAATGATTTACCGTGTAATCTGTTATGAGCTGCATGATCCAAACAGAATGCAATTATAATGGCTCAAAGCACCGAAACAACCAATTCTATACAATGTTCATTATCATCAAATCTGAGACGTCAGACTTGTTCTAATGCAGAGCGTGCCGTTCCTTTGCTCGATGGTAAGATGATGGATTAGTTCTAGGCATCTTTAGTGATGATAAACTAATTACTGAATGCTTGCTGTGTTTCCAATCGATCCGACTGTATGTACCAGTGATGAATTGATATATGGTTTGGACCCGTTACATTGTTCGTACTCAATTTTGGATCCGTATGTAATTTTACAACAGAAGTTCAGAGTTGACGTGTGTTGCAAAAACAGAAAATAAAATAAAAAAATTATATAAATTGTTAATCACGCCCAGTGGGACTCGAACCCACAATCGCCTGATTAGAAGTCAGACGCCTTATCCATTAGGCCATGGGCGCTTATTGAATTTCTTATCACGTGTATCTTATATACCAGAACACATTAACAAGTGCAGACTTTGCTCCGATCACTATGTATGACACCATTAAGGTAGTGTTTGGTTTGACATTTTCTGATTATAGAGGGTAAGAAATCTGGTAGCACATGTTTGGTTCGGTGCTACAATGCAATCGGCAATCAAACAAAGACTTTTAATCGGTAATCTGGTAGCACATTGGTTCAGTGCTACAGTGTAACCTGATTGAGTTACCATTTTGCATCACTACTGGTCAAATTCCTATGCAAATCTTACAATAAATCTTTAAAAAAACACCCGTGCTAAGTCAAGTAAAGGATTTGAACGTGAATGAACAGATTTCACCACAACAAAATTGAACAACCGAGCTACACAGTTCACCACTATCATTTTTTTTTTTTTTTGCGAGTCAGTTCACCACTATCTGCTATTGTGAATGATAAAATGAAAAATATACCAAAAATTGTAGTAGATTTTAATCTACAATGATGAAAATTACGTCTAAGAGGAAAAATAATAATGAACATTATGAGGTAGACACATCACGGAACCATCATCACAGCCAACTGGACCAGAAACACTAAACAATCACCCCAAATATGATGTACTTTCGCAAAGTCCAATATCCATATACATTCCATCAAGCCTCCCAGCCTCACCAGTTTAGCTAGATACATTACACATCAAGAGATAAAACTCTCTGTGCCTCCGTTAGAATTCTTCCTCCATTTGTCGACATCCGAACAAATCATAAATAAAAGTAGAACAATCCACAGGCTGTGTTTTTTCCCCATATATCACGCCACTTGTTGCTGCTGCTGAAGCTGCTTCCTTAGCTCCTTGCGCAGTATCTTGCCCGATGGGGCCTTGGGGATCTTGTCGACGAAGACCACTTCGCGGACCTTCTTGTAGTAGATCACCTGGAGCAGAAGTTCCCTCAGTCAAAATGGGGAAAAAAGAGAGAAGACAAATGCATGTATTCGTTTCATTATCTTGAGTTCTATTACTATTATTTTTTGAGACCACGCCGTTGTGCATTATCTTGAGTTCTATTACTATTATACCCCTAATGTTCACATTTAGCATCAGAATATGCATGAACTCAAACAGAGGCAACAAAAAAACAAATATCACCTCCTTGGCCACAAATTGTTTGACGTCATCCTCGCTGAGCTCGCACCCATTGGCCTTGGCCACAAAGGCAACTGGGATTTCCCCGATTTCTGGCTCGACTTGTTTCCTGCGATAATGATCGTAGACAACATGCATCTCAACGACTGAAATACCAAGTATCCATTGCTTTGTTGAGCAAATGATGGGGTCAAGTGATCAATACCCGACGACAGCGGCATCAGCGATGCTTGGGTGGGTAATGAGCAGGGCCTCTAGCTCAGCGGGGGCCACCTGGAGGCCCTTGTACTTGATGATCTCCTTAAGCCTGTCGACGATGAAGATCTCGTCGTCGTCGTCCACATAGCCGACGTCACCAGTGTGCAGCCACCCGTCTGCGTCGATGCTATTCCTCGTTGCCTCTGGGTTGTTGAGGTAACCTGACCAAAATTAAAGCATATGAGCCAATCAAGTCAAATTCTTACCATCAAAGTTGTTCATGTAATACAGAGTAACTTCACCAAAATCCGATAGACTATAGCAATACTGGATGGCAACCAAATTAAAAGCTTGACAAATTCAGTTGCACAGTATACATCATTAGGTGAATGACGACAGCATCCATCAGTCTCTGGGGGAACTCGGACCAATTAGCAAATATCATCACATAATGCAAGATACTGTAGATCTTACTATTTTTTGCGAAATACTGTAGATCTTACTAGATGTGACTACATTTCATTTCTTTCCTTTCTATTAACAATCCATTTTAAGTCCGTTGCATCTGATGGTAGTAGATCCATATATGTCAAGACTCTAGAACACTTGCTTGTCTTGAATAGTAGGAGTACATGACAATTTATCCAGTGGCCAGAAATCGATAGCTGCTGTCTCCATTGACATGTAAGCAGCTACCAAAATCACAATTTAATTTAACTCTAATTTATTTCTGTTGCCAATCTGGACAGAAAGCTACACATGGGAATGGAATGGTTCATCTCACTTTGACTTTGACGATTAGGATCCAACACAAGGCCATCTTACAGCTCAACCGCCGCACCAACAAATCATCATCATCTATCGCAAGGGACTAACTGAACTGAGACAAATAAACTCGCAAACGCCGTCCGTCTCTCTGCACCATTTGTGCAGGGCAGACTGCAGAGGAGTGGCACAGCTCACCTCTTGTTGACCGAGCTATAGCTAGATTATAATTTCCTTCACATTGTTATCATGTTGTGATACTCTATTCATCAATCAAAGCTGAGGACTGATTAATTAATAAGGATATGTGAAGGACTAACAACATGATGTGCAGTCGGTGAACCACTTGTACATATATATACATATATATACTATATTGTTCCAACTTCGATGTCAGATTAGATCTAGGGATGTGTGGGCCAGCCAGCCAGCAGGCCGTCCATCCATTCTCTAATGCAAGCAAGGAGATAATGGAGTTGCCTGAAGTCAACATTTGGAGGTTGGAACGAACGAAGGACGTCCGACGTGCAATTCAAGATATTAGAGACTAGAATAGTGCAGTACCTTTCATGATCTGCTGGCCCCTGATGCAGATCTCTCCGGGAGGTTCCGGGCGAGGGACTTGCCGGTGTCGGGGTCGACGATCTTGAGCTCGGCGTTGCGCACCACCGTGCCGCACGCGCCGGACTTGACCTTGAAGGGCTCCTTGGCGAACGCCAGGCACATGGACAGCACCGGCCCGGCCTCCGTCATGCCGTACCCCTGCGTTGCGTGACATATGGGATGAGACACAGGTCACAGGAGGCAACAAAGAGAATTAGAGATACATGGATGCAGCTGATTGTTCTGAGTGCTTTTTACACACGAATACTTTTTGCTTTCCATTTACGCCTTTGTTATATACTTTAAACTGCTTTTCCGCTTAATGAAAAAAGTTTTTAAGACAATCTAAAACAACAGTGCTTTTTTCACATAGAATGTGGGATAGAACAAAATTGAGAAAGGCAATACGAGTATAGTATATTCTTAGTTCTCTTGTCCACTGTTTTGTGTGTGTGTGTTGTGTGGTCTTGTGGACATGGTCGTAGAATAATAATATCGTAGAACAGAACTAGTTCCAACTTTGCTTGTACCCTACTGGACACGAAGAATCGACATGTCCGTTTTTTTTTTTTTTTTTACGTTTTTGGAAAAATCTGGTTCTTAGAAAAGTCTTTGAGCTTTGAAATTTATTCCTAATGAAATGGAAGCAAGGTTGATGTTGCACATGGAAGTCAGCCACCTCCTAACAACATATTCCTCTCGACATCATCAGCACCCAATCATCCACCTACCGTGCACCAAGTCACAAGTCCGAATCATCACTCAGAAAAGTCGGAAGTGGGAACTACGGTACCGGCCGCGAGGGAGCAGCACTTGGAAGAAGTCAAACTTCTCAACAACTCCGCACCAAGAGTTTTCTTAGCACTTGGACAAACTATAGATTGTTTTTTGTTATGTATGGATAATATAAAAAAATATTGCTTACTTATTTTCAAAGTATATAGAAAACCATGGGCCGACCTAGGTGTTAATATTGCAAGTATATACAAGTATGTATAGATAATATAAAAAAAATATTGCTTACTTATTTTCAAAGTATATAAAAGATATAAGATACAGGTATGTATATACATATGATATACTTAAAATTTAATATTGCAAGTTCTCTTCATCTTATTCATAAAAAACGGCCCACGAAACCACAATGCACCCCATACTTTTGATTTTTGCTCAACTTGTAATATATGTTCTTTACTTTAGGGCTCAAGCATACACAATTTTAAAATCCTAGGTCCGTCATTGTAGAAAACAACATTAAAGATGATTTAATTAAGCAATCTTCCCCAGTTGACGTTATCCCAAAATATAGTTTAAATCTCATTGCTAAAACTCATAGGTGAATACCCCTTTTCCAACAAAAAGGGCTATCAAACCCATGGTTTGGGGTGTTTGGATCCAAATAGGTTTCCAAAGCATATAGAAAACATCATTAAAGGTCATTTAATTAAGCGATCTTCCCAAATTGACATTTTCCAAAAATGTGTCTAAATTGGATATAAAACATCCTAAAAATCCCATAGCTAAAACTCATAGTTAGATACCCCCTTTCAAAAAAAAAAAGAAAGCTATCAAACCCCATGGTTTGGCGTATTTGGACCCAAATAGGTAATGATTAGCTACTCTAATGGATCCAACGCCTAATAATAAACTACCTGGCTAATAAAAGTCTGTTAACTGGCTATCCTAAGTCTATAATGAAATACTCCTAAGCATTAGTAATTAAAACATCCAAATAGGACGGCCAGTTATTAATGGTAACCAAGTTAATAAAAAGCTACTCATAGTGTATTAGAAATTTGGAATCATGTTGGCACCATCATCATATCATAGTGTACTTGCACGAATTAATCAATTGAGTTGTCAAGGTATCCTATGCTTGTGAACGAATTTCTCCATTGGGCGTCGTTGGATCAGTCAAACGTGCCAATGAATGGTGTGTGAGAAGAAAATGTGTTGACCTACGCGAATATAAAAAAGGAAGGCAATCTAAGCCACTCGAGGAACATCTAACGGCCATGAAAAAAAATAAAAGGAAGTCTAAAAAACAGCAAGAAAGAAACAACCCAAATGAGACAACCAAACTACGAAAACGGAGAAAAACAGCCGGTGCCGTTTGGTGCGCCGGCCACGCGGTCTGGGCTGGCACGGCACGCCGGCACGTACCTGTCCGAGCACGGCGCTGGGAAGCTTGGCCATGAAGGCGTCCTCGAGGTCCTTCCCCATGGGCGCGGCGCCGGAGAGCACCATCCTGACCGACGACAGGTCGTGCGACACGGCCTCGTCGCTCTTGGCGACGGCGACGACGATGGGCGGCACGAGCGGGGCGATGGTTATCCGGTGGCGCTCCACGAGCTCCATCATCTTGCCCAGGTCGAAGCGGCGCATGACGACGATGGCGGCGCCGACGCGCAGGCCGCACATGAGGATGGTGTTGAGCGAGTAGATGTGGAACATGGGCAGCGAGCACAGGATCACGTCGTCGGCGGTGAAGCCGATGTTGGGGTTGTCGCCGTCCACCTGCTGCGCCACGCTGGTGCTCAGGCTCCGGTGCGTCAGCATCACGCCCTTGGGCAGCCCCGTCGTGCCGGATGAGTAGGGCAGCGCCACCACGTCGTCGGGGTCGAAGCCCGCTTCCGCTTCTTGCTCGTCGTCGTTGACCTCCTCGTCGGGGACGCTGGCCATGACGTCGTCCCAGAAGTGGAGGCACCCGTCGCGGTGCGAGTCGATGAGGACGACCTTGAGTGCGCCGCCGTCCTGGAGCTGGGCGGGGAGCTTGTCCACGGCCATGGACTCGGTGAACACGACGGTGGCGCCGGAGGCCGCGATCTGGTTGGCGATGTCGTGCGGCGTGGACATGGGGTTGGCGGTGGTGACCGCGACGCCCACGCGGGCAGCGGCGAAGAAGGAGAGCACGAACTCGGCCGAGTTGAGCACGAGGTTCATGACCACGTCGCCGCGGCGCAGCCCCAGCGGCGCGCGCCGGAGCGCCGCGGCCAGGCGCCGGGTCAGGCGGTCCACCTCGGCGTAGGTGCGCACGGCGCCCGTCGCGCCGTCGATGAGGCAGGGCCGGTCGGCCACCTCGGGGAGCCGCTCGAAGCAGTAGCGGTGCAGCGGGAGGGTGTTGGTGATGGCGATGTCCGGGAGCTTGGACCGGAAGATGATCTCCGGCGACGCCTCCTCCTCCACGGCGGCGGCGGCCACCACCGGCTCCGACTGCTGCTGCTCCACGGTGGACCCCATCGAGATCGTCGGCGTCACACCAGGGACGGGACGGGCTGCTGGCTTGGCCGAGGTTTGCGTGCGCAAGATTTGAAGTGTCCGCTACTTATTGTCGCCTTTGCTAGTAGATAATAAAAAGGGGGCCGGTGATGCTTGATGCAGCATTTGGTGGCAAATCTTAAATTAATTTGCTACTATCGTCGTCGCTAAATAGAAGTGCCAAATG
The DNA here is from genome assembly GCA_018135685.1 of Themeda triandra. NCBI lineage: Eukaryota > Viridiplantae > Streptophyta > Magnoliopsida > Poales > Poaceae > Themeda > Themeda triandra. Next base: position 183,286 of record JAENPR010001138.1, on the reverse strand, counting down.
TGACGGAGTAAGACTCTGGACTATTGGGACATGGGAGGGAGTGGTTTGTAAAATTTATATTTGTTGAGGGTGCTTGTTGGATTATTTTGGAGATGGTCACAGTGAGCTGTCTTGTCAGAAGGTCAAACAATAGGAATTTCGTGTAAGCATAATGTGCTACTGTATTATTATTATGTATTACAAGATTAGAGATGTAGTTCCTTATAGAATACAAAATGCAAAATGCCAACTCCTTTGGAATGGTCAAATGCAAGATGCCAAAATTTTTAGGGGTAGTTCCATCCAAATACAGAATGACAACACACCAGGAATATCAAAAGCCCAACATTTTGGCCTGTTTTTGGTCTCAAGGGTTAGGGTGCCAAATCCAAAATGCCAAAAAGTTCAACTTGTTTGTACAATTTCATCATGGTGTTTAGTTTTCTTTTGTAAAAAAGATGGGCCAAAACTAAATTTTTTAACAAGAATGGGAACTAAACAGCCCTTTATCGTATGATTCGGTGATTTTGAAATTGTGCACACACACACACAAAAAAAAAAAAAAAAAAAAAAAAAAAAAAAAAAAAAAAAAAAAAAAAACTTTGCTGTCTCGTGTGACACGCAGGTTCATCTCGTACCGAGCGTGACTTCCATCTTCCAATACAAACCTCCAATGCAAATTTCTAACCTCGCATGTAGTATGTATGATATGTGGCTACAAATCTAATACCCCCTAACCATTTTGACTTCGCTCTCCATTGTACCAAGTGAAGCCGCAATCATCGTCATCCACGGTTATTTGTAATTCCGCTTTTTGACAAATATGCACATTGTACTTTACTTTCTTTATTTTCTTTTTTATTTTCGAAATGTGTTACATTCCTATATTATATTTGCAAAGTAAGATTTAACCGAGAGGAGCATGGCCTTCATCGCATATATATAGAAGTCTTCCCTTTTTGTGGAACTTTTCTTCTTCTAGAACACATACTTTTCTCAACTAATTAACGTGGTAAATATATTCAACTTGAGGGAAAAATGTTACTAGCAAATAACATGTTAGCTAATACTGAATCTCAAAAATATATATTATATGTTACTAGCTAAAATCGATCAGAAGAAGGCGTTCCTGTTCACTGGCAATGGGGCCTATGGATTTTTTTTGTATACTTCTTGTTAATTATATAGTGTTCATCACGGATGGGGCAATGGGGACTATGGAATTTTTTTTATATATACTCCATCCACAAACAAAATGCAATTCTTACTTCCCGAGGATCAACCAATTTTAAATTTGACCAAAGTTTTACAAAAACAAAGTACTAAAATGTATGATGTAAGATACTTATTATTAGATTAATGACGGAGTACGTTTATGTAATAAATTTTAGTCGAGACATAAATGTTAATACTAATCATTATAAACTTGATCAAACTTTAGCAACTTTGACATACACGATTCTCATAATATATATTGCATTGTTTTTATGACAGAGGGATTATATAGCAAGAATCTCATGCACGGTAGACAAGTGGAGACTAACATAAAACCAAGTGACACTGTCTTTCCAAAATAGTCTCTGATACTATGTGTTGTTCTTGGATTGTTGTAGATCGACGAGCAGTGAATAGCGTCCCTATCCACCAATCAAAGATATTCATATCTACCAAAATATATATATGGCCATCGTACCCATACTCCCATCAACCTCTCCAATAATAATGATTTCTTATATGCATGCAATGCAAGGTTAGGGCTAGCACCTTTATTGTAAGACTGAGTCCACGAAGGAGCTGCTTTGTTTCCATGAAATCAGTTCCAAGGAGAAACTGCACTTTCTTTCTCCCATCCTCCCTCGTCTCTCTTATCATTGTGGCTCCTACTATGAGAGGAAGTCGTTATTACTAGTAGCGGTTGTCAAATCTTTGTGGGTCGAGTTCAAGATGGTTCCTATGCACAGATAACTTTTATGTGGTGGTCACATAGTGACCCAACAACAACAACAACAACAACAACAACAACAACAACAAAGCCTTTTTATCCCAAACAAGTTGAGGTAGGCTAGAGATGAAATCCAGAAGAGACACGTTACAGGGCAACACAAAAGTCATGGTTCAGACACGTTGATAGCTAGTCTCCAAGCACTCCTATCCAAAATAAACAAAAAGTTTGTGGACAATATGTATATGGTGAGGAGAGGTTTGGAGAACAGGAGGTAGACTAGCGCAATAGGAGGTAAACAAAAATTTAGCTTCTCTCCTTTTTACCACGACAATTTTGTATGTTCAACAACGTTCTCTTTCCGGAGTTGAAGTTTGAATGGCCATCGATGTGTATATAGTAGACAATAAAAGGCAGCACGTGCATAACTATATTGGGGAGAAAGGTGATGCTTATTCTTGAGGAGACAAAGTCATTGTAGCAACAAGGTCATGGACGATTCAAAGTTACTGTCCATTCCTTATATTCATGTTTCCCGAAAGGTGAAGCTGGGATATTATATTCCCTTTTCTAAAAAAAAAAAGAGCATCAAGTCAACTTTACCTTTCAGTACGCACGTGCACTGCGTTTGTCTTATTACTGTCTCTTCCCTCTGCGAGGTGAGACGTGGGGGTTTTTTATTTGTTTAAATGTTACTTAAAAATAACCCTATCAATTTTTGTATTTCTAACCTTTTCGTGTGTCAACACATAGCAAAATCACATTTATTTACATAACTAGGTATATACCCGTGCGTTGCAACGGGAAAAAATAGTGCCATAATAATTTGAGAACAAACGTGTTACATTGTAAGAAAAACAATACTGCAAGTGTGATATCCGGAATGCCAATATTACAAAATGGTTAAAACTCTCATCATTGGCTTGCAATCATCAATGTATGCATTTGTACATCTGTGCATAAAAACTGTGTTGCACCTTATGTGAAGATAACATTGGTTGTATGGCATCCTCATCACTGACTTGAATCCAGACTTAAGTCCTGCAGTAGTAAAAACCTTTCACGATTGGTTGCCATGTACTCCCTCTAAACAATTGTCTTTTTGGGATGGTGGAAGTAAACATATGAAAGTCTGATCCTCGTACTAATCCAATGAACTTGACGTCCATGGGTCCATGGCCCATGGTACAAGAGGACAAGGCTAAGAAGGGCAAACAAAGAACGATAGAGGAACAAGATAACAGGAGAACTGATGTTATCAACCAGATCTTCTCTCTATACAAGCCAGTAGTTCAACATTCCTTTGAAATATTTTATTTTTTGATTCGGCAATGCAGAGGCCATTAGTCTTACTAAGTAAAACAGTAAACAACCGAATGTGTTGCTTGATTCAGCCCCCTGATATTCTATATGCAAGAGTCTTGGCCCCAAACCTCGCAGTTGAAGCAACCCAAATACTGTACAGAATTAGACGAACCACAGAGCACATGATCCATCAAAGAAGGCAATATTCATAACCAATAGCAAACCTGCAGTTAGTGTCAATCAACATTGCAGAAAGATACCATGAAACATCGACCTTACATGAGGTGAAGGCAACGAAGTTACCGCCACGCGAGCATGGCGGCAACATCAGTAACCTTAGCACAGGTGTAAGCCTGTGAGCACATAAATAAATTATTATCAAGACAATTCAGAGGATGATTTTGCTGCAAAATAAGGAGGGAAATATTTCAAGTAAGCCAAAAAATTCACAAACATCACACAAATGGAGAGGTCGCAAAAGCCCTCATATATATGGTTTGCTACCACTACACTGATTAATGACTCAAAATTGAAATCTGAACTGTAATAGGAAATCACCCTTGCCCTTTCGGCCCATAATTTTTAGTCTTCTCATAGATGTCAATTGGGGAAACAAACTTTATCGTTGAAACTATTCAAATGGTGGAAGACGTACATATTGTCTGAGAAATCATATATAGCTGATACTCAATCGCCATATATTCAATATATACTCATTGGATCCAACATAAAGTTTGGTTGAACATATTCGGGTTAGCTCTGTAAAAACTGCAAGCATGTCTCTGGGAAATTTCGACAAACACCACCCCTACGTGGCTACTGAACCTACAAAAATGTCAGAATGCCCATTTGTGTGTGGTGCTACAGCGGCACGTCTCTTCCGGACATGAAGTCCCTGACGTACGAGCAAACACCCAAGCTGGAGATGACAGATATCAGCAATTCGTGATGCCAGAATCGGAGAGAGAAGAGGGTAGATCTTACTAATCCAGGAGGTGAAACAGATCGAACCAGGAGGTCTGCTTGCTGCTGCCTCTGCCTTCTCGGGCAGCCGGGTCGGGCCCAGCCATCCCTCTGCCTCTGCATCCGCCGGGGATTGTGCGAGGGATGCACCAGTCAGGACGCAAACTACGGTTTACCTGGGGCACCGTGGGGAGCGAGCGAAGATTCCAGCGGCGGCTCCGTCTTGGCCGGGTCGGTGATGGACCACAGCGGCGTAGATCGTGGATGGGCTGGCAAGTTGCACAGGTTCTGGATCCCGCGGCTGCCCGGTCCTGTGCCGACGGCGTGGTCGTCGTGGATCAAGCGGCGCGCGGGCGCGGCCTTCGTGGGCGTGTGGGGGCGTGACCGCTCTGGATGCAGCGGCTGTGCCGCGTGCACGCAGCGTATTGCCGAGCGAGCCAGAGGGCACGCGAGCAAGCGGCCAGGCGAGCGTGCCGGAGACGCCATCGCGGGGTAGCTGGAAGCGGTTTTCGAGTGGTGAGCGAGGGGATACGGGTAGCAGGAGGCGGCGCTATCGCGGCGGGGGAACTGCTGGGCGGGGGTGGGGTTCGAGGCGGAGGAACGCTGAAGGCAGGCCGAAAGCGGTGGCTACGGTAGTTGAGGATTTTTAGTAGTAAGATAAGATCTGTCGCACTTGACAATGATTTTCAGGAATCCTTTCACCTCGCTCGACCTAGGGCTACAGTAGCCCGAGGCGATTCGAAGGCGACCGCGGCGGCCCGGCGTCTCCGCCGGCGACTCGGCCGGCCCTCCTCCTCCGTGTGCCTGGGCCGGCGCCGGAGGAGGAAGGCCGACCCTCGCCGGCCGGAGTTGGTCCCCGGGGATCGCGGGACGGTGGCGGCGGCGGCGGCTCCGGTGGAGGCGGCGGCGTGCTCGTGCCGCGAGATACCCGTGGGGATGTGGTCCTCCAAGGTGGTGCGGAAGACGCCGACGTGGTCCGTGCGCCCGTGGCCGGCCATGGAGGTGGTGGTGTCCCGGCGACGGCGACGAGAGGGTGACGGCGCGGCGCATCGGAATCAGTACTCGGACTTCTCCCCATCCCGGCGGCGGCGTCTTCGGCGCGACGTCGGTAGTCCGGTTTGAAGTAGGTCTAGGTTTAGGTTAGGATGTAGATGTTGGAGCTTCTCTCCGATCCGTCGTCTCTGCGAGATGATGGACGGGGTTGCTTCTAGGGTTAGAAAGATATCGATGCTGGCTGTGGGTATGACGGGAAGTTGGGGGAGCCGGATTCGGAGATGCTCGAGGCAGTGCCTCGGCCGATATCCTCACCAAGATTTAATCCCGACCATCGGGTCGGGTTGCTCTTGCGGCTTTCAAAAACTTCGGATGGGGTGTCTTCGGATCCGTGGGATGTCGGGAAGAAGGTTGGAACAAAATTTCGGCGTCGTATCTTTTCTTGTCCGGAGTTTGTACGAGGTTGTAATCGTTCTTATGGTATAATAAAGTTGTGATTTCCTCAAAAAAAAAAAAAAAAAACTTGACAATGATTTTCATGTGAATAATTATTATTAATTAAAGTATTTTCTGCCATTGAGCTGGCTTTTGGTGTGTTGTATGGGAGAAACAACAGTTCCCTAACTAGTACTTATCTTGCTTATATACTAAAAAATTATGTATACAGTCTAGAGGCGTTTGTGCTACCTTCTTTTTTTTTTTTTGAGAAAACTGTGCTACCTTCTTTTTTTTTTGAGGAAAATTGTGCTACCTTTTTTTTTTTTTTTTTTTTTGAGCAGAGGCTGCTGCCTAGTGATTCTCACATAATGGGGGCCCAATGGCAACACAGGGTTTAGGGCTGCCATTCGCACTAGCCCATGGGCCCATGGCTTCTCACGGGATTCATTTCCTATAATAAACCCTCTAAAAAAACCTGTAATAAACCCTCTAAAAAAACCTGTAATAAACCGTGAGACCATTCCGCCCAAAACACAGAACTTTCGCCGTCCCGGGGAGAAGCGGCGGCGGCGGATACGGGATACCATGGCGGCGGGCGCGGGGAAGCTGGGAGCGGGAGGTGATGCGGAGGCGGTGGAGATTCGCCTGCCGCCTCTGTCGGAGGCGGACCCCCTTCACGCAGAGAAGAAGGTACGGCGCAGGCGTTACAAAGAAGCTCGGCTCTTTCCGTAGGATCAACCCATATGAGCAGCCTAATCGATTGTAGCTTTCCGATTGGTTATGTGGAGATTAGCTAAGGCGCGGGTAGTTCAAGTTTAGTTACTGCACTGGAAAACTGAGCTTTTTTTGGTAGGGAAGCAGCTAAAATGATCTGTGTTTTGTTGGGAATCGACCAGAATTTGCTTGTGGTCAAGGGAGGAAGGGAGAATAATGGAGATGAGCTTTGCTGGCAATTGCTTACTCACTTTTACTTTGAGTAGACAACCGCTGGATTTTTGTTTCCATTTTGCAGGAGTTCAACCTAGTCGATGAGTGATACTGTTAGTGTACTAAATCTTTATTTCTTGAGGAGATGTAAGGAGTGTTTATTCTTGTTTTTTTTTTCTAAAAGTTATCTAAAAATTAAGGATCTTCCCTTTCTTGGAGCAAGGTTTTGCATTCCTTGAGCAAGTTCTGATATGATAGATGGCTCTTGCTGTCCCTGACGAGAGCTTGTCCAGCAGAAAAGGTGTCTCTTACCGTTATCTGTGTGGCGAACTTTTGTGCCACGATAATGATTGTTGTTCTTTGGTTTCTATCAGCTTTGTGGTGAAAGCCTGCTGCTGTATCAATTTCTGAGTGATTTCTTGTGATGCTGGGTTGATAAAAAGACTTTACCAGTCTAGTTTGTCATGTGGATTTCCTTTATTTTGTGTTATGGTTGCATAGTTTCATGCCAGATGTTGAGTTGGAATGAACCTACAATTGTGTTTTCTTTATAGTCATATAATTTTGCTAGTCTCATGTTTCTGTTGAGAATTGCAAAATTTCCAGTAATGTTTCTTCTTAAATGCAGAGGATACTGGAAAATAGGAACCTCTCTTGTGAAATTCAGATTCCTGTTACATGTTCTGCTACCGATGCCCTCAGATTACTGGATCAGATTATTGAAGCTGCTAGGGTAGTGTACATGGATGAGGTATTCCATGCTGTGTCACTCATTATTGATTGGCTCTTGATTTTATTCACCTCTACATTCTAACGGGATGATCTGTGTGAATTTTCTGCAGCTAGAGCTTTATTTTGCAGGAGATGATGTCGGTCCATTCTCTGCAAGGAATGAACTTGAATCTCTAAACCTTTTGTTCAAAACAATGAAAAAATTGCTTCTATCTTCCAATGCAGCTGCCAAGGAAGTACTGCAGATACTACTGGATGAGATAGTTGTTAAGCTCAAATCTGTTGGAAAGCCAGATGATGCTTGGATGGTTGTTCAAACAAAGAACCACGATGCTGAAGATTCTCTTCTGAAATGGGGGGAGCATCTTGGTGTTAAATCTAAATTGCAGATAGCCTGTAAGTCTCCATAGAACTTGCTGATAAATTATGAGTGCTTTGAGCATATATGCAATGCCATCCATTGAAAATTGAGAGCCTTTCCTACATTCTTTGTTGGGGCATGCATGTAAAGAAAATCTTGATGCTACAGTCCTTTGGTGTTCATTAGTATTTTATCTTTCCACACTTTTAATGTGTTTGCAAATCAACAATGCCGATTTGAGCTTTTATGTTCATCCTGTTAATAACGGATGTGCTGACAATGTCTATGTTATTGTATTTGAACCAGAAGATAGATGAGATAGTGGAATAGATGGCGAGTCAGTAGATGTCAGTGAATGACCTAGAAAGAAGTTTGTTTACTCTTACTGAATAGGATGCTTAGTTATCTGAGTAAATTTTTTATCCAACTTAATTTCACTAAAATTGATCATTGAATGCTGTTTTTCATGGACACTTCTTTGTATCAGCATACATATCATTTATCTGATTTCAAAATGTTTAGTTTTTCAGGGAGCTGGAAGAGGAATGATAGCTTCTGAAAGTATAGGTGTGGGGGATATTGCTCTTGAAATTCCAGAGTCCCTCATCATATCTGATGAGCTTCTTTGTCACTCTGAAGTGGTATGTTCTCCTTTGGTAATCTAATTTCATTTGTTTAAGCACCGAAATACTTTGAGTACTAACTGACTCAAAACATGGGTTTCTGATTTGTCTATAAATAAATGTTTCTATATTGTGTGCAGTTTCTTGCATTAAAAGATTTCAATAGTATCACTTCTGAGACTATGTTATTGTTGTGGAGCATGAGAGAGCGGTATAATCTAGCTTCAAAGTTTAAACCATACTTTGATACACTCCCGACAAATTTTAATACAGGTACAAGAATTTTATTGTGTTCTGTAAGAGAAGTCCTTAATCTGGTTCAAGTAATAATTTCACCAAATGCACTTACAGGCTTGAGTTTTGGAATCGATGCACTTGCTGCATTAGAAGGAACCCTTCTTTTTGATGAGATAATGCAAGCAAAGCAGGTACTGCCATTTTGGTTTGTGATATTGTTCTTTTAATTCTGTAAATCACTGCTCAATTGGTACATAGCAGTAATTGGTTCTTTATTGCAGCACTTGCGCCAGCAGTATGATGAATTATTTCCCTTACTATGCACAAAATTTCCTGAGATATTCCGGAAGGATGTGTGCACATGGGATAATTTTCTGTGGGCATGTGAACTGTGGTATTCCAACAGTATGATGATTGTTCTAAGTAGTGGGAAATTATCAACTTGTTTGGTTCCTGTTGCTGGACTTCTGAATCACTCGGTTTGTAGTTCTGTCCCTGGAAGTTTTCTTTTATTAGTCTTCAGATTTGTTTCTTATGTTCTCTTTTTCATATTTTCTCAAGGTGTCCCCTCATATTTTGAACTATGGTCGAGTAGATGAAGCTACAAAATCATTGAAGTTTCCTTTGTCTCGACCCTGTGATGCAGGGGAGCAATGCTTTCTCAGTTATGGGAAACATCCAGGGTCACATCTCATTACATTCTATGGTTTCCTACCAAGAGGAGATAACCCTTATGATGTCATACCTTTAGGTAATCTGTTACGGTAGTTGTATTCCTAGCTGCATGTAGGTCTGCAAGTAGAGAGGTTGCTTCTGCTGTCTTGCCAATGAAATAAATGGTTGGCCTAGATCTCAAATGTACCTGTTACAACAGTTTAGTTTGGCTATCTTGATTTCTGTCCAACCAGCATAGCCATTTCAGTTGCTTAGGGACTAGGCGCAGTGTCCATGAATAGCAGGCTCCCTGTTTGTGATCAATAGATTTTGTGCATCCTTTATTTCTCTATGCAAGCAAGTAAAATCTAGACAAAATCATATTACTGGTGCATGATTATGTGCAGATCTTGACATATCTGCGGATGATGAGGACGGCACTGCTCAATCTGTGGCTACAAGCCAAACCACTCATATGGTTCGTGGGACATGGCTGTCCAGATCTAGAGGATTTCCCACATATGGTCTGCCTCAGCCCTTGCTCTCCCATCTTCGTGCTGCTCTAGGTTGTGATATAGATGAATCCACTATGGAGGCTGATGTAAGGATGCAGTGATGTTTTCATGAATGATGTTCGGGCCGCGTCATTTGATTGATGTTCATCTAAATCCCATCTTTTCATTGTACTTTCAGATAAAGGAAAACGACAAGGTGGTGCTGGAAACAATCCTGTCCATATTTAATCCCATGCTTGAAGCATTGCCTGAGCAAGATGATTCCAGCCGGTGCTGCTCCATGCTCAAACACATTTTGTGCTGATGCCATACACCAGCATCACTTACCCACTCTAGTTCATTTGATTCCCTGCAGGGAGAGTGCCAGTTGGGATGTGAAGCTATCATTGGACTACAAAGATCTGCAGAGAAAGATAATATCGTCCATTGTCACTTCTTGTACCTCAGCCTTGGAAATTTTTTAACTCCTGCTAGATGGAATCATGGATTGAAGTGTTTCACCAATTGAATTGCAAGAAAACCCACACTGGGGCCCTGCTGGAATGCTTCTGCTGACGTGTAGATTGCGAAGTTGTTGCACATGGTTTATCTGTACCAACTGCAATTTGTGACCATATCTACTAACTGAAGTTGCTCGTCATCAGTTGCTTCATCCAAGGAATGCGGAGTCATGGGGTTGTGCCTCCGTGGCTTGTGATTTAAATCGCACCTGATTGTTACCGCACAGTAGCGTTTGGTGAAAGAAAGCTAGTACTTTGGATTTAGTTCATTGCGAACCAAACTTGCTTTTGGTGAACGAAAGCTACTTTTGAACTAATTTCATCGGAATGTGGTTGTCGTCCATGTGCTAAAATCGCTTACCATGGCTATAATGTGTATTGCAACACTATGTAATTCGACAATACACATTGGCCAGCACTATAATGTGTATTGCAACACTATGTAATTCGACAATACACTGCTACACATTGGCCAGCACCGCTAGCAGCATCTGCTAGCGGCCGGTGCCCGCTCTAGTTCCGAGAGCATCAATAGCTCCTCCAATAGCTTTTTTATTTTGCACACTCTAGAGAGTCGTTTTTGCTATTCATTTTTTGCTGGCGAGATGTGTAGAAGAAACTTTGCCTACTATGAAGAGCTATTTGGTCTCTCTCTTACTCTTTGGAGGCGCTCCTCTCTCCTCTTTTTCTAGAAGGAACTGTAGCTCCTCCAATAGGGGCATTGATCCAAGTCGATCAAATGTGAGGCATGTCTTCACAAGGCATATCTAGCTTCGTTTCATTGCTGTCTTTGATTTCCATTTGATCTTTAATTGGTTTTCAATGCCACTTTATATCTGTGAGACAAGTACTATGTTAGCCAACGTCATTTATTCCTAATGATCTAATTTAGGTAGCGTGGGCAGTAACTAGGTCATCTAGGTGTGTAGTAACTAGGTCATCTAGGTGTGTATTTTGGATTTTTGGTTGGTACCCACTACCAGGAATAAATAGTATACACTACTACTAGCAAGATGGGCGCGACATGCTGTACTAGCTTTTTCTACACACACACAAAAAAAAAATTAACAGTGCAAAAATAAAAGAAGCAAAAGCAAAAACCATCACATCATTACAATGCTGGAAAGTGGCCGAAGGCCTCAATGGGTTTTATGTAGTATGTCATGCACATTAAATGAGTGCCACATTAGTATAAAAAAGAATATTCGCATGAAACTGAAAAGAGAGAGAAGAGAAAAGTTTCATGCCCACCACACGAGTCAGCTTTGTTTCCAACTCATCGAAAACTGGATGTCGTTTCATCCTAGCGAATCTTTCTTCTTCCTTCGAGCATAGGTGTGGCCGCCATCGCCGGAAGGGGCTGTGTCGTGGGTGCGACCTCCGCCGTGGGCACGGGCTCCGCCGTGAACGAGAGTATAGTTATGACAACAAGTCCAGGGCATCTTAATTTTATTTATCAATTGAATTCATTCTAGTCTGTACAATGATCCTTTCACTCTCAGTTTATACATAACATAGAGGACATAATATAAGAAAGTGGGCCAAAACTCTGATTTGATTCCTCTTGTGGGAGTATTTAGTTAGTATTCCTTCCATTATAAATTGTAAGTCCTAGAATTTTTGATATGTAAGGTTCTGCTAGCGTCGAGATACATCGTGTCTAGATATAGTATCTCGTAAAACCACAATGACTTTTTTTTTTTGCGAAATAAAACCACAATGACTTTGAATTTGAAAAGGAAGGAGTAATTGTTTTGTGAGTTGTGACCACACATTGAGCTTCATCCGCATCACAAGTGTTAGGAAACATGTCTCAATCTAATTAGCATCATCAATAATTAATACCTCAACCAAATGCGGTATATATATATGGTGATGTATTCCGATAGGTATGGTAGCTTCAATTGATGGAGAATTCGATGATCATGATCTAAACTTCGAACCAAGTCTGATTCAAACCTCACATACATTATACCACTATTAGTTATGAACCACACACGATTGGCCTCACTAAGAAGTTTTTTTCTACAAGCGACCACTTTTGCTATATTTAATTAGTAGCCTAACATTATAAAAAAAATTAAACAAACTTTAAGCGTACAACAAATGCTAGGTGCAATAAAGTATTAGTTTGGTATAGAAAATTGACCATAAATAAATTTATCTTGAATATAAATGGTTATTGTCTATATTTACTGCGAGAATAAAGAAACAGAATGCAAGCCACTAGACATAATACGTACTACCTCGGGTCCCTTTTGTAAGGCGAATACACAAAACAAGATTCAAACTTTATAATATTTAACCAATAATTTAGCAAGTAATTTAAACTAGTATATGATACAAACTTGATATGGTTAGTTTAAGGACCAAATATACTATCCAATGATCATAATTTTATTTTTTAAATAATACATAATAAATGAATGATCAACTTGTAATTTGGGTGACCGTGCTATGTTTGACTATGCCTGATAAAAGGGACCAGAGGTAGTATTACATCACGACATGCATGAAAATTTGACTAAATTTATATGACAAGATAATAACACTTATTATGCAAACTAAGTACCATTAAATTCTTCATTAGTTACAGTATATCTATTTGATGTCATAAATCTTGGTGATTCTCTCTATAGTTTTGATCAAACTCGAGATGCTTTGACTCTTTAAATTTTTAGAGTAATTTATAATTTAAAATAGAGGAAGTAATTTATTTCCGTGAGTTCTATCAGCTTTTGTTTTTCACTCCGAATATAATATAATACAATCTATTCGATGCCCACTAGTGGTGATCTGGGGTTTTCACGCTTATCATACACACCATTTGGAAGGATCAGAACTTATTTTCCCCGAATAAAGAACATGAACAAATTAAAGTGCCTATGTATCGTTTATGCTTTTCTTAGATCTCTTATCACACCCAACTTGGAAGTGTAGGGACTTTTGGGGGAGAAATGCCATGCACTGTGCCCACAAACTGCTAACATCATTGGAAGGGTTGCAAGATATTTTTCCTCACCAGTCACCAGTGATGGTTGCTGTCTGTGTTATAGTGTCACTAAGCATCACCAAAAGGAAGTAGTCGTAACTAGCTATTTCGTTTGACACACTGAATCCCGAGCGGTACAAACTTTAAATCGACGACATTTTGTAGATGCATAATTTGTACATGAAAGCAAAGGACAGTAGCAGTAACTGGAAAATAAGTATATTTTGTTTTTTTGGTATGGTAGCTCGCCTACCGACGAGGAGTACTAGCGCTCACAACTTGTTTGTATTATCGTTGTTTGTTGTTGGAGTACTACACCTGTTCTGTTCTTCAGGTACACCGTACGCAGGAAATTAAACTGCGCATCTGTAGCACAGGTCATCGTCATTCGGTGCATAATTGGTTGGTGCCTCCACAGCATAGCCTGATTAAAATGATTGGCCCTCACAACTAATCACATGATTTGTAATCATGGCTCAAGGTTCTCTCTTGGATTATGTAATGATCAAAGAGTGCCAGATTGCCATCCTTTGCAGATCTGATTATATTGATCAAATCACATTATTATTTTTTAAAGTTCTGACAGATATTATCTTATCTTATGCTAAAAATATTACTGTAGCAATGTACTCTGCAGATAATCAGAGATCTGCAGCAGCATGTGTGTTGGACTGTTATGTGTGTTGGACTGTTGGGTCCAGTGGCTGGCGCGTCAGCATCAAAGGGATGGCCAGCCGCACGGGTCAGTCCCCACCACCATCGCCATCAAAGCGAGCGACTATTTTGTTGGCTGCCCCTCTGCGCTGGCGCCATACCTGCCGCAAACTGCCGACACTTTATTTTTTTTATTTTGTTGAATATTAACTTTTGTCCGCTAGCAGTATTGTTTATTCATGCGTTTCTAATTTGCTCTCCTCCTTCATTTATCGCCCGAAATTTCAGGAGCTTCCAAAGTTAAACCCCACAAGCGTTGATCTCACAACATCGTTGAAAGTCTCATATTTTGGAAAATCTACTATAAGCATCTCAATGATATGGGCTAACACTTGTTTCTCATTAGCTAATAAAAATATAGATAAAAGAAATGTCAAAACAAACAGACTTGAACATCGTGCTCGGTGAGAGAGATACCTCATGAAATATACAATACTCGTGTGAGACTCTGTGCTTAAAAGCATTGTATATTCAAATTTAGAGTTAAAAAAGACAGTGAGATGCACAAAGCCTTGCCATAGCAATCTAATGTAATTAAGAAGCGTCACATGATATACTTATCTTGTACCAATGCTTTAGAAAAAAAGGATGGAAGGCTGAAAGCCATATTTCCTAGATTTTTTTATACTCCTATCCAAATTTGATAATAATGAGTAATATTGGGGACCTTATAACAAGCTATACTCTCTTATGATGCAAGGACATATTTGATAATAATTCATACGATCAAGATTGTTTGGCTTATATGGTTTCTGTAGCTGATAAACCTACCGATGTTGTTTTGTTATGAGAAAAAAAACACTATAACATGAGTGATAACTTAGGCAAGCGTGAAAAAAATAACAAAAGGAGGCATGCCACATGGATTATACTATGAACATATACAATTATCTATGTTTCATCAAAATATACCCATAAAACATGGAAGTAGAAAACTTCCCTGAAGTATAATTGACAACTTTTGTGCTGAAAATATGGTTGAGGCTGGTAGTGGTGGGGAAGAAAAGAAGAGGCTGACAACTGACGTCCTGAAGCCACCAGAAACGAAGAACCAAAACCAAACAACACCAGCAGAGGGGGCGGCGATATAGCCAGGGAGTAGTTCACTGCCCCTCCCTCTCCTCCCCTCCTACGCCAGCTCTTCCTCCCCGTCGTGCGTCGCCCCTCCTGCCGTCCTACGTCTCCCTCCTCTCCCCGCTTCCGCTTCCTCCCCGCCGAGCGGAAGGAAGCGCGCAAGCAATCGCTGCTGCCTTTTCTTGGCGTGCGCTGCTCCTGATCGGCAGGGCCCCCGCGGGATCTCGCTTGCTGGTCTGGCGGCGCGACATTGAGGCCGGGCGCCTGGAGCCCGGACGGAGCCGCCGCAGTTGGTGTTGGTGCCTTGGAGCCGCCGGTCGGGTGTCTGGTTCTTGATTTGATCTGCGGCGGCGGCGGCGGCGGCCGACATGGCTGCGTCGGGAGGGCTCGAGCAGTGGCAGAAGGACGGGTTCTTCCAGGCGGCCGAGGAGGTGCAGGAGTCGGCGGACTTGTGAGTGCCTTGCCCTCGTCATCTTGGCTTCGATTCGTCGCGCCCGGGGATACAAAAAAATTCGAACTTTATATGCGATGCCTATCGCTTGGCGATTGTTTTCGCCGTGAATTTTGATTGTCCTTGTCCTTTTTGTTTGGAAGGTTGGGTTGCTGTTCCTTGATTACGGGTGTACTCAGTCTGTCGGGTTCTGATCTGACCCGTGCTTGTTTGCGGTCCTGGCAGACTCGAGAACTCTAGTTTCTTGAATTTTCTACTAATTTTGTTAGTGATTATTATTGGGCTAGTTGTCGATGGGGCTAAGATGAGATTTGGATGCTTCTTTGCGGTGCTCTGATTGGTGAACTGCTGGCTCTACCTATTTTGTCCGTTCTTTCGGTTTAGTTCAGATTGTGATGTCGTAAAAACTGCTTCTTTGGTGGTATCTCATATCTTATTGGGTTGATTTTTGTTTCTATTTTGTATTGTATGGCTGGGGCAATTAATGCTCTATTCTAATCAAGTAGACTACAATTTTGCTTCAGTTGACAATTCTATTTGTTAATTTTTTCATATAATGCTGCTTGGATTGTGACAATTTTAATAAGCTCTTGTTGAAACAGACATTTGCACTTGCAAATAGTCAAATGCAATCAGGAACATATATTCTGATCCAATTTTCCTCGAACTTGGCAACTTATCCTTTGCAGGATGGAATCTGTCTATAGAACTTGGATGCGTGAGCGAAGTAATGGTTCTAGCTCAGAGGAGGTGGACGATCTGCAAAGGGAGCTTCAGACAGCTTTAGGAACTGCAAAATGGCAGGCATGCTTTTACCTAAACCTTTATATACTACTAGTAGCTTACTTATGGTCTTGTTAATTATTGCTAGTGATTGTCTGTGCAGTTGGAACAGTTTGAGAGGGCTGTAAGTTCAAGCAACGATAAGTACTCACTGGAAGAGGGTACAGTGACAAGGCGTCGGCAGTTTGTTGTAGCAATTGAGGATCAGATTTCTCGAGTGGAGAAAGAAATAAATGGTTCATTGATGGACAATGGCAGGCAAGGGCTCAACTGGGTGAAGTTAGATGATGAAGAGCGAGATGATCTTGTCGCTTTCCTTTCAGCACCTGCAGAGTTCTATTCAGAAATGGAGAGCACAGGCAGCAGTAACCATGTCCCATCTAGACAAAAGAATGTGCCAGTTCGCATGAATGACCAAAGTGATCCAGCTTTAATCATTAAAGACATATATGAAGTGCCACGCAGAGAAATTTCTACTGTTAAGAGTGATGTTTGTGGTCTAGCTGAGGAGTTACATGGCCTTAGAAGAAATTTGAGTGTAGGTAATGATCATTGGAAGATTGACATTGGTAATGAGATGGTTGATGATAGAAAATTGTCCCCAAACGCAACTGGGGTTCAGGCTGCAAGTCAGACAACTGCTTTATCAGGCATCCGGAGAAGCACAGAATCTTTAACAAGAGTCAGATGGTTTTGGAATAGCTTGTGGAAACCCAAGAGTGATGAACCTCGCTCATTAAGATATGATATGTCAAATAATCTTGACCTCAGGGTTCTATCGTTATTAACACAGGTATATCAATTTCCCCTGCTGCCCCACACTATTCTAGATTTAAGATGTTTAGATGTAATATGATGTTATTTACAGTAATTTATTTGACATATTTGTCTGCAAACAATCCTTGGAGATGTTGACTCGATAGTGTAGCATCCCTAATGGTGGTATGTATGCCTCATTTGAATAAGTAATGAAATCAAACCTTGCTGTTTTCTGTAAAATGCAATGGATTTAAACGTACAAACTGCGATCATGTTATTACAGTATATAGACAATAATTGATATTATGAAGTTTTCAAGATAGTCATGGGATGAAGAACTTTGATTTATATTGGCTATTGTATGCCAATGCATATGAAATATTGCTACATCCGAAACCCTGATTGTTATTTGCTGTTTTTCATTTTTATCGGTGTAAATATGTGACAGTCTTTTATGCATAGCAAACATATTTTGTTTCTTTTCCTGCATGATCTGTTTTATAAATATCCTCCTTTTGACTGGCTCACAAAGTTAATCACATCCAATTAAGTTTGCTGAATCCAGTGGTTCTTTATGTTTTACAGAGATTTAATGGGCTAGCTGAAAGAAGCAGAAATTATTTGACAAGTTGGAAGGAAAATTCCAGAATTTCTGGACGGACTGGTGGACTTCATATACAAGGCCAACAACCAAACATTCAATTTGGTCGTTCTATTCGGATCACCCTTTTACTGGTGTTGAGTATCTTTCTGATTGGTCAGTGCCAAACTTGTCTTGCTTTACACTATGATAGTGAAAAAACATATTCACATACACTATAAGAAAAAAATTGAAGTTGTCATGCTTTATGAGAATATAATCGTTCCTGTCCTGTGTGGAGATCTCCAAGGCATGTTCCTGCGTACCAGTGAAACAAATAGCTCATAGCATAACTTCCTGTATATCCATGCTTTTGGTGTGGCATCGTTTTGCTAGTTTCGTCAACTAGCATAGGCTCAATACAGTGTTATGGCTTATATTTGAAAATTTACATATGGCAGATATTAGCAAGTGCAACAGATATAGGTTGAAACCTGTGTTCTGTTTTGTCAATACTAATAATCACATTATGTGTTTTGCAGTACCATTCCTCGTCTTAGCATGACAAGGCATGCATTGTTTCACTGGTGAAGGAACATTTGGACAATTAATCATGGTCCTGCTCATACTACAAATCATGATTGGTGTTATTCTCAAGTCGGCAAATGCAGCAAACCAACCATGTCATTTACATATGTGGCTGCATGTATGACAGGAAAAGAAGCACGATGGTAAAGGTTTTGATTTTCCAATGCATGATTCCATAAACTCCTCACCGGCGCATGACCATGCTAAGATTTATCAGAGTTACAATCAATTTATGATCTGTTGTGATAGCTGGTTGCTGCCAAATGGGGCTCTGCTCATTTCACCTGTCTATATCCCATGAATGCAATTGTAAAAAGTTGTAGAGCTGATAGGAACAGGCAACCAGCAAATATTTAAAAGATGAGTGAAATGATTTGTGGAAGTAGTGAATCTCAGTGAAATGAACTATGCGAAGGATCTGAATACGATTATTGATAATACATGAATACAGCATTTGTCAAACCGTTGGACGCACGCATGCTTCACTATTCAATGGTGCTTTATTGATCAAGGTTTCTACACTTGTCCTCATTTTATCCAGGCATGTTTTCGTACTTGCAGGTATTTAGATTTGTATCTGACCCCTTTGGGACTGCCAATGCGATGTAGTTTTAATGTTGATTGTTGGAGAGAAAAGGTTTTTTTGTGTGTCGTAACAGGCAAAATCTTATTTAGAGCTTGTTCGGTTGCTCAGTTGCTCTAGACTGAGTTGCTAAAATGATTCCAGTTGGAATTTGTTCACTAATCTCAATCTGTATAACATCCATGAGGAGATCAATTTTAGGCTGATCTAACTGAGCCCAGCTTGAAGCTTGTGCTCTGCTCCCTGTTGTGTGTGGTGTACACAAATCTACCTCGGCTGAAGCTCTGAGATAGACATCTCATTCACTGAAACTGCGGTCACTGACCGCTGCTGATCCCTAATCAGCACGCTGTCAGAACTCCAAGAACCGGCTCTTGGGCCATATGAAGCAGCAGCAGCAGCAGTGAAGCCGGAGCTGAAGGCGAAGGCTGGCCTGGACGGCGCTCGCCTGTCATCGGAAGTGGAGGTCGGACTGCTGAGCATGAGCACCACAGCAGAGGCGTCCGGCCGATCCGCCGGATTCTCCTGGACACATAGGAGACCGATCTCAATGCAGTTGAGGACCTCAGTTTCCGGGTACCCGAATTCGGTCAGCAATGGGTCAACCACATCTGCAGTTGAACCTGTTCTCCACTTGTCCCAGACCTGCACAGATAATTCATTATACATGTGAAGAAATACATGGGACACGGGTAAAATCATTCTTAGCAACATCATATCGTGCACTTACATGGCTCAGCACAGACACACAGTCTATTTCAGAGTCGTATGCGCTGTTGTTCCTTCGTCCGGTCACCATCTCCAGGACTATAACACCGAAGCTGAACATGTCTGACTTGGATGAGACATGCCCCCAGTAGGCATACTCCGGGGACATGTACCCGCTGCATATGCATCAACAACATAATGTCAAGATCTGTAACTAAGAATTAATCGGGCTTACAAATTAATTATATCGATTGCCACATTGCTTGCCTTTGAACAAGGAAAGACCAGGGATAATATCGGCCCTAAAACTCTAAAAAAAATTTTGGCACATTGCTTGGTTGTTGGTATACTTACAGGGTTCCCACAGGTCGTCTTGTTATATCCCTAGACTGATCTCCGTGGAAAGCTCTAGCGATGCCAAAGTCTGAAATTTTAGGGTTCATATCCGCATCAAGCAACACATTGCTCGGCTTCAGATCTCTGTGGATGACCTTTAGGCGGGACTCCTCATGGAGATAGAGAAGTCCCCGCGCGATACCGCAAGTGATTGATAACCTCTTTCTCCAATCCAGCTGCTGTCGTCTCACTGGATCTGTATGTTCAGTGTTCACAACAAGAAACACAAATTAGAGGATGAATAATCCATGTCAGTTCTCTCGTCTGAATTTGAAAACAATGGTTTGATGGATACCGAAAAGAAACGTATCTAGGCTTCTGTTGGGCATGTACTCGTAGACTAGCAGCTTCTCTTCTTGGAGGCACACGCCGAGGAGCTGCACCAGGTTCTTGTGCTTCAACTTAGCAGCCAGCACGAGCTCGTTCTTTAGCTCGTGAAACCCCTGAGAGGAGTTCCGTGAAAGCCTCTTCACAGCTATCTCTTCCCCGTCTTCTAATGTTCCCTTCACGACGACGACTGAGTTTAATTAGTATAATAATACTAGTAATTAATATATTATAAAATCTTATTGTGCACACTTGTGTCTCTCATTTCAAGCTTCTGCACGCATATAGCGGCATAGGCTACAATTTTATAGCGGCATAGGCTACAATTTTTAGAAGCCATAAGTATGAGAAGTTAATTGTTGACAAATTTGTTTTTTTTTAACAAGAAAAGACAGTGAGTTAGCCAAGTGAGCCAGGCTCACTCAAATTTGTTATCTACAACTAATCAAATTGTGTATCTTTAAACATCTCTTCCTGTTAATTTGTAACAAAAGACCAATATGGTTGTGATAAATTTATGAACTAATATATATGCTTTGACATATACATTCATAGTTTTTTCTTCCTTTACATCGCATCTGTACAATCTTCAATGTTTATGCTGCCAGAACCTCAACTTAAATTTTATAATATATAATCTAGATTTTGGCTTCAAAATTATAATCTTAAATAGTTTCTATATTTTTTATCTACATGTTAAGTGGAAACTCTCTAATGGTTACTATATCTTTTTTTTTTAGCTATTAACTACTGGAATACCATAACCAACCCTTTAATTAGCCTACATCAGAACACTCAAGATGTTAAATTTTCTT
Source organism: Themeda triandra (assembly GCA_018135685.1). Classification (NCBI taxonomy): domain Eukaryota; kingdom Viridiplantae; phylum Streptophyta; class Magnoliopsida; order Poales; family Poaceae; genus Themeda; species Themeda triandra. The sequence continues at coordinate 162,347 of JAENPR010001138.1, read as the reverse complement.
TAGCAAATTGAAGTAATATGTTTATAGTAACATTTTCTGCTTACAAATGAAAATAATAGTGTGAATATCTAATAATGTTTTGATGTTTGAGTCAAAACATATATTGTTAGATAGAACTACCAACTAATATAATTTTGATTTATTTTCATGGATGGATTATAAATATAAGTTTAGAGAATTATAAGCGCCATTACCATGTATGTATTAATATTTCTTAGTCTCTAAAATAGAGAAATATATAGTTATGCCTCATGCATGCATGATTACTTGCTCTACATGATGGCACATAACATACATATTTATTTTAAGTTAATATTTATATATCAATATCTTAATATAGAAGAAACTTGTTATTTAGAAACATATATATACACCTTTTTATCCATTTATTTATAATGGCACATATTAGTATTTTATATGTAGACTTATCTGTATATTTTAGCTCATCTTTAACAACAAAATATGCAAAGATATGTAGATTATCTATTATAAGGACAGTAGTGGATAACTTTTACTTTAAATTAGCTTCAATATTAGAGGAAGTGGGTGATTTATATAGACCTATTTTTTTTTGAACTTTCCCACGGCCTCACTGCCTTTGATTCATTAACTTGTACTCAGCAAATTCGCGAGCACATAAACTCTTTACAAACTCCGGGAGGGGGTCAATCCAGAAGTGGTATTGGCCCGGGTCCCAAACTAAACTCTTTCTAGCAAGTTCATGAGCTAAAGAATTACAATTTCTAGGAATTTTACAAATCTGAAAACCTTGAAAATTATCATAGACTAGCTCCTTGATCTCCTGAATGAGGCCTCCCCCAACCGATAGATCGAAGGACTCGAAGTGATCGCCTCCTTCAGCTCAACCGAATCAGTTTCAACGACAACATTCCTTGTCCCGACGTACACTGCAGCTTCCATGGCTTGTTTACACGCCAGCAGCTCCGAGAGAAAGGCATCATGAACCGGCCCCGGATTCCCAGCTCCTGCTATAGCCACTTCTCCTTCATGATCCCTTATTGCAAATCCCCAGGCCCCCTTGCCTGTACCTGGAACGAAGCTTCCATCAAAGTTTATCTTCAGCCACCCTTCCTCTGGTGGCTTCCAGCAGCAATCCACTCCCGGAGTCAGTCGGGGAGACACACTGGAGCCTTGTTTTAAGATGTCTTGAACCATGCTGAGGATGAAAGAGACGGTGGCCTGGCTCGAGGGCATCAGTTCTCCCACATTCACCTTGTTTCTGACAGCCCACCATCGCCACAAGAGAACGCATACTGTGATGCAAAGGTCCTCTCGCAGCTTCATCACCTCGCTCACAAAGTCTTCAGCTGTTTTTGTCTTGGTCAACTCGCTTCTGATCATTTCAAGTCCCAGTTCCCGCCAACACTTTCGGACTTCTTTGCATTTTAGGAAGCAGTGCGCACCATCTTCATCATACCTCGAGCACACCGGGCAGCTAGGATCCAGATCGATCTTTTTGTTCTTGATATTAACCTTGAGTGCGAGGCTGTTATGAGCTACTCGCCACACCATTTGCTTTATCTTTGGTGGACCGGGCAGCTTCCAAATCTTCCTCCACATCTTCGGGCGTCTATCCACCTGATCTCCTGATGACTCTCCTCGTTGTCTCACCTGCTTGGCCCTAGCATCATCATCCAAAACATGGTAGGCAGATTTAACTGAGAACCGGCCCTTCTTGTCATAATGCCAAGCAACTTTGTCCTCCATGTCGCCATGCACGGAATTGCCAAAATATTTGCCGCATCCTCTTCCCAAAACAAATCTCGCACCAAGCTTTCATCCCAATTACCAGTGGCCGGATCAATAAGCTCGGACACTTTGGACAGGATGAGCTGCCCTCTAGGAGTTCTTGGCCGACGGGATGTGCCCACCGGGATCCATGGATCCTCCCAAATCCGAACCTGGCTTCCATCTCCAATGCGCCAAATAATTCCTTTCTCCATTGCTCTCAATCCCCTAATCAAACTTCTCCAGGTGTATGAAATGCCTGGACCTTCTCTGACTGACCATAGGTTGCCATCTGGGTAGTACCGAGCCATCAAAAGTTGAGCACATAAAGAGCCTAGACTTTGAATTAGCCTCCAAGCCTGTCGTGCCAACATAGCCAGATTAAACAAGTGTAGGTCTCTGTACCCTAGACCTCCTTGGTCCTTCCTGCTCGAGAGTGTCTTCCATGAAATCCAATGGAGTTTTTTTTCATTTTCCTGCTGCGCCCACCAGAACCGACAGATCATGGCGCTGATTTCATCACACAATGACTGTGTTAGATCGAAACAAGACATAGCATAGCTGGGGATTGCTTGGGCAACCGCCTTGATCAAAGTTTCTTTTCCAGCTCTCGACAACAATTTCTCTTTCCACCCTTGGATCCGTTTCCACACCCTATCTTTTAGATATTTGAAGAGCTTGCTCTTCGATCTGCCCATGTACACAGGAAGACCCAAATACTTGTTATTTTTAGCTTCCTGGGATAGCTGCAACCTCTCCATGAACTGCTGTTTTGCCTCTCCTTTGCAGTTTTTACTAAATAAAATCGACGACTTGTCTTTACTAATCATTTGCCCCGAGCATTCCTCATACAATTGTAGCACTTGCTGCAGACAATTTGCATTCCCATCATTTACTTTTAGGAGGAGCAAAGAATCATCTGCAAACAATAAATGAGTGATACTTGGTGCATTAGCACAAATAGTAACCCCTTCAAGTTGACCTCTTCTTTCAGCTTCATGCAAGAGACCCGAGAAACCTTCAGCACATATCAAGAACAAGTATGGGGATAGAGGGTCCCCCTGCCTCAGCCCCCGGGTTGGTACAATTTCTTCTGTCAACTCCCCATTCACCTTGATCTTATAAGATACAGAGCTAACACATTTCATGATCAGACAAATCCATCTCTCATCAAAACCCATCTTTTTCATCATACCTTCCAGGAAATGCCATTCCACACGATCATATGCTTTGCTCATGTCAAGTTTCAGAGCTGCAAAAGAGTCGGCCCCCGTTCTCTTGTTCTGCAGGAAATGTGTCAGTTCATAAGCTACTAACACATTATCTGTAATGAGTCTTCCTGGGACAAAAGCGCTTTGATTCTGTGATATAATCTCTGGGAGGATGAGCTTCAGGCGCCCAGCCAGGACTTTGGACACCACCTTGTACATCACATTACACAGACTAATCGGCCTCAAATCTTTCAAACTTTCTGGGTTCGGAACCTTGGGTATCAGTACAATGACAGTCTCATTCCACCCCTCTGGTAGCTCCCCCCCATTGAGAAAATTCAGAACCTCCCCGGTAATGTCCTCCCCCACCACCGCCCAATATTTTTTATAGAAAAGGGAGGTCATACCATCGCTGCCTGGTGCTTTCATGTCCCCGATTGCATCTAGCCCCGCCTTCACTTCCTCGATCGAGAACGGACGCAAGAGAGCCGAATTCATATCTCCGAGTGACTTTGGAGGGGATTTGTGCCAACAATTCCTCCGCCCGATGACCTGTAGAAGCATGGAACAGTTTTTGTAAAAGTCAGCAATCAGCGCCTTCATCTCCTCCCCATCCTCCACCACCGCCCCATCCTCCCTCACTATTCTATTGATTTTATTTCGCCTCCTCCTCTCCGAAGCGAATTGATGAAAAAACTTTGTATTCCTATCTCCTTTCTCCAAATGTGTACTTTTGCTCTCCGACGCCAATATGTGTTCCTCTTCTCCTCTAGCTTTTCTAGTTTAAAACATAGTAACTTCTCTCTTCGCACCATATCCTCCGAAACCTCCCGTCTTCTGCACTCCTCCAGGGCCTTCCTCGTCCGCTTGATACTCTTCTCCACACTCCCCAACACATTCCTCCCCCAATCTCCCAAATCCTGGGCCACCTGTCGGACCGCAGCCCCCACATCTCCTCCTCTAATCTCCTTTGAAGTTCTCCAAGCGTTCTCTACGATCGCCTCACAGTCATCCTCCTCTACCCAGCTGGCTTCAAAGCGAAAAGCCTGCTGTCCCCCACTCCTCACCCGAGATATGGGCGGGTTAGTGTTCACGATCACGGGTCGATGATCGGAGTGTCTCGGCTCCCCATTTATTGTATGATACAGTGGGAAACGATCAGTCCAATCTTTATTTGCAACAGCCCTATCCAGTCGTTCACGAACATACTGTGAGCAGTTGTGATTATTATTCCGCCACGTGAACGGGTCACCCTCAAATCCCAAGTCCGCCAAGTCACAGTCCTCCAAAGCTTCCCGGAATCTATCCATGCACCCCTGAGCCCTAGGAGGGCCCCCTTCCTTCTCACATTCCAACAAGATCTCATTGAAATCGCCGAAACACAGCCATGGTCGGGCGCGCGAGGCATTGAGAGTGCGTATCGCCCGCCATGAGAGCGACTTCTCCTCTGGCTCCCCATAGAAGCCTGTCAATCTCCACACAAAGCCATCATCTTCTGTCACATCAGCATCGATGTACAGGCGCGAGATGCCCCGCACATGGATGTTAATCCCCCGTTTCCAGAACAAAGCCAGGCCACCACCATGAGTGGCAGAACAATCTTTCACCACCATATTCGCCATACCCAACTTCCACCTAAAACCACCAATCCTCCTCTCATCCATCTTTGTTTCGGACAAGAACAGGATGTCGGGGTCCTCCTCCTTCTGAATATTCAGAAGGCCTGTCACTGCCGCGCCGTTCCCCAACCCACGGCAGTTCCACGCTATTAGTTTCATTGCGTGTTGCAGGGCTATTTCGACAGCCCCGCTGCGGATGAAAGATCCCTCTCTGTTTCCTCCGACGACCCAACCTTTGTCTTCTTCATATCCCCCTGTGTATCAAGCACCATGTCCTCCTCCTCTCCCTTTCTTTTCTTCACCCCCACCTCCGCCAGCGCCCCCCGACTCCCAACTGGAGCCACGCGTGGAAGCCTCTTAAAAGAGCCTCCTTTCCGTGTTTCCACCCCCGTCTTCTCACCTTCAACAATACCCTGCATGGTACTGTTCACGTCAGACACCTTCTCCCTCCCCGCCGGTGCCTCCTCCTCATCGCCCTGGTCCTCCCCATCGAACACCAGCTTCTTCGAGCTACCTCCAGCGATCAGCAGCTCTTTGTTCACTTTGAGAGGACTATTAACTTCTGGTTCCTCCGTCTCTTTCCCCGTGATCAGCCCCGGCTCCTCCTTCTCATCCTCCTTCCTCCATGACGGAACGTCCGACCTTGATCGGCCTCCCCGCTTCCCGAACCCGAGCGCCCTGAACGCCAGGACCCCGGACCGCCACCCTTCCCAATCAGCAAGCTCCCCGAATCATGGTGCCTGGCCGCAAACGGCTTCCTGGGCTGTATGTACCTCAACTCCCGTCCAAACGGTGCCTTCTCGTTTTTGCCCAGCTTCAAGGAACAGGCACGGTCAACATGACCGATCTTGCCGCAGACAAAGCAAAACTCCGGCAGGTGCTCATATGTGATCGGGCACCATCGTTCCCCTTTCTCCTCCCCCAGATCTGCCATGATGCCACGTCGCAGGGGTTTGCGGATATCCAAACGAACTTTGATCCGTAGGGCGCGACCAACCGCCGAGTCATCGCCATCTGTAGCAACCTCCATGAACGTACCAATGTCGTCCCCAATGACTTCAGCCGACTCCTTGTTCATCAACCCTAACGGGAGACGTTCCACCCTCAACCAGATCGGAATAGTATTGAACTCAAAATCTTCCACCGCCTTGGACCCATCAAACTCCTCAATCACCAACACCTCCTTCGAGATCGACCACGGCCCATCATCCACCGCTCTCCTCAAACCCGAAGCTTGGTTGAACGTGATCAAGAAAGTGTTCTCCTTGAGATCTTTACATGTGATCCCCTTGGCCGGGCACCAGATCCAGCCCACTGAGTCGACGATCACCTCTGGGTTGATGTTCTTCTCAGAGTACAGTTTCGCCACCGCCTGCTGGCGGTGATCCTCCAGTCCCTTCCCCATCGGCCGCACCGCCCCGATCTTCAGAGACTTCTTCTCCTCCGACGACAGTTTCAGTCGCCCCAACATCCCTTCAACGCTCTCCATCAGCACCGATCCGCAGGACTCAGGAAGGCCAAAGACCTCCCACACGCACCGGCGAAGACTGTGGACGCAGTGGTGGCGGCTAGCAAGAAAACTAGGGTTTTGGGAATTATGGTGGAGTGGTGAGGCGCCGATCGGAACGGGGATCGTGCCTGTGTAGGTGACCTAAACCAGGATCTCGTATGCGAGGTCGCACTTGAGGGAAGTGAAACGAGGACGGGGTGGGAAGGAAAGAACGCCGGCGAGAAGAGCTCGAGTCGCCTAGGGAAACCCTAGACGCCGAGAAAGAAAAGCTGTGATTTATATAGACCTAGCTCTTAAGTACTACATTCATTCCAAATTATAAAGGTATTCTAGCTTTTCTAAATATATTAGTTTTATTATGTATCTAGACATAGCACATATATGTAAATATATGTAAGTGTATAGTAAAATCAATATATCAAGATCTAGAACATACAAAAAGTCTAATAATTTAGAACCGAGGGAGTATATCACTGGCCGGGCTGCCAAAATACCGGCTTTTGGGTCTAAAATCCGTGCTCAACAACATCCAGTTTTCATTGGAAAAAATAAAAGAAATGTTTCATGTTTCATGCCAAGCTACAACTCTTTTTAGTTTAGAAATTTGTTATTAGTTATGCAGGATTGCAGGCCCTGTTCAAGATATGTGGAATGTACCTTGAAGACTTCTCCAAAACCTCCCTCTCCAAGTTTTTTTTCCTCCGAGAAATTGCCTGTTGCAGTTTTTAACACCTCTAGATTAAGTTTCTCGGGCTCAACATATCGAGCGTCCTCTTCTTTGCTACTGTTATCTGCCGCCAAAATAGTATATGCATTAGGAAAATATTAATAGACGGCAACGCTATTCTATATCCAAGGTGTAGCTACACCAAGCGACAAAAAATGATTAGTCAGTATTATGCGTCAGTACTACGAAATACTAACTAATATTAACACGCGACGTACCGAACAATACTGAACAGTACTGAATTTGTCTCTTGGTGTAGCTACACCTTGGGTGTAGAATAGCATTTGTATAGACATAACATGAAGGATCACATAATTACTCCCTCGGTCTTGAAATACAACACATTAAGAAGTTAAGTGAAGAATATAAACATCTATTACATTCTTCCTTATTTTGTAATAGAAGTGCCAAAATGCTCTATATTTAAGGACTGAGAGCATCTCCAACAACTCCCTAAATCCACTTGGTATTCTATTTTTTTGGCAAAAACTCAAAAACACCTCTCCAACAACTCCCTAAAATCACTTGGTATTTTCCCAACTTGAAAAAAATCTCCCTCCGCGCGCGTATCTATCCGCGCGCAGAGGCACTGCGTATCGCTGGCTGCTCCGTCCGCTGCTCTGTCGCGCGCCGTGCCGCCCGCTGCTCCGCCGCCCGCGTATCGCTACTCCGCCGCCCGCTGCTCGGTCGCTCGTCCGTATCGCTAGCTGGTAGTATCGTACGTATCGCAGCTCCGCCGCCCGCTACTCCACCGCCCTACGGTGCTCAATATTTTGATGGGAAATGCTCAAAAGTTTCGCTTTTTCGTTACAATCGCGTAGTATCAAACCTCATCCGATTTGGTGCAGCCGTTGTCGAGATATCGCTGGTCAAAGCGCTGCTTGCTCCGTAGGGACTAATCCTATGATAGATTTTCTTTTGACTTTTCTGAAAAAGTACCAGACACAAAGAATTATATATATGCCCTTGGTTGATTTCAGAAAAGTTTATAGACTAAACTGCAAAGTGGTCATCTCGGGATTTACCAAGCGGGAATAGGGAGTTGTTGGAGAGAGACCTTTTTCTCACTTAGGAAATAAAATACAAAGTTGCTATAACACGGGATTTACTGCAAGTGAATTATTGGGAGTTGTTGGAGATGCTCTGAGGGAAAGTAAATAAAACAAAGAGAGAATTAGCTTACGCCAAGATAGACAAAAGTGCAACGTATCTACGACGTGCACTGATCTATGAGAGTAGCACGACCTAAAGATCATACTTCTTATGTATAATACTACCTCTGTTCCCTAGCGCATATGCATATCAAAATATTTAATAAAAAATGACTAACGATTTTAATTATTATAATACAATTTTTTATAAATAGATTTGTAAGCAATTGTACTATCTAATAATCATAAGTTTATAAGAATAAAAAATATAATATAAAGTAAAGAAAGTGCATCACTAAAATTAACTTTTTTTCTTGAATACGTAAATGATTTGCACATCTTAGTAATTAAGATAGAAAAGTTTAATACAAATAACGTGCTTCTAGCGAATGTCCTAGGAGATCAATAGGATTACAGCCGTGGACTGAACCATCCTAGCAGCAGATACACATATCGATATTATACAAATGACAAACAATCAGTAAGGGGCATTGACACGGCCTAGCTAGGAAGTTTAAAGCATAATTGAGAATGTGTCATCATATCATACTGCATCACGACCAAAATATCACGAGTAGTATGCTTCTTTTGGAAGAGTGAAAGCAATTATTATCACCAAGTCTAATTTTTTTTTTCCGAAAGATCCGTGTTACCGGCTTCGATTGATAAGCAGAGAGCAATTATATATGCAAGGCAGCCAACGTGGCGTGAAACGCCACGACGGCGAAGCCTACCCACGCACACAACCGAGTACACGACGACCCAAGCAAAGCGAGAGATCGTTGCCCAGCTCGAGCATAACGCAAGAGCAGCTCCGACTCCCGACCATGGCCACACGCCCTGCCACGAGACATCACGATCTAGCCGATTCCACAGCGACGCCTTCAAGAAGGTTACGACGTACAATGCGCCGCCGTCGCTCGCCCAAGAGGACCGGGTTTTCACCCGTGGAAATGCCGGGGCCACGACGCCCCCAACAGGGAACACGGCGCCCACAGGCGTCGCCGTCGCCGGGCTTTCGCCCAAGGTACCCCAGCACAGACACCAGCCCTGATGTCGGGTCCCAACAAGTCACCAACGCCGTCGCTGCCAGCCATCCAGCAAAAGCCTCACCGAGGGGGCACCGGCGCGCCGGCCACGCCCTGTAGCCGAAGCTGCGCCAGCCACCCCCACCGACAAGACAACGTGCCGGGAACCAGCCATACCCCGCGCACACGCGTCCACCTGCCGCACGACGAGGCCGTCGCCGACCGCCGCCACCAGCCCTGACGCCCGCCTCCATCGCTGCTGCCACCAGCAGACGCAAGGCGAGCGCCCACCGTGGGCACCGCCCCAGCCCTAGGGCCACCGGATCCGGACACCAAGCCCCAACCACGGCAGCCCTCGCCGACACCACCGCCTCCTGTCTTGACGGGAAGGGTCTGTCCGTCGCCGTAGCGAGCACCCGCAAAGAGCGGCGAGCCGTTAGAGGGAGGGGCGCAAGAAGGAGTACCACCCCTAGCGCCTGCACCAGCCCGACCACCGCCGCGTTGCCAAGCCGCCGTCCACCGGACCGCCCGGCCGCTGGGCCCGGATCCGGCCGCCGGGCGGCGGGCCGGGCTAGCCCGGCCCCCGCGTAGGGTCGCGAGGGGCGCCACCAGCCCGGCCGCCGCCGCCGCCGCCGCCGCGTCATCGTCAGATCCGGCCGCCGGAGGCTCGGGTCCGGCCACCTGGGCACCGGATCCGGCCGCCCGGGCGCCGGACCGGCGGATCCGGCCGTCTCCGTCGACGTCGCCAAGAGAGGATGGGGGAGCGCGCGAAAGGAGATGGAGCCCCCGTCGCCGTCCCCGGTGCCGGCCCGGGCTCCAGCCGGCGCCGCCGCAGCCGCAACGGCCTCCCCCGGCGAGCTCCACGCAGCTCGCAAGGAGAAGGAAACCGTCGGCCAAGTGCCGCGCGCGCCGCTAAGAAGGAGGAGGGCCCCGCCGCCGCCATCCCGGCCGGCCGAGCGGCCATGCCGGCGGCCAGCTCCGGCGGCGGCGCGGCTGGGGGTGAGGGAGGAAGGAGCGGCGCTAGGGTTTGAGGGGGTTCCCCCCGCGTCGCCCCGCGTGGGAGGCGGACGGGAGGAGAGGCGGACCCTCTCTCTTCCAAGTCTAATTTTAGTATCACACTACTCTCAACATATCTATAACTTTAATCTCAAATTAAAGTCAACAAGGAGTTAGTGACCGAATTAATAATTAGGACTGCCATATGTCCACTGATGATTATAACGCGAAACCTCTCTCGGCATTTGATATGGTAGCCATAGCCGGTGATAGTATAGATACATTTATTTAGAATGGATTAGACAATAAACTCCTCAAGTTTTCTGTTCATGGTTTGATTAGTTGAACCACCGACTAATCTAGATTTTAATAAGAATATGTTTCTAATAAAAAATTATTTTATAACTTGGCAGTAAAACTCTTTGTCTTAGAAAAAATAAATGGTTCAAAGGTCTATAATATTTATTTTTTTCACAGAAAAGTCAATGCAAAAAAAATCAACTGAGACGACGAACAGATTCTAAAATAAAAACTAAAACAAATAAAGAAAGCTGATGGAAGGTGAAAAAATCAAACAGAAAACAATTCAGGGCACACAAAGGAACTAAGGGGGAAAAATCTTAGTTCCTTTGTGTGCTTTGTTAGACCTAAACTGAACATGACACGAAAAAGAGGATCAGAGACATTAAACCAGATAAAAAATTAGAGTGCGGAATGGGATTAGAACTAAACATATGGTAAAAATTTTAGCTCTTTAATATTAGGAAATATGTGTAATATGTTCTAATGTTAACGTATTTTTTGCTTAGCTTCTAAAAACTTAGCTTGCTATTTAGCCTGTTATAGTCTTCTCATCATCAGTCTTATTAAAAAGCTAGTCGGTAAAGGTTATAGTCAGCCATGCCGTGTGGGGTGCCTGCCTCGTGGGTGGCCAGCGTCCTCCCCCCCGGCTCCGGTGCTGGCCGGCCGGCCGCTGGTAGTGGTTGCCTGCTGCCGGCCGCTGTTGGCTGGCCGTGTGTGGTGGTTGCTGCTGGTGGCGGGCCGCCGGCGGTGGCGGGCTGCTAGTGGTTGGCTGCCGGCTGTTGGCGGGCCACTACAGGCTGCTGGGATGGGGTGCTCGATGGGGAGGAGCGGCTCTTCGGCGGCGGCGTGGTGGCGTAGTAGGCCGTGGTTTTGGCAGGTCAATGGTGCCGTGGCGGTGCTTCGCCGGCTGTGCCGGGTGTGGTGGTGGCTGCTCCTCTCCGTTGGGGGTTCGTCGGCAGGACGTCGTGGGGCTGCTACCCTTTCAGATGTGGGGGCAGCGGAGGGGTTCTCCCCTCTGCTCGTCCCTCTCCTCCCTCTTGATGGTGGCCGTCTCGTGGCGGTGGCTGGGGTTGTCCCGGCGTTGGGGGTGGTCTTCGTCTTTTTGTCGTCTCCCCATGCCTCCGGCCGCGTCGTGCGCGGTCGCTTTGAAGACGGAGGCCTTGGCGTCCTCGGGAGTGCTGGGTCGAGGCTCGCCCCGATCCGGTACTCTCGGGGGTGGTGGTGCGTGTGATGGGGCCTCGGCCGACGGCGAGGTCGGCGGTGGCTTCGGCTTTGGCGGGCGGACGGTGGGCGTACATGTTGGCGAGAGGCCGGTGTTCGGGAGGTGGCCGGAGGGGGGGGGGGGCAACTCTTCGGCTACTTGCGTGGCCGGCGCGTCTAACTCGGTGAGATCTCTTCTAGATGTGTGGCAACGATGACTTGGTGTTTGGCGGGATCCGACATCTTGACCGGCGCTTGTGCTTTCGGGTTCATTGGGCGAAAGCCTGGGGACAGCGACACTTGCGAGTGCTATTCCCCGTGAGGTGTCGATCCCTTAGCATATTCCACGGGTGAAAGCCCTGTCCTGTCTTGGATGAGCGACGGCGGCGCGTCAGCGTCGTGACCTTCTTGAAGGCGTCGCTGTGGATTGCGGTCCAGTCAGGGTGTCTCGGGCAGGGCTGGGTACGTCGTTCTCGCTGTTTTGTTGCGCTGTGGGTGGCAGTGGTGGTGTAGTCGTAGTTTCTTGTTTTAGTCCCTTTTCTTTGAGTTTTTAGTGGAGTGGTGGCTCGTGTCGATGACCCAATCCGACCGAATTTAGTTTCTCGCTGCCCAGTTGTGGAGCTCCTAGTGGTTTAAAGTAGAGGCTCATGTCGACGACTCAATCAGACCGAGTTATAGTGGTTAGAGGCTTTGTGTCGAGGTCCTGTCCCAAGCGTGGAGCTGAGTAGAGTTAAGTTGACGCTTTTATGCGCGAGTTGAGTTGATTTGGTATCTGGGTGTATATTGTTGGGAGTAGGTATCCTCCAAAATCATGTTGTTTTCGCCAGTTTTCACTTAAAAAACTCTGGGCGGGCACTTATCTTTTTTTTTTTGTTCGTCTAATAGAAATCATGGCAAAAAGATTTTGCCGTCCTTTTTAAAAAAAATCCATCTCATGGCAAAGTAATGATAGCGATAGCGTGCCGCGTACCTGGCGCCACGGGCGGTGTCCTGTTCCGATTGACCTTTCTCTTCTTCAACAAAACGCCAACGATGACGACGACGGCAGCGGCAAGCACCATTCCAACTGGAATAGCGATGGCGAGAGTAGTCGCATCAGACCCCCTTTACCTGCGTTTCAGTCAGATCAGATATATATAACATATACAGTAAGTCCGTTGACTGCGTCGTGGCTTATTTTGTTCGTACTCGAGTCACGTCTACATCTTGATCCGTAGTCTAGTTAATCGTACTACTGCCTTATTCAAAAATCGACACCTTGCACCGAGAATTTTCGATGTAGATTAGTCAACTCCCTTCGTTCTAAACACTATAGTTTACTTTGATTTTTTTTTTGATACATGTGTTTTGCTAGGAGTAGTTGCAAGACTAAATAGTCGAAGGAGTACTTGCAAGACTATATAGACTCATAAAAATAGTACTAAACAGTGCAAGAACGTCCAACTTATTCAGACAGAAAATTGTCAAGATCGTGGCTTATCGATCATATAATTCTGCTCAGATTATAAGCGAGATTGAGACTGAAACAAACAGGCCCCGACGACAATTGGTTGGACAGAACTGTTGACGGGATGAAGAGTCGCCAATCCAATGAGATGGCAGCTATATTGAGATTACGAAAGGGTGGAAAAGGACCAGCTTAGATGGGCCATGGGCTGCGGCGGGTAGCAGAGGTTGCCAGCGAGATCGCCGGTGGCTTGAGCAGTGGGTGTGGAGATGGCAGGGACGAGACAGAGGTTAACGAAGGAAGCCTGGATCATATACACATGCAGCTAATAAGGAGCTTAATTACCTCGCTTTTGCCCGTTGATGAAGCTGGCTGGAGCTGGAGCTGGAGCTGGCGCCTGAGGCGGTGGCGCATCGAGGGCGAGATTATAGTAGGTGTATATCTCCACGCGCAGGATGCAGTTGTAGCCGAGCGCCACCCCGCCCTGGTGACCGTAGCAGCAGCCTGGCAGCTTCCTTATGGAGTCCTGCAAGCACTTGTCGCACTCCGCCGCCGTCCCATCTCTCATGCACTGCAACAGCCCGTACATGGTGCCGTTGGGGGCAGCGGCATCGTACACAGCCTCACCCGTTGCGAACATGGGCGCCGACGGCAAAGAGGAATTCGTCGTCGGGGTGGTGGTGGTGCTGCCGGAGCCGTTGACGACGCGCGCGGCTAGACGCCTCATGAGCGCATAGTAAGACGTCTCGAACGCGTCTTCGTTGCCAACCTTCCCTGCGTTGTAGAGTACGGCGCGGTACTCCTGCTCGTGGGCGTTGTTGGACGCGTTGGTGTCGGCGTAGCTGACGAAGCACTTGTCGTGCCAGATGCCGGCACGGCGGCTGGTGTCGTTGCAGAGGATAGTGATGTTCCTCACGGCGCTCTGGAGGTACGTGGCGCAGTCGCCCGGTGCGGAGTCGCCACGGCACATGCCCCGGACGAAAGCGCGGTCGGCGCCGCTGCCGCGGGACAGGGCGGCGAAGCCCGTAGGCGCCGCGGCAGACGGGAGCGTGTTCAGCAACGCGACGACGTTGGACCGGAACTTGCTGTTCGGATTCGAGTTGTTGGACGACGACGGCGAGGGAGCAGGAGAAGGCGACGCCGACGACGGTTGGCAGTCCTCCAGGGATGTTACGATACCAAGCCAGCTCGCCACCACGGCGAGGAGGAACAGGGCACGACCGCCATGGACGACGTGACCAGATTGAGAGGACGACATGGGTGGGTACGTGTTCTGGGGAGGTAGTAGCTACCTGAGAGCATATATGCATGCGTCTCATCTCACACCTGGAAGTTGGAAAATTATTTGTGATTACACGCGTATGTCCAAGTTGCAAAAACTTGACTTTGACTGTTCCAATACCACCCAGTGCCCTGGTACGTACGGGTGGCGGATGGTACACAGCTGTTCTCAGTTCCATGTGAACATAGGTGGGAGATATTTCTCTTGGTTTTTGTTAACAAATCAGTTCTCAGCACACTTATACACATAGATGAACACATGCATATGAACAAGAAGACATAAAAACACAGAAGTGAGAGTGAAGTAGGAGTTCTGATATTCAGTCTCTTCTATGTATGTTTACAAGGGAGAGTGCCTCCTATTTATAGAGAAAGAAGGTTGAGAAGAATACAACTTCTTGCAATGTGAACTCCTTGAATTTCTCCTCTCTTTCTCATTAATTTGACCACACTCAAAGTCTCACATTCACACACTGTATGAAGACTTCGACTTATAACACTCCCTCTTGGCCAAATTTTATGCTATGTGTATGCCTCGTTAAAACTCCTCCCAAAAACTCATTAGGAAAAAGGGTAGGAGAAAGAGTGCATCACATGCATCACTTGTGCATTTCCTATTGCCTTGTTAAAAACCTTGCATGAGAAAACTCATTGGAAAAAAACTCATCAAGGGGAAAAGAGTACAACAGTTGGTTCAAGTCTTCAAGACCAACCAATGCAACTTTGGTCTTCGGGACCAATTTGTAGTCAATTTCTGTTCTATATCCTTTAGGCTTTGATTCACATATCACTCCCCCTTGCGTGATTCGCGCTTATGTGCATGCCTCGTCAAAAACTCCACCAAAAATCCAGTAGGAAAAAAGGTAGGAGAAAAGAGTACATCACATGCGCCAATTATGTTGCACTTGCTGCCTCGTTAAAAACCCTATGTGAGAAAACCAAGTGGAAAAAACTCACCAAGGGAAAAAGAGTACAACAATTTGGTCTTCAGGACCAAATCGCGATCTTCTGGATCACATTTATGGACTATCATTTCGGGAGACTTCTCCCCCTGAAACCAGCAACTCTAGGGCATCTCATGCTCTTTCCACATATATATTCTTGGAAGGAAGGGGTTAGTCGAGATCTTATGAATAAATCTGCTGGATTTATAGAGCGTTTATTCCCTCGCTCTTCTGGAGCTTACAAGGTAAAGCAATGTGCTTCGTGAGGTTGCTCTTAACATAGCCCATATGTATTTGTGCAACGCAAGCGATATTACCTTTATAGGTAACAGTGGGGAGCTATCAAAGCTTAAGTCACATAACTTCAGGATGTGACCAATCATCCATTTGAGCCATAAGTCACGTGTGGCTTTATAAAGGGCAATCAACTCTGAGTGGTTTGATGATGTGACAACCAATGTCTTCTTTAAGACTATCATAAAATTGTTGCACCACCATAGAGAGCCATAAAACCAGTCTGGAATCTGGCATTATGCGGGTCAGACATGGCATTATGCGGGTCAGACATATAGCCAGTGTCCATATATCCTGCCATGGTTGGGACCTGGTTCTTCAGGAACCATAGACCAAGGCTTTAGGTACCAAAGGTGAACATAATATCAAGTCTTTGTGTAGTTCACCAAATACATTGGTACTTAAGTAGGGAACTTCAGGTTCCAATATTTCCTCATTATCATCCTTGAGTCTACATGGGACTTTCCACTTCTAGGGATTGGTCCACCATAGGGAATTTAGAGAGTGTCATTTGCCCAATCAAATTTCTAAATACCCTCTTTATTGACCGGTGTATAAACACTCCTTCAGTGAGGTGCTTGAGCTACTGGCTCAAGTGAGATTTGGTTTTATCCAAGTATTTCATTATTGTTTGTGTAATACCTCTCCAGGGGAAATTACTCAAACGGTTGAGTCACATCCTTTTGGATTGTATCAACCCATACAACGACCGCTGCAGGCGAATGTTATTCATGTTGCAATTTTAATTCGGTCCAGGGATCTTAAGTCCTTCTGGGACTCTTAGGATCTCCGAATCAGGTGACCCATACAAGTATGCGGCCACGATGTTTTCCAACTGCTTTTATAGATTCAGGTTAGCTGCCATAAATATAAAGTATTGGAACTTTTATGCCACACATAATTGGAGAGTAAGTTTCATCATAATTGATGATGGGCCTCTGCGTGAACCCTTATGCCACTAGCCTCGCTTTGTGCCATATTTGCTCCTCTTCTGGAGGAAGACCCATTTGCATCCTTCAGGGATGACTTCAAGAGGTGTTAGGGCCGCAGGCCTAAACAAACTCTCTTTCATAAAGCGAGCGCTACTTTGCCTTAATTGCTGCTTTCCATTTGTCCCATTATGAGTGCTTCTAGCACTCTGCCATGGACTTTGGTTCTGGATCCGGATCCATTAAGTCGCAATTTCGAGGCATAATATTTTGTCTACAATAGTGGTCTTTTGATTATATGACTCTCCTGATTCCACATAGTGGCGATCTCCTCATGATTGTCCTCCCGCTCAACATGATTTCTCATAACGATTGAGCTGGGGCGTTCCAATCTTCCAATGTGATGGTGCGCATGCGACGCATTGGGATTTCCATCTCCAGGATGGTGTCCTTCAGGGACTTCCTCAACTTCAGGTTGAGTTGCCACTTCAGGGGCATTCCCGACTTTAGGTCGAGCTTCTTCAACTGATTTCTTAAGTGATGCAAGTGGATCAAGTCCGTGTCTATGCGGACGTCTCCGCAAACACTTGTCTGAACACCCAAAGGTCTCCCCATCAACCTAGGGTCGGATGGAGATAATAGAGTTGGTAACCTTCTGGGCTACTTATACTCTCTCTGGCACACTTACTGCAGGTAAATGCGATCTTGTCACTTTTCTGATCAATAATGAAGGCATTTGGTAGCTCATTTGCAACCTTTTGCAAATTATCATAATCCTCAGAACTTCTGGTTCAGATTGACTAGTGCATGTGTCTAAGGAACGCATTCCACCATTCCATTTCATGTAATTTCTTAACATTCTTCTGGATGCCTATCTCCCCCTAATGCTGGGAAATGCAATCAACGTACCGAGCCGTATGAAGATCCCGTCATAGGCTCATCCATCCCAACTTCTGGTGGGGTCTCTTTGGTGTACGCTGATGTGTCGGTACTGGCACACATGTACCGCTGAACTAAATACACGCAGTTGGGAAATACTTTATTCTTTCTCATGCACTAGCTATAAGGGGGATGTAGTTGGCCTGAGACTTTGGGGACTTAGCATATAGTAGAAAAACCAACATTCATAAGGTATGGAAATGTTGTGAATGCTCTTCAGGAGCACATATGACATAACTTGTTACAAGTGCTCTTCAGGAGTATGTATGGTCAGGCTCTTCAATCAGACATTGCATTATGACTATCATGATATCTTAGGTATTACTACACGTCCCTGAATATATCAAAGTCATCATCGAGAAGGTCATCCTCACTTCCATCCATTTGGACGTCTTTACCACTTTCCTTTGCGTTGACAAGCATGTCGCCGCATTCCCGAGCTTCAGGCTCAGTGGTGTGGTGAAGCTAATGTTGGCTCTCCTTGTCCTTGCTTCTGGAAGGACTCTGGTAGAGCTCAACTAGGTGTCTTGGAGCACGACAAATGCGGGATCAATGTTCCATGCCTCCACATCTAGAGCAATGATCCTGCTGCTCAGATGTATCACCCATGACCTTCTCCGATTTGCTTTTACCCTTGGGCTTATCCCTTCCTTTGAATTTGGGCATGGGACCTCTCTTTCCCTTCCATTTCACCTTTCCGCGGCTGCCTTTGTGGTTGCTAGCATTCTTAGCAACGCTAGTGTGTGCTTCAGGCACAACCACGAGGTTGGCATGCCGTACAGAAATATCGTTCATGAGAACATTCTGTTGCTCTACAATCAATAGTACTATTATCAGCTCATAGTACTTTAGGTACTTTGAGTTCAAGCATTGCTGATTTTATTACTACGTTGTTGGGAAGGGTAGAAAGAGTTTTCTCGATTATATTTGCATCAGTGATCTTTTGGCCACATAGACGCAGTCTGGACACAATCCTACGTAAAGCAGAGTCATAAGCTCTTACAGACGTATAGTCTTGGAAGCGTAAGTCGATCCAGTCCTGTTGTTCTTTGGCAAGCATAACTGACTTCTGCTGGCTAAAGTGGTCCTTCAGGGATTGCCAGAATGCCAGTGGATCATCCTCCTTCACATACTTAGACTTCAGGTCTGGGTGTAAGTGGTGTTGCAATAGGTGCAATGCCTCTGCTTTATCATGTTTTGCGCGCTCATCCTTGCCAGCTTCAGGCTGAGCAATGGTATGATCGAGGCCCTTGCAATCGAGTTTGATCTCGACGTCGATGGCCCAAGTAAGGTAGTTGCTGCCATCCACCGCTAGCTCAGCGAATTCCCTTTTCACAATGTCCGACATGCCTGCGTGATCAATTTGCAGGATCAGTGAATGTCGGTTGTGCGTAATCTTCAGGATTACGACTATGTGTAACTTTCAAGATTACATTCATATAGTCTTCAGGGACTATATTTCCCCAAATATCTTATGCATATAATCTTCGAGATTATATGCAACTCATATAAATATCTATAATCTTGCAACAAAATAAATTTACAGGATTTAAATAAATGCAAGAAAGTAAATGCAACAAATAAATAAAGTAATTTACAGTTGCAACAAAAATAAATAATCATGCCATGCAAGGTCTTCAGGCCTCAATGATTTCTATGGGCTTCAGGCCGCATAGTGGCATGGAGTGGTGAGCTTCGAGTCACCATTATATGCCGCATATAATTAATCTCATCATGAGTGATCTTCGGATCACTTACACATAATTGCAATAAATAATCTACAAAATTTAAATAAGTGCAGAAAATGAATTGCAATAAATAAATGAATGTAATACGCAACAACATAAAAATAATAAAGTGAACTTTAGGTCGCTATTATTTACAGGCTTCAGGCCTTCTATGTGACTTCTGGTCGCCAACATGCAGCTAAAATACGCCGTGTAAACACGTGACTTCTGGTCACAAATATATAGACCAAACGGCCTCAGGCCATTATCTTATATCAATGCAGAACGTTTATATATATGACTGCAGGTCATATGTTTTTCGTGCTGCAAAGGAAATGAGATGTTGCTCACCCTAGCCAAACCAGCTGCAATTATCGTGAGCTGCAGTTTATCAGGAGAGATGTCGTGACTTCTGGCCACTCCATCGGGAGCTGTTGGAAAAGGGCCATGATCATGTCGTTCTTATCCCTTTCAAGAGATAAACGACTCTGCCTCTTCTCTTCTTGAGGAAGCGTACAAAGGCACTCGTTCATAATAGTAGGTGGCAGTGGCTTTAGGCCATCCTGCTTTGACCGAGTGTATGCGCTTTTTTCCATTTTTTCACTCACATGGACATAACTGCAGCGGCACATGCACATTAAAGGCAGAGGCTGGCAAAGGACATAGCACAACGTGCTTCTCTGTCGTACCACGCCCTCCATCCTCTGTCCCACACTCTCTCTCCTCTTCTCTCAGGTTCAGACAGGAAAGGGAGGGGAAAGGTACGCCGGCCATCTACGCCCGGTCAGGGCAGGGCCCACGCGCGCGCCAGCGCATGGCGACGACATCGGCGACCTTCAGGGCCGGAGCTCGCGCACGCAGGCGTCAAGGCGGTCGCGCCCGTGCGTCTGGCCGTGGTCTGCGCGCCGCGCCCGTGCGCCCGTCAGGGGTCGCAGCGGCGGTGGCAGTGCCGCGTCGCCAGGACCGCGCTCGGGGTATGGGTGCGCGTCGCGCACCCGCACGCCGGCCCGGTGGCCGGGGGGCGTCTCGTCCGGGCAGAGCCCGTCGGGGCGGCAGAGGGCGGCCGGGCCCCTGCGGCTTCCTCGCGCCCGTGCGCCGCACCGAGGACCGAGCCGAGCGCCCACGCCCGAGGTTTTCCTGCCCGGCGGCCGGCCAAGGCTCGCCCGCGCTCTGCAGGGGTCGCAGCGGTCGGGGATGGCGCGTCCGCTCTGGGGCCTCACGCTGGTGGCGGCTGCTGGCTGCTTGCTTCGCGCACCCTTCTAGGGCGGCGGCCCGTGCGCCCGCGACGGTGGCCAGGGATCGCGCCACCGGCGGCCAGGGCTGCGCCCGCGCCATGGAGCCGCCGGGGCCGCGCCTCGTGCCGTGCGCTGTAGGCGTCTCGCGCCCACGTCGAGGCTCGCCGCTGGCGGCCTCGCGCTTGGCCGCGCGGGGGGCGGCTGCCTGCGTGCCTGCTCCAGGAGGCGGCGACCATGGCCCGTGCAGCTGCGCCGGTGGCCAGAGCTCCGGGCAGCAACGTCGGTGACGGGGCCAAAGGCTCCCACTCACGTGCCCGAACTCAAGGAGCAGTGGCGACCTGCAGGGCCACTCGCCCTCACGGTGGTGTCGCGTGTGCTTGTGCATCAGGGTGAGGCGGTGTTGTTCGTGGCCTTCGCGGCCTGTTCTTGACGAGTGGAGGCATAGCCTTCCTTGCGTCGTCATCGTCAGCGCTTCAGGGCCGATCGTGTGAGGTTGCTTCTCAGGCAACCTAGAGCTTCGGCCTTAATGCCATGCTCAGCTCTCATGGTGCTTTCTGAGCACATCCAGAAGTGGAGCTTGTGATGTATCTGTATGTAAGAATCGATTTTTCACCTTCTTACCTTTAGCCCGGTGAAACATTCGTGCTGATAATGTGTTAAGAAATCGGTTCTCAGCACACATATACACATAGATGAACACAGGCATATGAACAAGAAGGCATAGGAACACAAAGAACAAGTGAGAGTGAAGTAGGAGTTCTGGTATTCAGTCTCTTCTCTGTATCTTTACAAGGGAGAGAGTGCCTTCTATTTATAGAGAAAGAAGGTTGAGAAGAATACAACTTCTTGCAATGTGAACTCCTTGAATTTCTCCTCTCTTTCTCATTAATTTGGCCACACTCAAAGTCTAACATTCACACACTGTATGAAGACTTTGACTTATAATAGTTTTCAATGGCTGGGATTTTTCGTCTTAATCATTGAGATCCATAATTCCATAAATTTTTTACAAGGCATAATTCCTACCTGGACACGGTTTTTTTTGAACAGGCATAATGCCCGTATTTTATTAAGAGGGAGGGTGGTCCAAAGACCAAAACAAGTACAAGAAAGACGAAGGTGAGAAGCCTTTGCCGCTCGGAAGCACCCAGTCTATTGGATCCTATTTAAGGTTTATTACACGTTAAACTGATTGCACGACCAAGAATCAACACAAGCTTGGAGCGTCGAGTAGCCCGCCAGGACCCAAGCTTCCACCCCCTTGTGAATCGACTACAAGAGTGTCGTCATGGACACCAATTTCCGGTTGAAAACCCGCACGTTCCGCTCCTTCCAAATCGACCAAGACACGAGGGTGAACAGAGAGTCGAAGATAGCCTTCTCATCATCTACCAACTGCTGCCGTTGCTGGAGCCACCACGAACCGAGGTCTTCCTCTTGAGTCGGCGTAAGCACTTACAAACCCAGGGGGAAAGCATCCCTAGCCACAACTCAACCAGTGAATAGATGCGACGACGTCTCCGGTGCTTGCCCACAAAGGTTGCCAGTATCATCTTCTTGGAGTCCATGTCGCTTGCATATGTTAGCAGTCCATAGGCGGCGATGCAGCGCTACCCAAACGAAGAACTTCACCTTGGGGGTGTCGTCTTCCACAGTTCCTTTGCGCCTAACAGCGACATCGACCCGACAAAGAAAGCACGATAGGTGGATGAAGTCCGGTAAAGCCCGTCCGATGACCACCTCCAGACAAAGCGATAAGCGGTCAGTGGGTCGAGCACCACGCGTTCCAAGATAACCGGACATGTAGATACTGCAGAAGGACCTGCACTATCGACGCTCCCACGACCTCGTACGCCCACCTGTTCTGAAATAGGCCGTCTTTCATATACATCTTCCTTCCTTTTGCCGACAATGCCGAGTACAACAATGGCGCGAATGTACAGAGCGGTCTGACGTCCGCCCATCTATCCGTCCACAGCTGACTCGAAGCACCATCACTGGGAACCACAGACATACTTATGTTTGCCATGGCGACGATCGCTTTCTCTTTCTTGGCTGGCAGCGCAGCCCAGCAATGATCCGGCTCAACACGGCGCAGCCACTCCCATCGGAGACGTAGAGCGAACCCAAAGAAGCGCAGCTCGATCACACCAAGACCACCAAAGGTAGTCGAACGACACACAGTTGTCCAGGCAACCTTGCACTTACCTCCCGACGTTGACTTCGTGCCACTCCAGAGGAAGGCCCTGCGTCTTTTGTCAATCTGTTGAATTGCCCTTGCATGATGACGATAGACAGCACACGATGCTAATGTGCACCGGGATCGCAGATATGGTGACCTTGGTCAGTGTGACTCGACCCAAGTGAGTGAGGAGCCCGCTCTTCCATGTTGGAATCCTTGCCGCGACGGCGTCGACCAGTCCCTGCTCATCAGCACGGTGCAACCCAAGGGCACCCTGAGATATTTGCACGGGAATTGAGCAATGGCACACCGGAACGTAGCCAACACAGATTGGACCGTCTCTTCTATGCATATAATGGGTGTTGCCACACACTTTTCAATATTGGAAAGTAAGCCCAAGGCTCCAGCAAACAACGATAGGATCTTCTGAATGCAGTGTAGGTCATTCGGCTTCGGGGCGACAAGGACGACGAGGTCATCCGCATAGAGAGATACACGATGCTTTATTGCTCAGCCCGGCAGTGGCATGAGTGCGTTTCTCCTGTCAGCTTCCTTGAACAAAGCGTTCAGCGGCTCCATGGCGATGACGAATAGCATGGGGGACAAAGGGTCACCTTGTCGAAGACCACGAGTGTGCGCTATCCTCTACCCCGGGCGGCCATTAAGCAACACTTTTGTGCTCGCCATGGACAGAAGAATGGTGATCTAGTTCATCCACCTACGTGGGAATCCAAGGTGTTGCAGCACCTGGAGGAGGTACGGCCACGCCACTGAGTCAAATGCTTTGGCGATGTCCACTTTGAGCAAGATGGACGACCACTTCTTGCTATGCAGCCAACGACAAGCCAGTTGCATCGATCTGAAATTGTCATGAATCGGCCTCCCCTTATGAACGCACTTTGGTTGTTGGCGACCATTTCATTTAGGCGTGGAGCTAGGCAATGGGCAAGGCACTTCGCGAAGAGCTTGTGGAAACTATGGATCAAACTGATCAGCTTGTAATCCTTTAGCGTCGAGGGCTCCGCAGCAAGACCATGAGCGCACCATTGATGTGGTGAAAGCTCCGTGCGTCCAAGGACCATAGTGCGTTGAAACGTTGGCGACATCAGCCTTAATAGTTTCCCAGGAAGCTGTGTAGAACATACCACTAAATCCATCTGGCCTGGGTGCGCGGTGTTGGGCTATCCCTCCACATGGAGGATGACATTTGAGCCCAGCAAATCAGCCCAAAACCAGCTACAAGCCCAATGCTTGTGCACCGTCCATCCCAGGAACCAACGGTTGAGAATGATTCTTGGGATGAATAAAAGGGAGGAAACCCTAGCCTCCATCCTCAGTGCATCATTTGTGAGCTACTGCTGCTGAGAGAGAAAGAGAGAGCACACACAAGAACACCACAACAAGAGAGAAGAGAGGAAGAAGCAGGAGAAGCAAATCTGTCCAGATTTCGTCACTCTGAACCGGTCATCTTTAAGCTGGTGATTGGAGGCTCAAACGTGGTTGGATTGGCACCAAACTTGGTGAGCTCATTCCTCACTTAGAGTACTTCGATCTGTTCAGTGGGTTTGAGGATTGGTTGAGCAGAGGTTCAGATTTGAGAGGGGTTTTATCAGTTCGGGTCTGTGCAGTTTCAGAACAGAGCAGTTTTGGTAGATGAATTGTTTGAGGGGTCAAACAGTGTCCGATTGAGCTGAAATTTGGTCAGTGGTTAGGGGACTCGTGGAGCTATCTGCCCACCAAAATTTAAGCATATTGGAGCTGTGGCTTGGGAGATACGAACTGATTACCGAGGTGGACAGAATCTGTGTTTTCTCTGTTTGGCTGCTGTTATTCCTCTTGTTAGAAGGTTGTGGGTGTTGCCAAGTTGTAACTTGATGAGTGTGTTGCTGCTGGTGTAATCCTCTAGATGATCTAGAGAAGACTCTTTGTACGCATTTTATTATAGTGGAAGTTTGGCTGGGAGTGGACCGGTTGGTCCCATGGTTTTTCCTTCTCACCTTGAGAAGGTTTTCCACGTAAATCGTTGTGTCTATTGTGCATTGTGTGCTTGATTATTTCCGCTGCAAATCTAGTGGTAGATGTTATCCTCATGGTTCAGCACAAGATGAGGGATTAGTTGTGTTTGGTTTTGCCCCTAATCCCAACAGTGGTACCAGCTCTTTGATTCAAGCTTTGTGTTCAAATTTCCTTGATTACTTGCTGATTTGCCTTGTGTTGAAGATGGAAACAATACCAGCAGAATGATCTCTTTGAATGGTACAAATTATCAAGATTGGAAGGGTAAGATGGAGGATTTACTCTATGTGAAAGAGTACTAGAAGCCAGTGTTTGCTGAAGCAAAGCCAAATGACAAATCTGATGATGAATGGCGGGTTCTTCATCGTCAAGCTTGTGGGTTCATTCGACAGTGGGTCGATGACAATGTTTTGAACCATATCATTGAGGAGACACATGCACGTACATTATGGCAGAAGCTAGAGGAGTTGTATGCCCGAAAGGAAGGTGCAAATAAGATGTTCTTGATCAAGCAGTTGATGCATTTGAGGTACCGGGATGGTACTCCTGTGGCTGATCATGTGAATGCATTTCAGGGCATTATAAATCAGCTTTCTTCTATGGGAATCTCATTTGAAGATGAGGTTACAGGCGTTCTTGCTACTTGGCTCATTGCCGGATACTTGGGAGACTTTAAAAGTCACTTTGTGCAATTCAGCCCCTAATGGTGTTGTCACTTGGAACCTTGTCAAGACCAAAGTGATAAATGAGGAAACCAGAAGGCTAGCTGAAAGGGACAGCTCCTCCTCTAAATCAAGTGTTGGTCACCGAGGCACGGGGAGAAGTAAGAGCCGAGGTCCGAAGAAAGGGAGAGCTGAAAGTAGAAGCAAGTCAAGAGGTAGAAATGCTGATGTTGTGTGTTGGCACCGCCATGATAAGGGACACAAAAAGTGGCAATGTCGCAAGTGGAAAAAGGAAAAGGGTAAAAAGAAACAAGCGGAAGAACATAAAAAAGACAAGTGATAGTGACAAGATGGTGGCCGTATTACTTTAGCAAGTTGAAGGGGTTATGATTCTCACCGGCAGAGGAGGTAATAATGGTTGTTCTAGTTCCACTGTTGAGAGGATCACCGTAGTTTCGATGATGCAGCCATCCACCATGTGAATGGTGATGAGATGATTTGGATACCGGACAAATGTGCTACCATACATGCTACATCTCACAGAGTACTTCACAAACTACACAAAGGGTGATTTTGGTGTTGTGAAGATGGGCAACAATGATAAGGCATCAATTGTTGGAAAGGGAGATGTGCATCTAGTGACTGCAAATGGTACCAAATTGGTCCTCAAGTCTGTGAGGCATGTTGAAGCGCTTCGGCTCAACATTATTTCAGTTGGATTGCTTTATAATGATGGGTACTCTAGAAATTTTGGAGATGAAAAGTACAAGCTCACCAAGGGCAACATGGTTGTTGCAAAAGGTAACCAAGTTTCAGTTCTATACCATGTTATTGCTAACCTCTCTAGTATCTCTGTGAATGCATTAGAGAAAGAAGATTCTTGTGCTCTATGGCACAAGAGACCTGGGCACATGAGTGAGAAGGGGATGATAGTGCTAGTGAAGAAGAATCTCCTGAAAGGGGTGAAAAGTGTGCATTTGAAGAAGTGTACAGATTGCCTAGCTGGAAAGCAGCACAGGGTTGCTTTCAAGGGTCTACCTCCTCACAAGAAGCCGGGGTTACCGGACTTGGTTCATTCTGATGTTTGCAAAATGTCAGTAAGATCAATGGGTGGTGCTAAGTACTTTGTCACTTTTATTGATGACTTCTCCAGGAAGGTTTGGGCTTTTCCCTTGAAGTCCAAAGATCAAGTGCTAAGTGTATTGAAGCAATTCCAAGCCTCAGTTGAGAGAGAGACTAAGAAGAAGATTAAGTGCATTCGCACTGACAATGGAGGAGAGTATATTGGGCCGTTTGATGCATATTGCAAAGAGCAAGGGATTAGGCACCAATTCACACCTCCAAAGACACCACAGTTGAATGGTATTGCTGAGAGGATGAACAGGACAATTGTTGAGAGAGTGAGATGCTTGTTGTCACATGCAAAGCTTCCTAAAAATTTCTAGGGTGAGGCTTTGATGACTGCGGTTTATCTTATTAACCTCTCACCAAGTTTTCCATTGCAGGGAGATGTTCCTAACAGGGTTTGGTATAACAAGGACGTCTCTTATGACCACCTGAAAGTGTTTGGGTGCAAGGCCTTTGTTCATATTCCTCAAGATGAAAGATTAAAGCTTGATGACAAGACACGACAGTGCATCTTCTTGGGCTATGGATTAGATGAGTTTGGGTATAAGCTATTTGATCCAATTGCAAGGAAGGTTCTAAGAAGTTGTGATGTTGTGTTTGTTGAAGATCAAACAATTGAGGATATTGTGAAGACAAAGGTGCAGGTTCCTCAGCAAGAGCCATTGGTTGATTTAGACCCAGTTCCTGCAGCTCCAGCTCCAGAACAAGCTGATGGTGATGTTGCAGATGATGCACATGATGATGTGCATGGTACAAGTGATGATAATGCTCCCCAACAGCAGGAGTTTGATGCTAAAATTGATGATCCGGATCAGCAGCCACCGGCATTCGGAAGATCCACCAATTCCACTCAGAAGATCTAGTAGAGATCGAGTTCCTTACACCAGGTATCCTTCAGATCGTATGTGGTGTTACTATCCGATGGTTCAGAACCTGAGTGTCATGCAGATGCAATGGAAGATGAGCACAAGAAGGAGTGGATGAAAGCTATGCAAGAAGAGATGGATTCCTTGCATAAGAATCATACTTATGATTTGGTGAAGTTGCCCAAGGGCAAGAAAGTGTTGAAAAATAAGTGGGTCTACAGAATCAAGCAAGAAGAGCACATGCCACATCCAAGGTTCAAGGCCAGGCTTGTTGTGAAAGGATTTGGCCAGAGGAAAGGTATTGATTATGATGAGATCTTTTCTCCGGTGGTGAAAATGACATCAATTAGAGTGATCCTTGGCTTGGCAAACTAGTCTCAATTTGGAGGTTGAACAAATGGATGTGAAGACAGCCTTTCTCCATGGTGATTTGGAGGAAGAGATCTACATGGAGCAGCCTGAGGGGTTTCATGTGAAAGGCAAAGAGAAGTATGTGTGCAAGCTAAAAAAGAGTCTCTATGGCCTGAAACAAGCACCAAGACAATGGTATTTGAAGTTTGATTCAGTTATGGGGAGCAAGGCTACAAAAGGAGTAGTGCGACCATTGTGTGTATATCAAAAGGTTCTCGGTGATGATTTTATCATCTTGTTGCTCTATGTTGATGATATGCCGATTGTTGGCAAGAATGTCTCTAGGATTGCAGAGTCAAGAAGAAGTTGAGCAAGTCCTTTGCTATGAAGGACTTGGGGCCAGCAAAGCAAATTCTCGGGATGAGAATTGAGAGAGACAGGAGTTCCAACAAGTTGTACTTGTCTCAAGAGCAGTATATTGAGAAAGTACTTGCAAAGTTCAGGATGGACAAAGCAAAAGCTGTGAGCTGTCCTCTTGCAGCTCATTTCAAGTTAAGCGCCAAGCAATGCCCAACTAATGATGAAAAGAAGAAGGAAATGTGGAATGTTCCTTATGCCTCAGCAGTTGGAAGTCTCATGTATGCTATGGTGTGTACAAGGCTTGACATTGCTCATGCGGTTAGTACTGTGAGCAGATTTATGTCTAATCCAGGAAGACCACATTGGGAAGCTGTGAAGTGGATTTTGAGGTCCCTCCGGGGCAGCACTAATCTGAAACTTTGTTTTGGGAAAGGTGCTCTTGTGTTAGTTGCATACACAGATGCGGATTGGGCTGGAGATGTTGATAGCAGAAAGTCTACTTCAGCTATTTGATTACCTATGCGGGGAGCGGTGTCATGGCAAAGCAAGCTGCGAAATGTGTTGCATTGTCCACAACCGAAGCTGAATTTATTGCAGTGACAGGCAAGCAAAGAGCTATTGTGGCTGAAAAAGTTTGTCAGAGAACTTGGTTTTCAGCAAGGCAAGTATGTGTTGTTTTGTGACAATCAAAGTGCAATTCACTTGAGTAAGCATACTTCATTTCACTCAAGGCCAAAGCATATTGATGTTCATTATCATTGGATTCGTGATGTGTTGGAATCTAAGCAAATGTAGCTTGAGAAAGTCCACACCGATGACAACGGGCAGATATGTTGACCAAGGTGATGCCAAAGAAGAAGCTCGAAGTTTGCCGCTCGGCCACGGCATGGCTGCCGGGAGGCGTGAGACCCTCCATGATGTCGGGAGGGGGAGTTTGTTGGGCTATCCCTCCACATGGAGGATGACATTTGAGCCCAAAGAAATCAGCCCAAAACTAGCTACAAGCCCAATGCTTGTGCACCGTCCATCTCAGGAACCAACGGTTGAAAATGATTCTTGGGATGAAAAAGGGAGGAAACCCTAGCCTCCATCCTCAGTGCATCATTTGTGAGCTGCTGCTACTGAGAGAGAAAGAGAGAGCACACACAAGAACACCAAGAGAGAAGAGAGGAAGAAGCAGGAGAAGCAAATCTGTCCAGATTTCGTCACTCTGAACCGGTCATCTTCAAGCTGGTGATTGGAGGCTCAAACGTGGTTGGATTGGCACCAAACTTGGTGAGCTCATTCCTCACTTAGAGTACTTCGATTTGTTCAGTGGGTTTGAGGATTGGTTGAGCAGAGGTTCAGATTTGAGAGGGGTTTTGTCAGTTCGGGTCTGTGCAGTTTCAGAATAGAGCAGTTTTGGTAGATGAATTGTTTGAGGGGTCAAACGGTGTCCGATTGAGCTGAAATTTGGTCAGTGGTTAGGGGACTCGTGGAGCTATCTGCCTACCAAAATTTATGCATATTGGAGCTGTGGTTTGGGAGATATGAACTGATTACCTAGGTGGACAGAATCTGTGTTTTCTCTGTTTGGCTGCTGTTATTCCTCTTGTTAGAAGGTTGTGGGTGTTGCCAAGTTGTAACTTGATGAGTGTGTTGCTGCTGGTGTAATCCTCTAGATGATCTATAGAAGACTCCGTGCACGCATTTTATTATAGTGGAAGTTTGGCTGGGAGTGGACCGGTTGGTCCCGTGGTTTTTCCTTCTCACCTTGAGAAGGTTTTCCACGTAAATCGCCGTGTCTATTGTGCGTTGTGTGCTTGATTATTTCCGCTGCAGATCTGGTGGTAGATGTTATCCTCATGGTTCAGCACAAGATGAGGGATTAGTTGTGTTTGGTTTTGCCCCTAATCCCAACACGCGGTCCCTTGGCCTCTCCTTAATCGTGGTCCAAATCTCTTCCTCAGAGAAGCAACTATCCAAGCCTTGTAGCTGAAGCCTCGGCGACAGTCCGTCGAGAACCAGTTCGTGGGATTGCATGAACGGCGTCCCGAGGATGCCATGGTAATACTCATAGATCAAAGTCCTGCTTTGCCTCTTCCTCCGAGAACCATTGGCCGTCATGGTTAAAACCTGCAATGTAGTTCTTGCGACTGCGGTGACATGCTTGCAAGTGGAAAAATTTCGTATTTGCATCACCCTCTTCCAAGTACCTAATTCGGGCACGTTGGCGCGCAAATGTTTCTTCCAAGTACCTGGATACGGTTCTTCTTGAGTCGCGGCCACTGCGGGCATTGGCGCGGCTTACGATCTCCCGACCGCACACTCGTTTGTCGGAGCGTGGAGGCACGGCAGCAGATCGGCGGGATGCTAGGCGGAGGCGTGGTAGACGTGGTCGGCCGTGCCCACAACTGGTGCATGGCATTCTGGCTTGGCCTGCGGAGGGCCGCATACCGGCGCGCCAACGCCTTGGGCGTCGTGGACGGGTCTCCGCCCCCAACGCTTAGGGGTGGCGGGACATACTCCACCAGCAGGAGATAAGACCCACCTCGACCGCGCCACGAGGGCCTACCGTCGGTGGCTGGCCAGTGCATCGTTGATCGCCGAGGCGCATCCCGGCCGATATGTTCAGCAAGTGCTTCAATTGCCTCTCCTCCGCATATCGGGTGGCAACCTGCAAGCTACCCCAATGATGTCTGTGGTGCAAGGTGCTTCGTCATATTGCGCGTGACTGCAAGCGGTCAAGGCGCGTGGGTGTGGGCTCGAGCACCGCACGAGCCTCCGGTCGCTTTGCTGGGTCGGAGCCTCGGGTCCCCTCTACATCAGGCTTGGGTGCACGAGGTTCGGCGGGCTCTGGCGAGGCCGTAACAGGCGTGATGAGTAGCACGGCGAAGGACGATGACGTCGATGTCAAGGCCCATGACGGCAATGGGGACGCCACGGTCATCAGACCGGGGCTGGCCCAGCGGCGTTGGATGGCACCTAAAGTCATCGAAGTTGCAGACGTTCGACACAGACAATGCCTGGGCTCGGCGACTTACCCAGCGGGACGGGCATCACCCAGATCGACCCGTTGACATTGTCGCTCTGCCTGGGCATCACGCATGTTCGTGACATCTTGGAGGACCCGATGTTGGAGGAGTTGGCAACCTCGGTCGTTAGCACACGGTTTGTCACGGGGCCTTCCTTTCAACATGTGGTGTCACCTTCCGTGCCCCTCTGCTCCAGGATGAGGCCCCGACAATGGCGGCGGCCTTGTTGGCGGACGAGAGCCCAATGACAACGGACTCTTGAACGATGAGGACCCCCCTCCGCGCCCCATCCAATGGGTGGGGGCTCATCGACGGCGGCTGACCCACCCTGCCTGGAGCTGCTGGAGACCCCCTCTAGTGAGGTTAGTGACAACACCTTCTAGCGCCGTCTCGACTGCTTCATCAGTGAAGTGACGACTAAGAGGGACTCTCCTCTTATTCGTGAGCCTCCAAAGCAGCCCCCCGTTAAGCCTAGGCTGCCAAAGCGAAGCAGGCGGTTAGTGGCTCAGCCCTTCTCTCGAGTTTTTGCTTACAAGCGAGGTGAGGTCTTGATCATGCAACGTATGGGCTACATCAAACCGACCTAAATGGACGATTATTATTCATCCTCAAAGGCGGTGGAACAGGGATCCGCGAGGCTGATGCTGATTGGTCCGAGTCATGAGTCGGCCGACCAAGGGTGGGAGTCGGCCGACTCTCCACCGAGCCCGTTCGGGCTCCCGTTTGGTCCAGAGCCTTCTCGAACCTTCCAGACATGAAATTTTCACCGGTTCCCGATTATCTCTATGTAAACCTGACATGTGGGCCTTCCTTGGGTATTTTCAGTGACACCCTGCAGAAACAGGACATTCACCAAAACTCGTGGAATTGGCCGAGATAACCCCTATATCTAGTTGGTGAACATATTTTAGTCCTTTCTCATGTTTAGTTGACGGTAAAAATTGGCACTTAACGACCGTCAACAATATGCATAACCAATGCCATTGCTTCACCGTAGGATGTTAATCCAACTCAAACAAACGGTGCCCGGCTCTGATACCACGTGAAAGGTCACAATGGCTAGAGGGGGTGAATAGCCTAATAAAATTTCTAGCAATAACACTAGACACCAAATTAGATAGCAAGGCGGCAAATGTGCAAAGCTAAAGCTTTGACTACTCTATGCAAGCCGTCCTGATCAAAGCAAGGCTACTCAATTCAAATGCACAACAACCATGGTGATCAAGCTACACAACGTCGGTTCACCGAAACCAACCAAGCAATTCTACCCACGGGATTTACTCTACACAATGAGTGGTTCCCGACCGACCACAACAAGTAGTTCTACCCACGGGATTTAAGCTACTCAAAGAGTGGTTCCCGACCGACCACAACAAGCAATTCTACTTTGTGGAAAGTAAGGAGGTGATGGAAGTTTATACCGCCGCGAAGAGTAGAAGATGGCCAATCACCGATGTAGTAGCCAATCACCTAGAGAGCTCAAGCACAAGCACAAGGAGGTCGAAGCCTCGGTAATCACAAATTGACACAATGATTTTTTACCGAGGTTCACTTGCTTCCGGCAAGCTAGTCCTCGTTGTGGCGATACACTTGCTTGGTGAGTTGCCCGCTCAATTGGCTCGATGTCAAAGACCCCAATGGGGAGCCGCAATCTCCACACAAGACAAGGATCCACAAGCCACGAGCAATCCACTAGAGTATCCTTTCGCGAACTCCCGCGGGGAAGGATCAAGAACCCTCACAAGAACCCGGTGTGGCCTCGAACAATCACCAAGTCGAGCTCAACCACCACCCGCCGGCTCCAACCGTCTACGGTGATGGGAATCACCGAAGAGTAACAGGAATCCACAGCTCACTCGATGAACAAGTGCCTCTAGATGCAACTCTCAATGCAAATCACTTGTTCTCACTCAAATCTCTCTCAAGATTAGCAAAGGAATCAAAGAGATGAGTGGGGGAGTGTCTCTCTTGCTCAAAGAATGCTCAGGTATGAAGAAATGGTGAAGAGACCTCCCCAAGGCCGGCCAATGGTCTATTTATAGAGCCCCCTCGAAAAATAGCCGTTGCCTCCTCGGCTGAAGCTCCAACATGCGCCGGACGCGTCCCGCCGGCCGCCCGCCGGACGCGTCCGGCGCTCTTGGCAAGACGTCGCGAGCCGTCGACCGTTGGAGGCACAACGTTCAAACTCTGCTGACCTGGCGCGTCCGCCGCCCGCGTCCGCCGCCTCGCGTCGGACGCGTCCGGCGTCCTCTGGCACGCGCGCGAGCCCAGCTCTGGAAGTTTCTGGTCGGCGTCTGGCGACCGCCGGACGCACCTCCTCGACGTCCGGCGCTCACAGCGCCCTGCCAGCACGCCCGAGCCAGCACACAATGCGCCGGACGCATCCAGCGCCTGCGTCTGGTGCCCAGTGAACTCGTCCACCTCTTGTTTGATCTTCGATGTTGCGCCGTCGTCGATCCAAGTCCATTCTCTTGCCTTGAGTACCAACTCCACCAAGTGTAGACCTCGTCTCAAGCACCGGAGTTAGTAGTACAAGCATGACCACGTCGGCAAGAGTTAGCCCTATAGTTAGTCTCTCATGCATCATGCAAAGTCGCAACTAGAGGCACTTAGGACCGCGAATGAAACCGAGGAAACCCCTCTTGATAGTCGGTTATCGATCCTAAATGTGGTCACACTCGCTAAGTGTCTTGACCACCAAACCGGAAAGCCCTATCAAGTATACCTTCGCCTTGATCTTCATAGGACTCCATCGGAGCTTGATCACCTCACATGTCCACCATGTTCATCACCGTGATCACCATGCTCCATCATCCACCGTCACGTTGCTTTGTGTCTAACCACACTTAGAGTAAAGCATTAGCAACGTTTGAGTGTCATTAATTACCAAAACCAAACCGGAGCTTTCAATCTCCCCCTTTTTGGTAATTGATGACAACCCTTTGCAATACTCACAAAGATATGGAAATAGAATTCAATATGAAATTGAATTGCTTGCCCAAGACATTTTGATCATGAATCTTGGATTGGATAAGCATTTCAATTCCGGTTTTGGTAGTGGTAGCTCCCCCTACATGTGTGCATCAAATGTTTGGTCGATTTTTAAGCACACATGCATAGATGAAACTTTTGTGGGAGTTACCACAACCAAAATGGTACTAAGGTTTATAGAACTGACCTTTGAAGCATGATACCAATCGGAGTGCGATAATAAACCTTCCTTAGCACCATGGGAATCTAGACATCCATCAAAACTCAAAATACCTCATGAGATCACATTATAGGCAAGGTATTTGAACAAGAGAAACTCTATGTCTAGAAACCACCTATGCATGCTAGTACTTCATTTCATCAATCAAGTTCTATACTAGCAATACACCA
Organism: Themeda triandra; assembly: GCA_018135685.1. Classification (NCBI taxonomy): domain Eukaryota; kingdom Viridiplantae; phylum Streptophyta; class Magnoliopsida; order Poales; family Poaceae; genus Themeda; species Themeda triandra. Next base: position 128,097 of record JAENPR010001138.1, on the reverse strand, counting down.
AACAAGCATGAATAATGAATTTAGCTTGCAATGCCCCATATCATCATGTATGCACACACAATATGCAACAAATAGTCTATGAGCTTGCTCCCCCTATTTGTGTGCTCATGGTTGGGTCATATCATAAAAATTGAATTGATCCCCTTCCATTGCTCTTTGTGACTTATTTCTCCCCCTTTGTCAACAATCACCAACAAGGGTGCATAATATGAGAGAAACAAGTCAATCAACTATGGCTAAATCTAAACTACATGCCTAGAAAATGTATCTCGGTTTGAACCAAGGGCAAGCTTCTTCACACCTCATAAGAATAAGGGTTATCTTGACCATGTTGAGATACACATCATGAGCAAGTGCTAAAGATTCAACACTAGGTTCACAAGCTCACAAACAAGTCATATGCCACCACTAGATCAAATCAAGCATAGAAATAATAGTGGTGCCATACATCCTTCAAATTCATTTGATTTGCAATGAATGAGCCTAGCAAGATGCACATGTTATACATGTCTACGCAACTAGCAAAGGATGCATGAGATGTAACAACCAACTTTACCTTGCTATGTTGGAGGAGAGGCATGTCATATATGGGGTGCATCATTCCATGTTGGAGAAGCTAAGTATGTTCAACTCATTCCTCAACTTGCAAAATCTTTTCTCATCAAGAGGCTTGGTGAATATGTCGGCTAGTTGATCTTCGGTGCCAATGCTTTCAATGCTCACATCTCCCTTTTGTTGATGATCTCTAATGAAGTGGTGCCTCACATCAATGTGCTTGGTTCTAGAATGTTGAACCGGATTGTTTGTCATCTTGATTGCACTTTCATTGTCACAAAACAAAGGCACATGCTTGAACTTGATCCCATAGTCCTTCAAGGTGGCTTTCATCCATAGCAATTGTACACAACAATTCCCCACACTAATATATTTGGCTTCGGCTGTGGAAAGTGCCACACTATTTTGCTTCTTTGAAGACCATGACACTAGAGATCTTCCTAGCACTTGGCATGTTCCACTTGTGCTTTTCCTATCAATCTTGCAACCGGCATAGTCGGAGTCAGAGTATCCAATCAACTCAAAGCTTGACCCCTTGGGATACCATAGACCAACATCTTGAGTGCCCTTTAAGTATCTCAACACCCTCTTGGTTGCCGTCAAGTGACTCTATCTTAGAGAAGCTTGAAATCTTGCACACATGCATACACTAAACATGACATCCGGCCTTGAAGCGGTCATATATAGCAAGCTTCCAATCATTGATCTATATAGCTTTTGCTCAATCATCTTGCCACTATCATCAATGTCCAAGCCACCATTGGTTCCCATTGGTGTGCTAATGGCCTTAGCATCTTGCAACCCAAACTTCTTGATCATGTCCTTGATGTACTTGCCTTGACTCACAAAGGTGCCATTCTTCATTTGCTTGATTTGAAGACCAAGGAAGTAGCTCAACTCTCCAAGCATTGACATCTCAAACTCACTAGCCATCATCTTAGCAAACTCTTCACAAAAGAATTGATTTGTTGATCCAAAGATGATATCATCCACATAGATTTGCAACACAAACAAGTCATCTTCTATCTTCTTGGTGAAAAGAGTGGTGTCCACCTTGCCCATCTTGAAGCCTTTGGAGATGAGAAAATCTCTCAATCTTTCATACCATGCCCTTGGAGCTTGCTTTAAACCATACAATGCCTTCTTGAGCTTGTAGACATAGTTTGGCTTCTTGTCATCCTCAAAACTGGGAGGTTGTGCAACATACACTTTCTCATTGATGAAGCCATTGAGAAATGCACTCTTCACATCCATTTGATAGAGCTTGATGTTGTGAGCACAAGCATAGACTAATAAGATTCTTATTGCCTCCAATCTTGCCACCGGTGCATATGTTTCTCCAAAGTCAAGACCGTCAACTTGTGTGTACCCTTGTGCCACTAGTCTTGCTTTGTTCCTCACTACCAAGCCATCTTGATCTTGCTTGTTCTTAAAGACCCACTTGGTTCCAATCACATTGTGCTTCTTCGGCCTCTCAACAAGCTCCCAAACTTCATTCCTTGTGAAGTTGTTCAATTCCTCATGCATGGCATTTATCCAATCCGGATCCTTCAATGCTTCATCAATCTTAGTTGGCTCAATGAATGACACAAAAGAGTAGTGCTCACATATGCTAGCCAATCTTGATCTTGTTTGTATACCTCTTTGAAAGTCACCAATGATACGATCTAGAGGATGATCTCTTGCAATGTTTGAAGGTTGAAGAACTAGCTCATTTGCATTGCTTGATTGACCTTGATCTTGATCTTGATGTTGAGTACCACTTGTGCTTGCCTTATTGAAATCATCAATCACAACTTGAGTTGGCACTTGCACTTCATCACCATCATCCACTTGCCTCGGCCTAATGTCACCAATGTCCATGTGTCTCATTGCATTACTCAATTGATCTCCACCCACATCATCTTGATTTTGATCTCCAACTTGAGAGCCTTGGGTTTCATCAAATTCAACATCATGAACCTCTTCCATTAGCCCACTTGCCAAGTTCCACACTCTATAGGCCTTGCTAGAAGTAGAGTACCCAAGAAGAAATCTCTCATCACACCTCTTGTCAAACTTTCCAAGTCTTTGCCCCTTCTTGAGAATGTAGCACTTGCAATCAAAGACCCGGAAGTAAGCAATGTTGGGCTTCTTTCCATTCAAGATTTCATATGGAGTCTTCTCTAACTTCCCATGGCAATAGAGGCGGTTGCTATAGTAGCAAGTCGTGTTGATAGCATCACTCCAAAACTTCTCACTCACATTGTACTCAAGTAGCATAGTTCTTGCCATCTCAATCAAGGTCCTATTTTTCCTCTCAACTACACCATTGGATTGGGGAGTGTAGGTTGGTGAGAATTGATGTACAATTCCAAGCTCATCACACAACTCTTCAACTCTTGTGTTCTTGAATTCACTCCCATTGTCACTTCTAATCTTCTTGATAGTAGTGTCAAACTCATTTTGCACCCTCTTGACAAATGACGTGAATAGATTATAAACTTCACTCTTGTCATAGAGGAAGAACACCCAAGTGTATCTTGTGTAGTCATCCACAATCACAAGTCCATACTTGTTGCCCCTAATTGATGTGTAGTGGGTTGGGCCAAACAAGTCCATATGCAACAACTCAAATGCTCTTGAAGTTGACATCTCATTCCTCTTGGGATGTGGGTTCCCATGTTGCTTGTCGGCTTGACATGCAATACACGGTCTATCCTTCTCAAATGTGACACCATTCAAGCCTCTCACTAGATCATGCTTCACCAACTTGTTCAATTGCTTCATGCCAACATGTCCTAGGCGCCTATGCCATAGCCATCCCTTGCTTGACTTGCCAATCAAACATGATGAAAGTTGAGCTTCACTAGTATTGAAATCAATCAAGTACAAGCTTCCATGCCTAAACCCCTTGAAGATGATATTTGCTTGATCCTTGCTCACTACCTCAACATGCTTGTCATCGAATATGCATTTGTAGCCAAGATCACACAATTGTGCCACCGACAAAAGATTGAAGTTCAAAGTATCAACTAGCAACACATTGGAGAGATCTTTGTCATTGGAAATTGCAACCTTTCCTAGCCCCATGACATCACCCTTGCTATTGTCACCAAATGTGATGGAGTTGAATCCACCATTGTCATTCTTGTCAAGTGATTTGAACATACTATCTTCACCGGTCATATGATTTGATGCACCACTATCAAGCACCCAATGCCTCCCTCCGGCTTTGTAATTGACCTACAAGAAGACATCAAGCTTTAGGTACCCACTTTTGCTTGGGTCCTTGAAGGTTAGTCACTAGAGTCTTTGGCACCCAAATAGCTTTCTTCTTTGAGCTCATCCATGGTGTACCAATGAATCTAGCACTCACACCACACTCACTCTTAACAAGCATGTAGGAAGCATTCAACTTGTAAGAGGAAGCACTAGTGTTCTTGTTCTTGCACGCATGCTCGAAATGACCAATTTGCTTGCAACTCTCGCAATAGCTACCATTGTTCTTCACAAAATAAGTCTTGTGAGGAGCAAAAGCGGCCTTGCCTTTCTTGGGAGTATAGCCCAATCCCTCTTTGTAGAGAGAAGCTCTTTGGCTATCCAATCACATAAGCAAGTGGTCCTCGCCACCATAAGCCTTAGCCAAGGTGTGATTGAGCTCCTTGACTTCCTTCTTAAGAGACTCATTCTCAACTACTAGTGTAGAATCACATGCATGACCAACACTACTAGATGAAGTAGAGGCATAAGAGCATGAAGGGCCAAGTGATGCAACAACAATTGAATCATCAAGTGAATCACATGATGTGGACACACTTTTCTTTTCTATGTTCACCACTTGTGATTGCACTTTCTCTTGCTTCTCAACTAGAGAGGAATGAGCTTTTTCAAGCTTGGAGTGAGCAATCTCTAGCTTCTCATGGTCTACGTTTAGACTCTCATAAGAAGCCCTCAACTCCTTAAGTTCTTGCTCAGGATTTTGTTTATCCTTGCGCAAGCCCCTACATTCCTTCCTAGAGTCATTGAAAGCACCCTTGCAATTTTCAAGCATGACAAAGAGTTCTTCTTTTGTGGTCTCATCATCATCATCACTCTCATCATCACTATCGGGTGGAGGTTTTACCTTAGTGGCCTTGGCCATGAAGCAAGATGATGGAGCACCAAATAGAGAAAGCTTTTCTTGAATGGCAATGCTTGCATGCCCCTTCTTCTTCTTCTTCTTCTTCTTCTTGGAATCATCATCTTCATCACTTGAGGAAGATGAATCACTCTCCCAAGTTGCCACATGGGATTCACCCTTCTTCTTGTGAGAGGAGTTCTTTTCCTCATTCTTCTTCTCTTGCTTCTTCCTCTCCTTTCTCATGGCATCTTCATCATCACTTGCATAGGGACACTTGGCTATGAGATGATCCTTGCCATTGCATCGGAAGCACTTCATGGGACGGTCACTAGACTTGGATGAGCTTCTCTTGCCCTTGGACCGGTACCCCTTCTTCATGAGCTTCCCCATCTTCTTCACAAGAAGTGCCATTTGCTCATTCATTTCTTCTTCTTGTTCACTTGAGCTAGAGCATGGTTCATCTTCACTTGAAGACTCTTCTTTCTTCTTCTTGCCCTTGCTCTTGGATGATGTGGCCTTGAATGCCACACTCTTCTTGTCATCATCCTTCTTCTTATTTTCTCTCTTCTTCTTCTTCACCAACTCTTCCTTCTCATGATATTCTCTAAACTCATCATCGGCCATGATCTCTTGAAGGACTTGGTTTGGTGTTGGCTTCTCCTTCATAGTTGTCTTCACCATGACGGTCTTCAACATGTCAAATCTCTTGGGAAGACACCTCATGAACTTGGTGGAGAATTGAGAGTCCTTGATTTCTTCCCCAAGTCCCTTGAGCTCATTGACAATGACTTGGAGCCTATGGAACATCTCCGGCACACTCTCATTCTCCTTCATTGAGAAGCTAGCAAACTTCTCTTGCAACATGTAGGCTCTTGCGGTCTTGACACTTTCGGTGCCCTCATAAGCTTCTTCTAGCTTCTTCCAAATGTCATGAGCTACCTCAAGGTTCTTGATGAGCTCAAAAGCTTTATCATCAAGCGCCTCATGAAAAGCACTCACGGCAATATCATTTGCTTGTTGCTTCTTCTCTTCGGCCGGTGTTGGCACCACACCCTCAACAAGCTCAAACTTTGTTTCCACCACTTTTCACACCTCAAGGTTGATTGACTTGAGATGACTCTTCATCTTGAGCTTCCATTTGGCATAGTCATCACCTCGAAATGATGGTGCCTTCTTGGTGTTGTTGATATGTGTTGGTATAAATTAAGTGCACATAAAATGAGAAGGATTCCGCAAGTGCACAGAACTTACCATTGTAGCATTTTACCGGAGTAAACCAGGTATCGTTATTTATATTTTACCACGGGAAGCAAGGGTTAAAGAATCTAATAACTCACCATCATGCATCTACTAACTTAGTAAACCAACTAACTATAGCAGGGGATAAATGATACATGAAATGATAGGATTTATACAAAATGTCACACATGGGATAGGTCTCTAAAGATATACAACTAGTTAACTTGGGAGATCTAGGGTGAGGTCGATTCCTATGATATTCTTATCACATGGTCAAAGATATACCCAACTATGCTAAGACTTACCACACTCTTGTGCACTTCGGACGTCACTAGACGGGAGAGAGCAACACAAAGGATACCTCTACCGACGTGACTACGGTCCTACAATTTAAGAACCCGCTCGACAGATATGGACGGGCTGTCACCTCCCGTAACTACCATACAACTAGGGAACGGGGTGTACTCACAGGCGAGTATCGTGTAAGCACCACGCTTACATGAGGCTCGGCTACTTAGCCCAACCATGGTAAAGCAAAGACTAAGCGCTCTATGAACTAGCACACAAAAGCAATGATAAACTCAACTAGAAAGATATAATGAAAGTAAGCATAGCCATATGAATAAGAGAATAAGTATAAGTCTTACAGAATATTGAAGTGAAGATACAAGGCTATACCAAGCCTCCATGACTAGATCTGGAACCTTGAGCAAGATCCCAACTCGACCCTCTCTCCCAAGATACTAATCTATTACATTGGAGAAGCTAGACCTAATCCCCTAGAGAAGAGAAGTCATCCATTCAAGGGACGCCTCTACAACTCTGATCCCGCTGGGAGATAATGAATTAGGGTTTTAGGGATGCCTCCTCCAGGGCCGGGCCCCGCTTATATAGCCCTCTAGGATGCACCACAGCCCTCGGATCAAACCGACCTAAACGGACGATTATTATTCATCCTCAAAGGCGGTGGAACGGGATCCGCGAGGCCGATGCCGATTGGTCCAGTCATGAGTCGGCCGACCAAGGGTGGGAGTCGGCCGACTCTCCACCGAGCCCGTTCGGGCTCCCGTTTGGTCCCGAGCCTTCTCGAACCTTCCAGTTACATGAATTTTCACCGGTTCCCGATTATCTCTATGTAAACCCGACATGTGGGCCTTCCTTGGGTATTTTCAGCTGACACCCTGCAGAAACAGACATTCACCAAAACTCGTGGAATTCTGTCAGTATAACCCCTATATCTAGTTGGTGAACATATTTTAGTCCTTTCTCATGTTTAGTTGACGGTAAAAATTGGCACTTAACGACCGTCAACAACTCCCCCAAGCTTTCCTTTTGCTCGTCCCTGAGCAAAGATAAACTCAGTGTGGATCAGGAGTTGCTACAATGCTTTCACGCCTCAAAAGTACACATGCGTTCAAACAAGAACTCTCCTCCGGATTAGAGTGAACTATTCTGACTCAAAACTTACTCATATTACCTTTCACCATGGGGCTTGTAGCCGTCACTCGGGTCTTGAGCGGTTGAAAGACAGAACGGTCAAGTCAAGCGCTATGTTTCTCGCTCTTTGATCAACTATTATTCCGGAGTTTTTGCAAGATTTTCAAATAAAACTCAGAGTTTCCTTGTATGACCCTTTCAAGTCTCTCATTTGTGGTATTTCTGGATCCTCTCCAAGGCATGTGTGTAGCGTATGCCTTCTCTCTTCTCTCAGAATATGTGGTATTTGTGGAATTAAGGCATAGTGGAAAGTGCCTTCTCTCTCTCACCCTACTTCTAATAGGCTTATGTGGAGTTTATAGGTGGGGAGACACTCAAACTCACTTGCATATATTGCACGGTTATACCATGGATCCAATAGGAACTAAAATAATAAAGTCATATGTGCATGTGAATGAGGAAATGGGATGAATGATAAGATGATGATGATAAGGAAATAATTACGAGGGGTGATCACTTGGTGAACATCTACTTCTACACTTGCTCCTTTGGGGATAACATGACTCCCTTTATTCGGAAACCTTGAAACTTCTTGAAAGGAAGGACTTGGCTACTCTTTCTTTCTTTCTTTCTTTCTCTTTTTTTTTTCTCTTCTTCTCTTTTTTTTTAGAGCAACCAATCCTCTAAAATCGAAACTTTAGCAACGGGGAGTGTATAACTTGAAATGATAATGACTGGAGCTTTTATGTAGGCAATTGGAACGGCGATGATTATTTCTAGATGTTCACTCCCAGGATAGGATGGCCATGAATATTTTTGAGTGTTCACTCCCAGTGTAGGAGTAGAACATTTTCTGAATGGAATAAAATGAGTGGCATATATATATGTGGAAGAATGGATGGATGGATGGATGGATGCGTACTCCCAGGGTAGGAGCAGCATAGGTGCGTATCTCCAGGGTAGAGGCAGCACAATATATGGGGAAATGCGTACTCCCAGGGTAGGAGCAGCATAGGTGCGTATCTCCAGGGTAGAGATAGCACAATATATGGTGGATATGGATCTATATGTAGGTGGTACTTCTAGGGACGTAGCACGTAATGAATGTAGTATTTATAAAATGGGTGCATGCTTCGAGGACAAGTAGCATAGATCAATGGATGGAGAGCACATAGTATTGACTTTAACCGCATGACCGATTCCTTATGGGTCCACAAGATAACCACACTCAATGCCTATAAAGACTACACTCAATGCCTACAATATGATCTATAAAAACAGATGGGTTTTCCTAATCTAGTAAGCATGAATATATGGGCGTGGTAGGAATTTGAACTCTCATCATAAAGGAACTCATCATGCAGGAATTTAATATTTTCAAAGATAAATTCTCCGAACTCTAGTATCTCTAGGAACAAGATGGACATGACTGACTCAAAACCTTCCCATATCATATCCACCAACTACCTAGACTTAGATCAAGCATTCGCTACCCACAAGTTTCGGGTTCGAGCAAATCTCAAATCTAAACAAGTTGTGTCTAAAACTCGGGAGAGTGCAAGGTTGAAAACTAGGTACTTGAAAGGAATTACGTAGAGCAACTATTCATCATCTCCATGTAGAGTTTATTCTAGGGATTACTTAAAGACATTAATAAGAGCTCTCCAAAAGTAGAAAAGATAAATAAGGAAATCTTTCTCGGGTTTCTATGGTTATGCATCTTTTTAGTTGTTTTAACAAAGCACACTCTAACAAAGCATAAATAGATAAGTTGGAAACACTTAGCTTGATACACGGGGATGCTCGATGTTGCCGACGGGCAATGAAGACGTTCTAGTCCTCCCGGAGTGTCGTAGATAGTTGCCGTTGGAGACAAGATTTGAATGTTGCGGACGGCACTCCGACGAGACTGGACATCCTTAAATCTGTTAGCTCTTCTCGATCCTTTATGTTCTGAAGCTCAAATAGACAACAAAGCTTGTGGAACTAATTAAGCGTTAGTGATAAAAACCTCTAAGTCTTGATTGTCTAGAACTGTCTTAACTCAAATGTCTTCTAACGGGATCACAAGAAATATTTTTATCATTTTATAATATAGGGATGCGAGACAGAGAAAATAGATATGCTTTGAAAAATTATTTTTATGCCACCACAATGAATGATTATTCACATGGGGCTTAGTAGTTTTTTTTTATTTTCTTTTTCTAATGCGAGATAGTAAAGCGAAGATGCAATTAAGATGCATGTAGGGAAAATAAATATGCTTAAAGGAAAATGCAATGCTTTGTGAAAGGAAATGCTTGATAAATTCCAAGTTACCTCCTTGGCGAGGGTTCGGTGATTTAAGTCCTCCGAACAGGACTTCTTATCATGTTCACTCCTTCGATGCATCATTTGATCCCAAAGGTAGAGACCTTGAGAACTCGCACCTCTTGAGATGGTAACTCTAGGAAAGGAGTCATCCATGTTCTTTCTTGTCCGGCGTCTTTATCACTGGAGTACCTTGTGATGAAGAGTAGATGCTTCTAGTGGTCCTTTACTTCTTCTTGGAGTTTGCCTTGCTTGATTGACCTCTCTCCTTGAGCATCTTGTCTTCTAAAATTTCACTCCTTCTTTTTTTTTTCCTTCCTCTTTTTTTTTTCTATGCCTGGACCTTGTGCTCCACTCATTGTTTCTTCTCAGCGTGCCAGAGCGACGGGGGCTTGAAAAGAGGAAAAGCATTGCTGGATCATTGTTTGAAGAGTCATCGTCCATCCTCCCCCCAAGCTTGACCTTGTTGTCGCTCGCCATGTGAAACAAAATATGAGTGTTGAGTCATCCCTCAGAGTGTGTTGTACTCCTATGTCCTTAGACATTGTTTGTCCTCTGTTTGTAAACCTTCATGTATCTGAGAGGGACTTTTGATTATAGGTCCGTTAAGCAAAGATCTCTCTTTTGCATTCTCGCTTTTGATTGTACTTGTCCAATCCGGGATGAGCGTACGAGACAGTTGCATGATCTTCTTTCGTCAACCATTCTTGATTTTCATTGAGTCTTGGTTGACGCATTGATGTTCATTGGAGATGTAGACTCGACTTCTTCCTTGATGGTCTTTGTCTTCTAGCGGCATGGCGAAGAGTTGTACGCCATCCATCTTGATGATCAAGGAAGGAGCTTCTTTAGAATTTGTATGCATGCTTCATCTCCAATGGCTTAGGGATATTATCTTGCAACCATGGTCATGGTCCTTCAAGGCTTGGTCGATGGTCAACCCTTGATTGGTGATTGGTTGACACAAGGATGCATGCTTATCATGCCATCCTTGTCCTTGCTTTACAATGTGCAAGATGGTGTCTTCACTCTTCAGGAACAATGAGAGCAGGTCTTTAATTGGCTAAAATGAGATGTGTTGCACCCTGCTCCTCATTGGCATCCTAGCTCGAGTGTTGGGCTCAATGCTATGATATCTTCAAAGTTGCTCATAGCTTGTCGCCTTGATCCACTTTTTTGAGTGAGTTCAAGATGTTGATCCTTCTTGTGGCACTCTTGTCTTCTCCTTTCTTCTATCACTGAAGTGGCAATTTCACAGGTGATGCCAATCCACGAACAGGCACATCATAAATTCTTTCCTACAAAATGTTAGTGGACGCATACCCGAAGGATTGCACAATTTCAAACTATGGGCTATTATCCACCTTCTATTTGAAAGTTCATCTATGCTAACAAGGAGATGGATTTTGAGTTACTTTAGCATAGACTTTATTTATCATGTTTTCTAACAGCTCTTTTTATGGCATGTTAACATGGTTCAAGGCAAAGGTAAGTTGCAACAAAAGACAATGTGAATGATATTTGTTACTTACAATTCTTCCTTGGACGATGAATGAGTTGTGTCTTTTGTGCGAAGTTGTTGGAGTTCATCGTACGCCTTGCTTCATCTCTCGAAGTGTGTTCATCTCTTGACTTACCCAAATTGGATTTGAGAGTTTTCTGCAGGGGTTAGTCCAACAAAATAACCAATATCTACTAAAACATAATTTTAGCTCAATAACCAAACTAGACTCCATGTCTAATTTAATTAAGGAAGGCTATTTAACCTAAGCACCACGCTTAATTTAAAAGCCAATGGGAGTATTTCGAGTACTTCCAAACCAAAGCATGCTTTAGCAAACAAAGGTAGTATGAAAGCATTATAGAGAGTTACTTAAACAGAGATGACAGAGCATGATCATGGTGAGGATTTTTTTTTTCTTTTAGATGCAAATGGCATGGATGAATGCAAGAAACAAAACATGCAATGGATTGAGCAAATATCAAAGAATAGAGTGGATGCATGAATTCTTAAAAGTAAACATGTAGTGAGATGCAAGAAGTTAAAAAGATAACTACTCATCAATTTTAAAGTCCATGAGCAAGACTATCTCACCTTTCTTGATCATACTTACCATGACTCACATGATGAAATTTGTGAGCGGTGCGGCGTCTATGTTCGTCACTTGTGATGTGATTTGAAATTCTTGTGACGACGACCTTTTCTACATTCTCGTGACGTGGCGGGGTTCCAATGTTGATGAATGTTGAATGTTGGGGGACCCCGGGCTCTTCATTGTCTTGTGGAAGCTTGTCGGAAGGTCGAAACGACATCTTTTGTCCCGTCTATTCCACACTCAACGGGAACAAGGGATAATCCTACTAAAGCTAGTGATACACCAAATTAGCAGATATCAAGATCATTATCAAAATCTTAACACCGATTGCTTCCCGGCAACGGCGCCAAAAATGCTTGTTGGTATAAATTAAGTGCACATAAAATGAGAAGGATTCATGGCGCACGAACTTACCATTGTAGCATTTTACCGGGAGTAAACCGGTATCGTTATTTATATTTTACCACGGGAAGCAAGGATTAAAGAATCTAATAACTCACCATCATGCATCTACTAACTTAGTAAACCAACTAACTATAGCGGGGATAAATGATACATGAAATGATAGGATTTATACAAAATGTCACACATGGGATAGGTCTCTAAAGATATACAACTAGTTAACTTGGGAGATCTAGGGTGAGGTCGATTCCTATGATATTCTTATCACATGGTCAAAGATATACCCAACTATGCTAAGACTTACCACACTCTTGTGCACTTCGGGACGTCACTAGACGGAGAGAGCAACACAAAGGATACCTCTACGACGTGACTACGGTCCTACAATTTAAGAACCCGCTCGACAGATATGGACGGGGCCGTCACCTCCCGTAACTACCATACAACTAGGGAACAGGTGTACTCACGGGCGAGTATCGTGTAAGCACCACGCTTACATGAGGCTCGGCTACTTAGCCCAACCATGGTAAAGCAAAGACTAAGCGCTCTATGAACTAGCACACAAAAGCAATGATAAACTCAACTAGAAAGATATAATGAAAGTAAGCATAGCCATATGAATAAGAGAATAAGTATAAGTCTTACGTAATATTGAAGTGAAGATACAAGGCTATACCAAGCCTCCATGACTAGATCTGAACCTTGAGCAAGATCCCAACTCGACCCTCTCTCCCAAGATACTAATCTATTACATTGGAGAAGCTAGACCTAATCCCCTAGAGAAGAGAAGTCATCCATTCAAGGGACGCCTCTACAACTCGATCCCGCCGGGAGATAATGAATTAGGGTTTTAGGGATGCCTCCTCCGGGGCCGGGGCCCCGCTTATATAGCCCTCTAGGATGCACCATAGCCCTCGGATCAAACCGACCTAAACGGACGATTATTATTCATCCTCAAAGGCGGTGGAACAGGGATCCGCGAGGCTGATGCTGATTGGTCCAGGTCATGAGTCGGCCGACCAAGGGTGGGAGTCGGCCGACTCTCCACCGAGCCCGTTCGGGCTCCCGTTTGGTCCAGAGCCTTCTCGAACCTTCCAGACATTACGAGAATTTTCACCGGTTCCCGATTATCTCTATGTAAACCCGACATGTGGGCCTTCCTTGGGTATTTTCAGCCGACACCCTGCGAAATGTACATTCACCAAAACTCGTGGAATTCTGTCAAGATAACCCCTATATCTAGTTGGTGAACATATTTTAGTCCTTTCTCATGTTTAGTTGACGGTAAAATTGGCACTTAACGACCGTCAACAATATGCATAACCAATGCCATTGCTTCACCGTAGGATGTTAATCCAACTCAAACAAACGGTGCCCGGCTCGATACCACGTGAAAGGTCACAATGGCTAGAGGGGTGAATAGCCTAATAAAATTTCTAGCAATAACACTAGACACCAAATTAGATAGCAAGGCGGCAAATGTGCAAAGCTAAAGCTTTGACTACTCTATGCAAGCCGTCCTGATCAAAGCAAGGCTACTCAATTCAAATGCACAACAACCACGGTGATCAAGCTACACAACGTCGGTTCACCGAAACCAACCAAGCAATTCTACCCACGGGATTTACTCTACACAATGAGTGGTTCCCGACCGACCACAACAAGTAGTTCTACCCACGGGATTTAAGCTACTCAAAGAGTGGTTCCCGACCGACCACAACAAGCAATTCTACTATGTGGAAAGTAAGGAGGTGATGGAAGTTTATACCGCCGCGAAGAGTAGAAGATGGCCAATCACCGATGTAGTAGCCAATCACCTAGAGAGCTCAAGCACAAGCACAAGGAGGTCGAAGCCTCGGCAATCACAAATTGACACAATGATTTTTTACCGAGGTTCACTTGCTTCCCGGCAAGCTAGTCCTCGTTGTGGCGATACACTTGCTTGGTGAGTTGCCCGCTCAATTGGCTCGATGTCAAAGACCCCAATGGGGAGCCGCAATCTCCACACAAGACAAGGATCCACAAGCCACGAGCAATCCACTAGAGTATCCTTTCGCGAACTCCCGCGGGGAAGGATCAAGAACCCTCACAAGAACCCGGTGTGGCCTCGAACAATCACCAAGTCGAGCTCAACCACCACCCGCCGCTCCAACCTGTCTACGGTGATGGGAATCACCGAAGAGTAACAGAATCCACAAAACTCACTCGATGAACAAGTGCCTCTAGATGCAACTCTCAATGCAAATCACTTGTTCTCACTCAAATCTCTCTCAAGATTAGCAAAGGAATCAAAGAGATGAGTGGGGGGAGTGTCTCTCTTGCTCAAAGAATGCTCGGGTATGAAGAAATGGTGAAGAGACCTCCCCAAGGCCGGCCAATGGTCTATTTATAGAGCCCCCTCGAAAAATAGCCGTTGCCTCCTCGGCTGAAGCTCCAACATGCGCCGGACGCGTCCGCCGCTGCCCGCCGGACGCGTCCGGCGCTCTTCAGCACGTCGCGAGCCGTCGACCGTTGGAGGCACAACGTTCAAACTCTGCTGACCTGGCGCGTCCGCCGCCCGCGTCCGCCGCCTCGCGTCGGACGCGTCCGGCGTCCTCTGGCACGCGCGCGAGCCCAGCTCTGGAAGTTTCTGGTCGGCGTCTGGCGACCGCCGGACGCACCTCCTCGGCATCCGGCGCTCACAGCGCCCTGCCAGCACGCCCGAGCCAGCACACAACGCGTCGGATGCGTCCGGCGCCTCCTGGCCCGGCGTCCGGCGCTTGCGTCTGGCGCCCAGTGAACTCGTCCACCTCTTGTTTGATCTTCGATGTTGCGCCGTCGTCGATCCATGTCCATTCTCTTGCCTTGAGTACCAACTCCACCAAGTGTAGACCTCGTCTCAAGCACCGGAGTTAGTAGTACAAGCACGACCACGTCGGCAAGAGTTAGCCCTCTAGTTAGTCTCTCATGCATCATGCAAAGTCGCAACTAGAGGCATTTAGGACCGCGAATGAAACCGAGGAAACCCCTCTTGATAGTCGGTTATCGATCCTAAATGTGGTCACACTCGCTAAGTGTCTTGACCACCAAACCGGAAAGCTCTATCAAGTATACCTTCGCCTTGATCTTCATGGGCCTCCGTCGGAGCTTGATCACCTCACATGTCCACCATGTTCATCACCGTGATCACCATGCTCCATCATCCACCGTCACGTTGCTATGTGTCTAACCACACTTAGAGTAAAGCATTAGCGACGTTTGAGTGTCATTAATTACCAAAACCAAACCGGAGCTTTCACCGCCTTCAATGGTGATGACGACATCACACTAGATATAGTTCCAGGCGCAAGACAAGGTGCTCACTTTCCTTGGATGCTCAATATCTATGATACAATCATTATCTCCATCTTCTAGAACATAAAAAACAAGTTTCTCAACGGGATCTCTATTCTTGTTGTCTTTTTTTTTTCTCCAATTTTGAGTTGAATTTCTCAAACACAAGGTCTTTCATTCTGTCATGAAGAAGTCTGTTGCGTCTCTCTGTGTGGACCTGCATAGGTTTGAATTTAGTAAGACAAGATGTTTGAAGAATTTCACAAATGAACATCCAAGACTGCAAGTGATAATTTAATATTTCAACAATTCAGTTTCGTGTGCTTGTTCATATGAACTCCAAGTTACACTCGCAAGCTAAGCTCTCAATGTAGTTTAAGCTGTTAGCGAAACACACATGTCAGTCAAACTAAGCTCTGACTATAGTACAACAGGCTGGTAACGAACTATGACGGTGGATGGTTCATAGTAGCGTGCTCGGTAAAGTAAGCTCTATCTTCGGGACACTGGAAATTAGCCTAAGGCAAGACTTTTATCATTTTCTTTTTCACCAGTACACTACTACAGGGACTGGCATGGTATTGACAGTGCCACCATTGCCGGACGTGGAATCGGGAGTGGGCAAGCAGTGGTTTATAGAGATATAGACCTAATATAAGCACAAATTTTAGTTCTTATTTGGATCGTACTCACAATACAAGACTTTATTATAGAGCCTAAGCCTATTTATTACCTCGAAAATTGTGAACTTAGAGTCTAAATAGGATTTAGAGTGCTTAGGCTTGTCTCAATGAAGTTTTTACAGGGATTTCATGCACATTAAATAACTACCACATCACCAGATTTGTACCTTTTGCATTAAACAAAGAGGAGGGAGAAGGAATTCGTTTCATCCCCTCGATACGACCTGGGCGACGCTTCCCACGCCGTGAAACGGGATGAAACCCGCGTTGAGGGGACATGAGCGTTTCACATCCAAGCCTAAAATAGCATTGAGAGAGAGAGAACGGTAGGACCCACCAAAGCTTTAAATAGCATATGAAATTGTACAATGAAATTAGCATTGAGAGAGACCTATTTCACGTCAAAGTTTCACATTGGTAAAATCTTACATTGAGACTAGCCTTAGTTTTTCTCACTCTCTTCTCAATAAATATACAACTACATCAAAGAAATATCATAAATAAAAGAGTAATAAATAATCTTAGACTCTATGGTAGAGTCTGCACTGTGAGTGCCCTAATGTTAGCTATGAGCTACTAGCTACAGCTAATATTAGCTATAGAGATTTTCTCTATAATTGCCATCTTGTTGCGCTCATCCAATTCCTTGTTCTTCCTTGCTTAATAGTTGCTCCAAAGCTAGAGATGTGCAAGTATCTATATGGCCAGAGGTGAAAATCATGTAAAATTTTTCCTACAATTGCACAAATATTGCAACAAAACAGACAATTTCAATATTGATGATGATTATAAAAGTTATATAAAAATAAAAAATCTAGAAAGACATGCTTTGGGACTGGCCATTGCCCAGCGCCTCTAGGCTCTTCCGTCACTACACCGAGTCCACCCATCCCGCCGTGCACCCGTCTCCTTCCCCTTCCCAGATCACTCCGCACGCCGCAGCCCACTCCCAGTCCCAGATCCCGCCGCTCCTCAGATCCGCGCCGGAGCCCTAGTCCCCAGATCCGCCGCGGCGCCGGAGCACACTCCTCCTCGCATTGGCGTCCGCGGCGGCGCCATGGCGTGCCTCGCGATCTCCCTGCAGCCGGTGAACGGCCCGGACATCCTGCTGCAGACGCGGTCCTGGTTCCCCGTCTCCCGCGCCCTCGCCGCCGTCTCCGCCTTCCGCCTCGCGCGCCTCCACCTCGCCCGCGGCAAGCAGCAGCAGTCCTCGTCCTCCGCCGCCTCCTCGGCCTCGCTCGACGCCATCGGCGACGACCCGCTGGCCGCCGCGTCGGGGCAGCTCGTGGTCGGCGTCGAGTCGCAGTACCGCGTGGTGTACCGCCTCGTCAACTCCATCTACGTGCTGGGGGTCACCACCGCGGGCTCCGACCACGCCGCGCCCGCCGTCAACGCCTTCGCCGTCGCCGACGCCGTCAACCAGGCCGTCTCCGTCGTCGTCGCCGCCTGCCGCGGCGTCGACGTCACCCCCGAGAAGGTGCACCGCAAGTACCCCGAGGTCTACCTCGCCCTCGACCTCGTCCTCCACGGCGTCGGCTCCGTCCGCCTCTCCCAGATCCTCGCCACCATCCATGGCGACAACCTCGCCCGCATGGTCAACTCCTCCCCGGACGCCGAGGCCAAGGCCCGCGGCGCGGATCCCTGGCCCGCCGTCGAGCACCTCGCGCAGGACCGCAGCGTCGCGAGGGAGGGCTTCTCGGGCGCCTCTTTCGAGCTTCCCCAGGAGACGCTCGCGGCTGGTGACGAGTTCTCGTCTAACATCGCCCCTGCAACCACTGTTGCGACTGGGGATGAGCCGCCTCCTGAGGAGGCACCACCGGTGGAGAAAGATCCCTTCGCGGCCAGTGACCTGATTAACAACAAGCCGGAGGAGGCATTGGTGGGTGGGTTCAAGAAGAACAAGGAGACTGCTCTTGTGGTTGCTGATCCTGCAGCTGCGCTAGCTGGATTGGAGGTCACGACTTTACCGCCAGCCGAGGCGACTAAGCCGACCTTTATTGGGGTTGAAGGGTTTGAGGGTGATTATGGTGGCATTGAGTTTGGCAATGAGGAGGCTTCACTTGCTGAGGCGTTTGAAGGGCTCAATGCGCCATTTGGTGGCGGGCTGGACGCTTCTGAGTTTGTTACAACAACGAAGAAGGATCACAAGGACAGGGCCGTCACTGGTCTTGAGCTGCTAGTATCAAGTGGCAAGCCACCGAATGCAGCTGCTGGTACTCCATTGGAAAATCTGTTGGTGACCAAGCTTGCAGAAATGACTGCTCCTGAGTTGTTTATTGCTGAGGAGATCAATGCAGAATTCAAGGAGTCTATTCTTGTGCGTGTTGGCCTGAAGGGTACAGTCTTCCTGCGGACCTTGCCACTGAATAAGGCAGCGGGCAAGGAGACAGAGTTCTCATTTCGTCTTGAGGGCACGTCAGGAATGAAGAGGGCTGCTTTGCAGAGTAATGTGTTGAGTAACCTACAGAATGGACTGTTCCATGTCAGGACTGTGTCGAAAGAGGAGCCCATTCCCCTCATGAAGTACAGCTTCCTGCCGAAGCACTCGCCTCTCCCTTTGAGGATGCGCCTAGTGAAGCGCCATAGTGGGACTTTACTCTCAGTGATGATACAGTATGCATCCAATCCAATGCTGCCCCAGCCTCTGAGCAATGTTACATTCATTGTTAAGCTTCCTGTGGATCCCACTCTGCTTAATGTTTCACCCAAGGCTGTGCTAAACCGGGCAGAGAGGGAGCTTAGATGGCATATTTCAGAGATTCCCCTGAAAGGTCCAGCTGGAAGGCTCAGGGCACGGATGCCTGTTGACCAAGACTCCAAAGATGGTGAGCTAGAGGTTGTTGGGATGGTGAAGTTTGCTTACCAAGGTCCATTCACATTGTCTGGCATTAAACTACGCCCAGCCACTGATGGCATTGCCCAATTTAATGAAGTTGGCCATACCTTCTCCAGTGGGAGTTACCTGTGCATCTGATAGGTACCCTCTTGTACTGTAGGTGCTTCTTCACCGGATTTTATGTTTGTTTGTTTCTACAGAAGGGTGTGAAAATCCTATTGTATGTAGCAAAGTGTGTTTCTTTCTGTGAGGCTGAAATTCCATCACGTTTTGAGTTGTCTGTTTCTTGATATGTCATTTGTGATTACTCATGAAGGCTACTTTATACATCACCAAAGTTTACCATTCATACGAAGAAACAATGCACTGCTCTATTTAATTACTATTTTATTGCTTCTCTTTTTTCTTAGCATGCATTACTTAGAGACTTTATTGCTTCTGTTCAAAAGTGAATGCCACTGTAAGTAGTTACTATTAGTGATATCTAGTTATTCATTTGGGGCAACTGATTGATTTTTATTATGAAAAGATTGAATTGACTGCATTCTCTGTTTATATCATATGATAGCCCTGTTCATCATTTAAAGTTAGGAAGATGTCACTGATGGTTTACTCCCTCACTTCTTGCTGATCACTAATGTAAGCTGCTTAGGGACATTGACATTGACATTTAAAGTTAGTGAAGTGTGTTTCTTTCTGCGAGGCTGAATTTTTTTCACGTTTTTGAGTTGTCTGTTTCTTGATAACTCATTTGTGATTACTCATGAAGGCTACTTTATACATCACCAAGTTTACCTTTCATACGAAGAAACAATGTACTGCCATATTTAATTACTATTTTATTGCTTCTCATTACTTAGAGATGTTATTGCTTCTGCTCAAAAGAGAATGCCAAATTAGTTACTGTTAGATGATATCTAGTTATTCAAGCAGGGCAACTGATTGATTTTTATTATGAAAAGATTGAAATGATTGCATTCTCTGTTTTTATTGTATGATATCCCTGTTTGTCAAGTTAAAGTTAGGAAGGTGCACTAATGGGTTACTCCCTCACTTCCCTCTGATCGCTAATGTAAGTTGCTTAGGAACATTGACATGGTCTACAAGGTGGAAAAAATTTTATTGCCAATTTCTATGAAAAATATGTAGCTAAAACCAAAAAGAATCATGTCTTGAAACTATTTTTTATGATACAAGTGTCCCAGCATCAATCTTACATTCTCAATCTATATAGGTATTCTTATTGTGATGTTCAAAGTTGAAAGTTGGAATCCTAAATTGACTTATATTACGAGGAAATTGCTGTTTAGCAAATAGGATTAAGTTTCGATTTCAGTTTCATATAAAATTTCAGTTTTCCTGGACAGAAAGAAATTCCTACTGATGCAATTAAAACTTAAAAAGTTATAAGTGATAAGAAGCAATTAGATTTAGTCAAATTAAAAGTGATAAGTGGTATGGGGGAGTTCCCACTTCTCACTGTTGCGCTACTCAGATTAGCTCCAATACACAAGATGACAAGATAGAATTTGTGCATATGTTCTCTTATGCACCTTATATTACCTCATAATTATATTACCGGTGAGCTGGGCATGTTCATGATTACTGTGCCCACAGCCAGTTTGGGACATTAAACTGGTTTGAATACCCCTGCATACTATTGGTTTCCTGTCTGATTATTAGTGAATGAAAATGATAGTGTATGAACATTCAATCATTAGCCTCAACTGTGTGTTTTGTTTTTGTAACTCTTAAGTATAAGTAAATTCGTAAACTCCTAAGAAGAGTATGAGACACAATATCCTAATATTGCAATACTAATTTCCTGGCACCCATTGATTCATTGAAATTCAAGTTTAACTGAGTTCTTGTGCAAGTTATCACCGGTCTCATACTGCTTAATATGAAAGTTTATACTGCCTGTAGTGAGCATGATCTCATCTTGTTGCTCAGATTTGTTTGTGCTGGCACATTAGATGAATATTGGCACCCTGAACAGATTATTGCTTTTACATTACAATGAAAGAAACTGTCTCGGCTTTATCATGGACAGTAGACTTCCATTTAGTGCAATGGTAAATAAAGAAGTTTGTGTGGTGTCAATACCTGAATGATCATGTAAATTGGTTACTTAAAAATAGCATGAATATAGTATGTTTATCAGAAAATGTCTTCAGAGTATCTATCATTTTATATGTATATGTATTGCTATATACTAGAAATTAATGGCAGAACTTTTGTCTGGTAACTTTTAGTTCAAAATATACTGGTAGCAAGTAGTAACTGCTGGTTCCCTTCACTTCGGAAGTAGCCCAACTATGTCATATTTTCATTGAAGGTTTTTAATGCTATGGTTATTTCTCAAATTGATGCTTACATTTAGCTGTCGAATACTGGCCTTGGGTAAAGCAATGCCTTGTGATTATGAAGAACGTGCTTTTAAGTTTGTTTAAATCATTTGGAACAAAATAATATGTTTTAATTGGTTTAAGCCACTGCTTCCATTATTCTTTTGCATAACGGGATTATTGTTCTTATATAATTCTTCTGGCTCGCAAAAAAAAATTCTTCTGAAATTTTGTGCATCCTCAGAAACATCCTGGAAAGTATTCTTGTTTGCACTACTTGACCCATCCGCCCACAGAAACTTGGCTTTATTTTTTAGACAATTTATGCCCCCATCCTGGACACATGCTTGGTTTTAGCATTTTAGACCATATGTGTTAATTTAAAGTTGGAATTTCTTCCATCAGTTTATCTTATTTGGGAGTGAAGTATTCTAGGCACAAACAAAAGACCCACAAGGAGAAACAGTGTGGCTGATTCAGGAGTTTCTAGGAGTTCATCATCTTAGTTGGCCCTTCATGATAATTGGCGTCGTATTAGTTGGCTTGTTAGGAGATCCTTTTGGCAGATGTTTGAGTCAGTAGCTCCATCCTATATAGGCATTGTGTACAACAAACTCTCAAGCAGTAGATCATCCAGTGCTCCTCCCTGTGCTTGATGCCCTTTTGTTTGCAGTGCATTGTTGCTGGCCCAACAGCTGCAGATGCAGGGCTGCATGGCCAAGTAGAGCAGCTGAATATCCCCCCACAATCTCAGTTAGCCTGTAGCATGTAGCAATGATGTGTGTTATGACACAGAATTGAACTCTGCGTTTGCCATTTCATGGAATCTATCTGGTCCTTGTGTATTTATTACTAATTTGATGAATTTGGCAATGCTTTATCTTTTATTTCCTTTTAGAATTTTAGGTTTACTACCTTGCTAATCTTCCATTTGTCTCTTATACTTCTTTTTGTATAATAACAACTCTAGGTAAAGATAGGCTGCAAATAATTCTAATACCTTGTCTTTGTATTCCTTTTTCACCCTTTTGTTTCTTATGAGTATTTTTTTTATTTAGTTCTATATGATATCAGTTTATATGTAACTTCATGTTCTGAGTTGTTTAATGTTGAGACAAAAAGTATGAAAAGGTAACTTTGAAGTAATATGTGGGTCTTTAGAGATTAAAGCATTATATGTATTTTGGTAAAATGACAGTTTTGGTGATGATGTAAGTAGGTTGCTTGAGATGATGTGTAACGTGGATAGAGATGAACTAATATTTTTGGTGGTAAGTGTCCAAACACTCGTTTTGTTTGGAGAGCCTGGAATAAATCCAGAATAATGTGTCGCACCCAGGATTTGAACCCTGGGTGGGAGCCCACCTGTGTCGCACCCAGGATTTGAACCCTGGGTGGGAGCCCACCAACCAATGGTCTTTGCCATTGCGCTGTGAACCCGTTGACTTTGGCTCCTCTATTTAGTGCCTGGTCTACTCTGTTGCTGCGGTCTACTGCTGCGATTGGCTGTTCTTCTTCCTCGGACCATTGTTTATGATCATACTACTTGTTGCTCCTTTAGAATATTGAGTCCTTTCTTAATTCCATTGTATTTCTTGCATTTGAGTCCATCCTAATCCAATTCTATCCACTATAGTTCGTCCAAGCGGTGCTTGTCCACAAATTTTGTCAAATCAGCCACATTTTTTTTGTTTCATGGTTAGCTGAGTCCCGTCGATTCAACTAATCATCATCATCATTGATGCGACATGCCCTCTTGTTCTCTTTCGTAGCTATTTTGCTACACTTCATGATCAATGGCCTTCTATTTGTCGTCATCATCATTCTATCTCACTGTTTGCCATTTTGCAGCAGTGGTCTTTCGATTCTTTCTTTGGCTTGATTTGACACAGCACTATTCTTGCCGAGTTCAAAGTCTCCAAAGCAAGGTTCATATTTGAAGAGTTGATGTACTTGTGTTGTGAAGACTTGAGGTATTTGCTGAAGTACGGGTTGTGAAGGCAATACCTTCTTGTGGCGGAGATGATTTCTACAACAACGTTGTTCAAGAGTTGCACGCTTCGATAACATCTTTTCTTTTGAATTTTAGATGTAATTCGTCTATTTATTTTTTCTATTCTAGTGTGTAGTGCCAACCCTTCAAATGCAAACGCCATTACATTCAGATTGCATTTGAGAGGGGTGTTGAGGTATAATAATAGTAAGGGCATTAGTGTAATCTTCTAGTGTCTAGGGTTTCTCTCCTATGCCCTCGTGTACTTTATATATAGTCCCTTGTAGGCCTCAATACCATAATCTAGTTATGTCTTTCTCTATTCGTAACATACATCAATACATGTTTTTCTTTAATAAAAGAACTAAAAATGCTCTATAGATCTAGAATATCTCTAGAAAGTCAAGTGAACTTATTTACCAT
Source organism: Themeda triandra (assembly GCA_018135685.1). NCBI lineage: Eukaryota > Viridiplantae > Streptophyta > Magnoliopsida > Poales > Poaceae > Themeda > Themeda triandra. Next base: position 104,361 of record JAENPR010001138.1, on the reverse strand, counting down.
TGTCTTAGGCATTGAATAAAAAATAACAGAACATAGGGGCCGGAAAAGAGGAGGAAGAACTAATAACTAGTAACAATACATTTTTAAAGCAAAATAGTCTTTCATCTGAAAAAGAAAAGATATTATCTAGCTATTACATTAATCTAAAGAAAAAACAATGAAAATGAGTAAGAATGGCATAAATGTTAATAAAAAACTACATAGCTTATAATATGAAAGGTCTATTATAAAAAAAGTAGAACAATGAATCCTATGGATCAAGATTTTTACATGACTCCATTTAAAGGGAACATGGGGAACCAAAACTTTTCAGATGTAAGAAAAAAATTGAGATGCCAAATATTACAGATTCAATCTCTTTGATCAAAATTACAATAGTGTTGTCATCTGCTAAGGCTTCGTCATGGCAGAATGAACATGTCCATACTTCACCAATGTTAGACTTTGACAATTACTCCAGCAATTCTAAATTTTAGGACACTTTAGATTTGTCTCAAGTCAAACTAGTATCAATTTTTCTTGAAGATATATATTGGCATATAAAATTTAAAATAACTATAAGGACAAATAATACATATATCAGATTGGATTCAATGAAACTACTTTGGAAGCTGTAGATGTTGATGTATTTTTTATAAACTTGATCAAAGTTAAAGAAGTTTAAATGAAGACAAAACTATATAATTTAGAACATAGGAAATACTTGTACTTTTCATAAATAAAGAACACCACAAGATGCATATATTGCAAAATAAAATACCTCATATTATAATTTCTTTTGACAAACTAAGAAAATCTTTTAATTCAGAAGTTAACCTTGGAAGACCAATGCAAACTAAATCTTGTGAGGCATAGCTGCTTTTTCATATATCCCTGCAATGAGGGCAGGGCATGCCTTTTTGAGGTCCACAAAACCTTGGCTTGCTGCCACATCATACATTCTATTAGAAGAGCTGATAAACTGAATGCAAGCATCTTTGAGCTTGTAGCAGCGACACTGATCAGATATAGCTAGAGTGGCAGCCACATTCTGAACATCAAGCCTGTTGCAAAGGATGCTCTCACACATCAACTTCATCCTTACCAATCCATACCTATTTGCAGCCACAAGCAAATGTCTCACCATCTCATCATTCTCATCGCCATCAAGATCACCTAAAGAGGGCAAAGAATCAGTGTAGATGAAATGAAGCAATGCCTTGAAAATAGAAGGCTCCATATCTTCAACTATTATGACACGCTTTCTCTTGTCCTTCAGAAGCTCAGCCATGAAGACAGGCGACCTCATCTTAAGCACAATTTTATGGGCTCTGAAAAGCTCATCTTTAACCTTGAAGGTCACATCCACCCCCTCCTTTGACTCCAGGAGTTTGCCAAGATTATCCTGCAGATCTGACGGTGGCAGATCAATGTCGTCACCCTTGATAACTGTGAGGTCGCACTCGATCTCGAGACATCCGTCCTTGAGGTATCCCAACGATTCAAGGTCGCCTTTCTTCATGAACTTGCTGTAACCCCAGCTTCTGCTTGTAGCGTTGTGAACCGAAAGATGGCATAAAATGGGTGTTGAGATCCTAGTTGTCTGGTTGACAAGCCTGAACACGCGGAGAGCCTTAGCCTCGGTGTTTTTACTCAAGAGTTCGAGGTAGATGGAGACGTAGTCCTTGAAGTCCTCCGACTCTCCATCTGGGTAGTAATGGATGCACCAACTGTAGTCTCCGGCAGAGAAGGGGGCAGAGCGGATGCACCTCCCGACGCCGAAGTTCTTGTGGAGCCCGTTGCCGACGATCTTGAACGAGTACGTGACCCGCGCCGTCTCCGCTGCGACGTACATCGACGCTGTCCTCGTGCCTGGTCTCTTGAGTGCCGTAGACATGGAGGCGTTTACGCTTGCGGCGCGGAGGAACCGAGGCTTGCGGGGAGGTGAGGAGGCGGCGGCGATGGCGAGGGAGTTGAGGCGGCGGCGAGGATTCGGGTGATCGATGGAAGGAAGCTGGGTTCCCTTTTCTTTCGCCTAGATAGTGTGAGCCCAGAACCCAGCAGCGGCATCAGAGGCGACTGCCAGGCCTCGCGTCAGCTATCGGTCCAGAAAGCCCAATTCTATACTCTTGGGCGAAGAAATCGACGGTGACGTAATGAACTCCAAAAATAACAAAAAAAACTGTGTATGTTCCACTCAAAAGGCATTGGGTTGGCATAAAATATTATTATGTTTACTTGCTTGCATCTAGATGACGACAAATCTTAGGACTTGAAGTTTCATATCTTGGCAATGTATCATATGCAATATCTTAGCGCTATTGAGGCACTAGTGTACCTGGCAAATTGCAAACAACTAGACATGCATCTGCAGTTAATTAAGCTGACAAGGTACAACGCCGCTCCCATCAAAAGGCAAACCATCCTTCAATATTTATAAAGGGCACTCAAGATCTTGGGTTATGATTTTCAAAGAAGGGGACTCAACTATGATGGGTTACGTGGATGCTGACTATCTGACTGACCCCTACAATGCCAAATCATAGACCGATTTTATGTTTTTTATGGTTGTACAACCATCTATTGGTGCTCTATCAAGTAGACCCTGACAGCCACATCAACCAACTAGTTATGATAATTGTCCTATATAAAGCCACATGAGGATGCATTTGGCTGACTATGTTAAAAAGCAACCTCACCAAGTATGTCACTCCGAAATTATTTTTACACCCATGAGCACGTAGATAAATATCATGTGAAAACCTAGCAAATTCATTCATAAAATCTCTACCCACCTCTGGCTTATACAGGTGTGTACATGGAGTTAGTATGAAACGGCTTAGAGAGTTGCATGGTACGGGAGGAGACAAGCCCCGAAGTCATAGCTTGTGAGTTGTGACCCGAGAGATCACGAGTTAGTCTTAAAGATCCGATCTGAAATCAATTGTTGTACTCCTTTTTCATTAATGAGTTTCCACCGTTAGGTTTTTCTCATGCAAGAGTTTTTTAAACTAGGAAACAAGTTCAGCATAACAGATACACATGATGTACTCTTTTCTCCTGCCTATTTTCCCACTATTTTTGGAGAGCTTTTAACAAGGCACTCACATGCCACATAGTTGGTCAAGGGGGAGATTTAAGAAATCAAAGTCAAGAATGGTAATGAGGTGGACAACAAGTTACGGAACGAGTGTTAAAGAAAGGTTATGGGTGTTGTAAGTGCAATCAAGCCACTTAGTGGGTTTTGGTGTTGATGATCACCTAATTAGGGAACTAATGAGATTTATCGAGTTGACAAGCGAAATGCGAAAGGATGTTGGTGAACAGGTTGCGTACCCCTCGCATCATTAAGGATGGCTTACCGGCTCGGGAGGTTTAATTCGTTTTGCTTCCGAATCTTGAGTTTAGAAAGAGTCGTACTATTAAGGGGGATTCTAGGTTAGTTGGACAAGTGTGCAACCACATGCTCAAAACATACCAAATACATCCTCATACCAAGCCAAAGAAGCCACCAAATTTCATATCTAGGCAAGCTTCCTTTGGTGGGCGGCAATGCCGCCCATAATGGGCGGCAGTGTCGCCCACTATTGACCGTTGCGGAGAGCGCTCGTATTTATACAGAACTTTCTCTCACAACGGTCATCTTCTTCCTCTCGCGCATTCACTCCCATTCCGAATGACCAAAGCTCTCCTCTCTCCTCCATTGAAGCTCCCACCTTCCTCAAGCCGATCTACAAATCCCATCAGCAAATCTTGAGGAAAAAGGCAGCAAACTTCAATCGACGAGCAAATCCACCGATCCCCAAAGTTTGAGAGCATTTGGTGCACGTTTGGCCGACGAACCCTAGGGTTTGTTACTCTTGGAGCTTGCTCCTAGACGGCTAGGCGTCGCCCTTGAGTTGCCAACCCGTGTGGCAACCTTGGGAGGTTTGTAACCTCAATCTGCAAAGAAAAGAAATTACCCTCTCACCTCAAGAGTTAACTCTCTTGACTTGAGATCGAGGGAAGGACCAACCTTTGTGGTGACGTCCAATCCTTTTGTGGATACCTCAACAACGTGGACTTAGGCAAGCCTTTGTGGCGAGCCGAACCACGGATAAATAGCTTGTCTCGCGTGCTTCAGTTTACTTCACTGCAGTTCTTGTTGTTGAGTTTGTTTTTAGGGTTAAGTTGCTAGATCTTCAAGTTTACTCACTCTCTGTGGGAGCCAGTCTTCGAGCTGGACTTGTAGCTAGTTTTCTACCAGTAAGTATAGCTCGGTGAGTTGTTTGTCTCTGTTAAGATTCAGCTTCAGCAGAACTATATTTGTTGAGCGGCAGTGCTGCCCGAACAGAGATTCCATACTCTAGGCCATTTTTGACAGGCTTGTTCGACCTCTCGCTTGAGTTGATTTTTGACAGCCTATTCACCCCCCTCTAGGCCATTTACCCTTCCGTAGATCCTACATGTGTCTTTTCTTTAGTTGCTACTCTCTATAAGGGGAGAATGAGGGCTCAAAGAGACATTAGAGACAAACCATAGAACACTTCTATATACAAGTCACGTGTCCTGTGTTCTTCTTGTGTACCAATCAAAGAACTCAATTTCTAACATAAACATTTTTTAAAAACTAGGATCTAGTATTCACCCAGATCCATTGTGGAGCAGCCCCAACAATGTAGTTGGTGGAGCTAAAGGTTTTTGGCACAGTCCACCTTCATATCTATTTCACTTACACGTGGGTCCCCCGTGTCGCTCATCATCCCTCTTTCTTCTTCATAAGACTATCCGCACTCGCCATACTCCAAATTCTTCCACTAAAAGGAATCTTTCATCCTAGTCATCGAGATTCCATACTCCATATCAATTTCTCCCGCACCCATCCATACTTTACATCTTCCTCTATTGTTGGCATTTCTTAGCGCGATTACCAAAATAGACTTAGAGCCCGATTCTGATAACAGCGCCAGAAACGCTAAGTGGCTTTACTTGGCATAATTACTAGAAACTGGTTCTAGCAACTACGCGAGTGTTGCCAGAGATAGATCACATCCTAATAGATAAATATCCGCAAGCGCACGGATCTATCGTCATGAAGATTTCACCCTAAGTATTCGGGGTATCGTTATTTATAATTTCCCAAAGGAAGGCATGGGGTAGTTAAGTAATCTAGCATGGGTATGAATACAATATCTAGCATGAGGAGAAACCGACCAATGTGCTATACGGGGTAAGCATACGGTAGTTTGGATAGTGGACACACACTTAGAGCAACCTCAAAGGAAAAAAGGTAAAATAAAGAATAAAGAATAATCTACGCGGAGCAGGCAGGTCCTATATAGTCAATACTAGAACAACTAATTCCACATGTTATACAAGTCAAGACTCGACTATAGACTAGGAATATGGGGAGACCGCGGCAACCGGTGCCGCCGGTCGATGGCGGCATTTACGAACTCCTACTCAACATGCGAACGTGGGGATTACAAAGGACGGACAGGGCTGTCACCACCCGCCTACCACCTCAACCGTGGCATGCCGACATATCCGAAGGTTCCCTCGCACCCGGACACCACGTCCGCATACTAAGGAGCTACCTACATCCCCCCAGGTCTCCCACCCTACGGATGGACGAGCTAGAACATAGGCAAGCCCGAAGGTGCATCGAACCGCTATCCCTCTTCTACAATCTAATCTAGACAAGTAAAACATATGAACGATGAAGAACAATGTAGAGCACGATGAACAACTCTCACAAGAACTATGGCCTAGTTCTTGATCATCGAATATATCATGCACTAGACTATACTCTAGTTCATATGCACGACTATATAAATATAATGAGAACTTGACTAAGGAAGAACGCTCCATAGATTTATACCAAGAGTGTAGCTTTTCCTCCTGGAGACAAGCTCTCCAAGTAGCTTTGCCTAGCTCCAAATGACTAACACTAAGACTAATGAACAAGTGAGAAGTGTAGAGATGGCTCCAAATGGTGTGTGTGAAGGTGGGGGGCCTCTCCTCTTCATTTATAGCCCCCAGAAGGCGGTTCGAGGGTAGTGGTGTAAAATCACCAAAGAAAAACCGTCATCCCCCGATGGAAAGAGGCAACCACCTTTGGCCGGGCTCACTGGCGGCGGGGTGGGCGCGCGCGCCCGTGCGCGCTCGCGCCTGGGTGACGCCGCCCCCTGACCGCCTTTGGCGGTGGGCTCGGCCGCCATCTGGGTCTTGTCCATGCTGGTGCTTTTGGCCCATTTCGACCCCAGATGGCCTACTTGCTCTTGAGCTTGTTTTACGCCTTCCGAAAAGCGTACTTTTATTCCGAAAAATTCCTGTACTTGGTATATATTCTGCAAAACAATATTTCTTCCAAGCACAGGTGGAACTAGGTCAATAGTAAAGATATATGTGACATAAAATATTTATTCCCCCATAACGACCTATAGTTGGCGGGTATAAATGCGAGTTAAGGACCGCCAACAAGATCCCCCAAGCTTACCCTTGCTCGTCCCGAGCAAGTCTTTGCTTTGGGTTGTTGATCGGGGTTGCTACGATGCCGATTATATCTCAAGTGTACAAGCTAGAAGAGAGCGTTCTCTTGTTATTTGGATAAATCGGCGATTGTATCTACTCTTATGATTCCTGAAGGAGTGGGGCTTCTAATTTTTCTCAGGTCTTGGGCGATTGCAAAATAGAATAGTTCCAAAGACCGGTGCTTTTCATTCGTCCCAAGATCAACTTTCAGTCCGGAGGTTTTGTAATTTTTTTTTATAAATAAACCAAGTTCCTCAAATGACCCACTCGATCGCTAAAAAGTGTATAGTGACCTCACCAAAGGCTTTTTCAAGTTGCCTTCTTCCTACCACTAAAGCTGAGAGTGGAGTTTTGGGTAGGTATGTAAATGGGCATACTTGTATCACATATGTTGTAAGGTCGAGGATTGAACCTTACGGAGATTAAGCTATACACCTTGATTGAGATGTGCAAGTGTGTGGAATGAAAGATGGTTCCTGTTTTTTTTTTTGTGGTATTTTTGGGTCTCCATGCATCATGACATGCTCTCTTTTATTGATGAATGTGATGAAGAAAAGATGGGCTACCAAAGAACATTTATATTTACTTTCTCATTTTTTTCTTTTCTTTTTTTTCACTCTTTTTTTTCTGACTAAGAACATAGCCCAAAAATTTATTGATGGGAAGGATGTGGTGGAGAGAGATGTCATGATGAACAATGCATGGAGAAATTTTGCAAACTACAAGAGAGAGGGTGCGCGATCCTCAGGGTAAGGGTCGGCAAAATGATGCGCGACTCTCAGTGTAGGAGCCGGCGGATGGTGGTTGGGTGCATGTTGTGCGCAACTCTCAGTGTAAGAGTTGGCTTTTATTTGGTGGGTGCAAGTGGATCTCAATCATGGTGTAGAGTCATAATCTCACGTCGGTAACAATCCGACCGAACTCAATGTACGAACAAGTAGCACATGAAGGTTCTTTTTCTATGGATAGATCATATGGCTCGTGGGTATTCCGCGATCACCGAGGAACTATTGTTTTTGAAGATTTTTGAAACAAAAGACTCCGGACATCGGGTTTTCTCAAGGGGACGTTTCATTCTTTGTGGTCTAAGTCACTATATCATATCGCGCAATAACCTAGATGAGAGTAATTGTATGCAACCCACTAAATCAAGTTTCTAGAGCATGATAAAGTAAAGCCAATAAACCCAAATATTAGAGAAAACTCTATTCTAGACAAGTACAAACGAGACATAAAACAGCAACCAATCATTCCAACATGGGTGGAACTAAACATTTCATAGCACATATATGGAATGGAATTATAAAAGTAAATTTTTTTTTTGATGCAAGAAACTTGAATTTAAACATGCTAAAATAAAATTACTAGAAATTAAATATGCAATGCAGGTACCTTAATGGGGGTCCTCCCCCAAGCTTATCCTGAAGCTCATGGCCCAGGGTTGTATCCTTGTTAGGGCAGGACATCCTCCACCTTTGTGCTTGGGGATGGTATGTCCTTTGTGGCCGATGGCTTCTTGGGTCTCCATTCCATTTTAATAACCTTGGGTGGCGCAGCGGCGGTTGGTTCTTCTTGTTCCTTCGCACCACCTTCTTTGGTGGTGTGAAAACCTCTTCTTTCTTGCCCTTTTGTTTAGGAGCAGTTTTCTTTTTCTTAGGTCGTGTCACGTGACCTTTTGCTCCTTTTTAGGAGTTGCTTTTGGCTTTTCCTTATTTTCTTTCCTTGGCTTGCTCATGAAGGCCTGGGGCTGAATTTCGACCTCCCGTATGCCTTGAGTATTTGGTCCGTATTTGATACGGATCATGTTGCACTGTTCTCGCTCGCGGGGGTCGGAATTCAAACTTTTCCTCCTCGGCCATTTATGTTGAAGCGGATTTCTCCGCTCCAACATCTATTTGGGCCCCAGCGGTGCTTAAGAATGGCCTCCCAAGGATGAGAGGGTTCTCTTTGGTAAGTTCCATGTCTAGCACCACGAAGTCAACTGGCACGAAGTACCCTCGGATTTTTACCGCGATGTCCTCAGCAATCCCTGCAGGGTAGCGAATGGAGGAGTCGGCCACTGAGTGTCATGGTTGTTGGTGCAAGGCGTGTGCAATCCAACTTGTCAAAGATCATTTTTGGCATGACGCTCACGCTGGCCCCCGGATCACAAAGAGCATGGTCAAACTGTTGGCCCCCGATTGAACAAGTGATGGTTGGGCATCCAGGGTCCTTTCTCTTCTCAGGCAGCTGGTTAAGTATTGCTGCGCTGCATTCCTCCGTTAGTTTGACCGTCTCTGTGGATGGTAGAGGACGCTTGTTGTTGATGATATCTTTCACATATCTTGCATAAGAAGGGACATGCAAGACATCCATGAGTGGGACGCTCACATGTACCCTCCCTATCATCTCAACGAAGCGTGCGAATTGTTCATCCGAGCCATCTTCTTGGTTTTGGTGGGGAACGGTAGGCCGGTTGTATCGGGATAGTCTAGTGTTGCTCCCGTTGGTGTAGCTTCTTGCGGCTCTTCCTCTACGGAGGTTCCTTCGTTTCGAGCTCTCTCGCCTTCCGATGCCGCTTGGTCGGGGTATGGCGGGTCACTTGTGGACCTTCCTCCCCTTGTTGTTACCGATTTCAGCTCGCCTTGGCATCCTTGTCCCCGCTTTGGGCGAGTGTCGGCTAACCGGGTAAGCCGGGTCTCTATCATGTTTGTTAAAACTTTGCCGACTCTTGACAATGGTTAAGAGACCTTCCAGCTTTTTGTCCATGTCTCCCAGGATTTTCTCATGTTGTAATATCTTTTTGGCGAGATTTTCGTTTATTTTGGCTTGGCCGTAAACTAGATCCTTCAATGAAGGTTGATTCGAATTAAACCCGGAGGCGAAATTCGAATTACCTTGGAATGGAGGATGGGACTGGTTATTCCGACATTCCCTCCTCCTTGTTGCCGGCGAAACCCATTGTTGAGGTAGGCGGCCTCTTCACGGGTCTCGGGGCGCCATTCCCCGAGTGTCCAGCTTCACCACGACTTCTCATGTCATGCGAGCGTCCATGGCGTTGACGGTGCCGGATGCGTCATTGATAGCACCACCGTCAATCTTTTTCAGAGTAGGTCTATTTTTGCGGCAAGCATATCCGCCTCCTTCACGGTATGCATGCCTTTTTGTCCCTTGGTGGGAGCGCGGTCCTCCCCCCAAGCTTGGTTTTCCACCATTTTGTTGATCGGTCCGTAGCACCGTCAACGCATTAATGATAGAAAGACGCCGCCGCCCGCGCGCGTCCGTGTGCCCTTTGACATGGGTGTTAACCCATTGTAGAAGTTCTGGAGCACCGACCAACTTTCCATCCCATGGTGAGGACATTCCCGGATGTACTCCCGGAGCCTCTCCCATGCCTCGGGGATGGGTTCCGGCGGGTGGCTGGAAGTTGGCGATTCTTCCCCGCAGGCATTGGTTTTGCCCATGGGGAAGAATTTAGCGAGGAACGCGGTGGAGCACTTGCTCCATGTGTCAACAGCGGCCTTGTCCTTGTAGAACCGGTCTTCGCCTTTCCCACTAGGGAGAAAGGGAAGAGCCGAGCCTAATAGCATCGGTGCGACATCCTTGATGACGATGGTGTCGCATATCTCTAAGAAACGCTGAAGATGTGCGTTGGCGTCCTCACTAGGCAGTCCACGAATGGACTTGCCTCGCACCATGGTAATGAGCCCGATCCCCGAGCTCGAAGTTCTTGTCTCCTACGTTGACAACGGGCCCGGTGGGCACGTTGGCAACATTGGGGACAGAGAGCTCGCGCAGGACTTGGCCATGGAGTGCGGCGTAGTAGGTGCGGTGGTGGCTGGTTTCTCTGTCGGCGGAGCGAAGAGGAGAAGGCACGAGTCCTCTTCCTCCTTAGGAGTGCTTCCGGTTTGAGTTGTAGTTATCCGGTAGGGAGAAACCGGTCATGCACTATCCCGTTTTCATCCACAACGGAGAAAATATAAAAGTTAGCTTTTTGTATAGACATTGTCGTTTCTCATTTTATATATCGTATGCATATCCATGCTGCTAGATCCTTAACTTCCATGCCTTCCCCGGCAACGGCGCCAGAAATGCTTGTTGGCATTTCTTAGCGCGATTACCAAAATAGACTTAGAGCCCGATTCTGATAACAGCGCCAGAAATGCTAAGTGGCTTTACTTGGCATAATTACTAGAAACTGGTTCTAGCAACTACGCGAGTGTTGCCAGAGATAGATCACATCCTAATAGATAAATATCCGCAAGCGCACGGATCTATCGTCGCAAAGATTTCACCCGGAAGTATTCAGGGTATCGTTATTTATAATTTCCCAAAGGAAGGCATGGGGTAGTTAAGTAATCTAGCATGGGTATGAATACAATATCTAGCATGAGGAGAAACCGACCAATGTGCTATACAGGGGTAAGCATACGGTAGTTTGGATAGTGGACACACACTTAGAGCAACCTCAAAGGAAAAAAGGTAAAATAAAGAATAAAGAATAATCTACGCGGAGCAGGCAGGTCCTATATAGTCAATACTAGAACAAATGCTAATTCCACATGTTATACAAGTCAAGACTCGACTATAGACTAGGAATATGGGGAGACCGCGGCAATCGGTCCACTTGGTCGATGGCGGCATTTACGAACTCCTACTCAACATGCGAACGTGGGGGATTACAAAGGACGGACAGGGCTGTCACCACCTGCCGCCTACCACCTCAACCGTGGCATGCCGACATATCCGAAGGTTCCCTCGCACCCGGACACCACGTCCGCATACTAAGGAGCTACCTACATCCCCCCAGGACTCCCACCCTACGGATGGACGAGCTAGAACATAGGCAAGCCCGAAGGCACATCGAACCGCTATTCCTCTTCTACAATCTAATCTAGACAAGTAAAACATATGAACGATGAAGAACAATGTAGAGCACGATGAACAACTCTCACAAGAACTATGGCCTAGTTCTTGATCATCGAATATATCATGCAATAGACTATACTCTAGTTCATATGCACGACTATATAAATATAATGAGAACTTGACTAAGGAAGAACGCTCCATAGATTTATACCAAGAGTGTAGCTTTTCCTCCGGAGACAAGCTCTCCAAGTAGCTTTGCCTAGCTCCAAATGACTAACACTAAGACTAATGAACAAGTGAGAAGTGTAGAGATGGCTCCAAATGGTGTGTGTGTGAAGGTGGGGGCCTCTCCTCTTCATTTATAGCCCCGGAAGGCGGTTCGAGGGTAGTGGTGTAAAATCACCAAAAACCGTCATCCCCGGATGGAAAGAGGCAACCGCCTTTGGCCGGGCCCACTTTGCGCGGGGGTGGGCGCGCGCGCCTGTGCGCGCTCGCGCTGGGTGACGCCGCCCGACCGCCTTTGGCGGGTGGGCCGCCATCTCGGGTCTTGTCCATGCTTTGGTGCTTTTGGCCCATTTCGACCCCGATGGCCTACTTGCTCTTGAGCTTGTTTTACGCCTTCCGAAAAGCGTACTTTTATTCCGGAAAATTCTGTGCTTGGTATATATTCTGCAAAACAATATTTCTTCCAAGCACAGGTGGAACTAGGTCAATAGTAAAGATATATGTGACATAAAATATTTATTTCCCCCATAACGACCTATAGTTGGCGGGTATAAATCTGAGTTAAGGACCGCCAACATCTATCCTGGTGTGTGACCCACTTCTCCAGATTTTTTTTCCTTTTTCTTTTTTTTCTTTCTCTTCCCTTCTTTTTCTCTCTCCTCTCCGCTCGTCTCGGTTCCTCCGTCCCATCTTCTTTCTCGCGCGCGGAGTAGTACTCCCACCCTAAGCCCGCTCCGACGCACGACGGCGGGCCGCGGGGGTCCGGCTTCGACGCTCTACGGCGGGCCCTGAGCGCCGGCCCCTTCCCCTGCGAGCGAGGCCGGCGGAGCTCGTCGTGGCGCCGTGGCCTGCTCCTTGGCGCGAGGGCGGGTGGCGCAAGGACGGGCTGGTGAGCGCCGCGGCGGCCTGCTCCCCGATGCGAGGGCGGGCGGCGTTCGGCCCCGGCAAGCGCGCGCGGGTCTCATCTTCCACGAGACCGGAGGAGGCCCGTCCTACTCGTCACCGCGTGCCACCGTGCTCGCCTCCACCCTTGCCCCTCCCCCGCGTCCGGCGGCCCGTGCCCGCGCCGCCGAGGAGCGGAGGTGGGCTCCTCCGGCCGCGGGCGAGCTCCTCCGTCCGCCTCCAGGCTAGATTCCTCTCCTCGGCGTCCGGGGGGTTCTTCTCCGCGATTCCAGGCCACAGGCGAGTTCCTCTCCTCGGCGCCAGGTCGCCGACGAGCCCCTCTCTGGCGCGGCAGCTCTCCGGCGAGGCCCTTCTCCGGCGCGGCTTGCTCTGCTTCCTCGGCCTTCCCCTTCCCTTCCCTCTCTCTCTTCCCCTTCGGCCTCGGGTGTGTGAGGAGGACACGCGGGCCCCACGAGACGCGTACCGTATGGTTCGTACGCCCTGGACAAAGAGCGGATGGGAGGCCGTCTTGAATCTTCCAGTAACACTTTCCAGTACCCGCTGCAGGAGTTTTTTTTCTGTAAAGTGATACTCCAGTATCACTTTCCAGTACCCGCTGCGGGTAATCTAAGCATTGGTCTTCCTACAGAGCAAAGCCTCGTCAGGGTGGGGTCAGAGCAAAACCACATCGGGACCTCATGTGGCCGGTGCAGAGCGAGAGCACAGCCGTGATGAGGCAGCATTCGGGTGTTGTGCCCTCATGCTCGAGGTGGGCTGGCACTTTTGGCCTCCAAAGTCGGCCACCATACGGTTCACGTCGGCCATGCTCCGCGACCAGTGGAGCTCGTGAGCCCCCGCGAGCGGGTCTCCATCCGGCCATGGCGCATGGCCTGGGGAGCTCGCGGGCAGTTGCGACGGGCCAGTGGAGGTTGGGACTATGTTGCGGCGGGGCTGGCGGAGGTCTCAGGCAGGCTCCGACACGCGAGACTGCTGTAGGGGTCTCTGGTGAGCCGTGCAGGGCTCCGGTGATTGTGAGGCACGGGATGCTGAAGGGATGCGGCGGTCACGACAGTGAAGAGACGAATCAGACCAAGTCGGATCGTTACTTGTAACCGATGGCTGTGGTGGGGTTATTTCTGGAGCACCCCTCGAGGAGATCCACGGCAGATCCACCATTTTGGTGAACCAAATCCAATGGTGGAGCTGCAGGTGTTTGGATTAAAAAAATTGAATTTGGATCTATATTTGGTGGATCTGTCCCAAACAGGCTCAATATAAAATGATTACCCTGCTAAAAGAAAATTTTTACTGTACCATTTCCTTTTTGCCAATACGTGTTTGCACTAGCATTTGTATTTTCATATGACAGCGCAATGCCAGACATCGGCATATAATCTGCTCACGTAAACGATAACACTTTGTGTGACCAAAGTGGTCGGAAATTGATCGGTAGATTAGCTACTAGTTCAAAAAGCAAGGACTTACTCAATGGTCAGCATCTGACGATCGCATTCGACGCACGCAAGCTTCCATTATGCGGTCCAGTGCAGATGGATAGGGATATGTTGGCGGGTTTGTGATTAACTTGGCAGATGTTGTATCCGTCGAAAACGATTGGACTAGCGAGGTTCACATCAGCCACGGCCTGATGATCACTTGCCATCACGGGAGAAACGCTGTCGCTCGTGTGTCCTGCTCGACGTACGATCCGTAGCCACGACGGATCTCTGACGTGCCATGACTGGCCACTTGGGCACAATAACAAGCTTGGCCGCTTGCTGCTGTTTGGGGTTGGCAGATGGTTGACGTGTCAGGAGGGCCGGCTTATTAGCATTTTTTTTTCGTTAAAACTAGCTATTATGCATCCGAGAACATTGTTCCTACCTGACCTGAGTTCTGGATTAAACACTTATTACGTCTCTATCTACCTCAATCCACATGTGCTTTAGTAAACTGAGGTTAAATTTCAACATATGTGAATTGAGATAAATGTATTACATCTAAGTAAGGTCTCTAAAAAGGAACAGTTGGAAAACCGGGAAATACAGTACGCATTTTTCAATCATTGGTGGTGGTTTTCTAGCAGTATGCCAAGGGACCAGATTGCAGGTAATCAACCCAATCTAAATCATCGACCGTATACGAGTCGTGCTCATATATAAGTAGGTCCTACGCATGCATCCGTTGAACAAAAACAAATTCGATGCGTCGCAACTTTGTGTCGAGGTTAGCTGATGATCTGATGAGGTGTCGCTTACCCGCCAGTGTTGTCAATCGTATCCTTCCACACCGGCCGGCCGATCGAGAGAACACTTGTCGCTAACAAGCCGTTAACTGCAATCCAATCGCTGGTGACGAAACTCGTCGAAGAGCCCTGTCGAGTGTGAGTGCAAATCAATCGAGCGAGCTAGTGTGGTGACTGTGGAAAGATAAAATCTGTTGCCTCATTTTTCTACCGGCCTAGACTACGGGTGAAAATTAAGAATCTCTCCTTTTGGCCTCAATGCTGATTTTTGTTGTTGTTGTTGTTGTAATAACTCCCTGCAGTGTTGCTTGTCCGTATACAAAAACACACGTGGAGATTATCGCTGCTTGGGAGATGGCATGCTGCCATTATTTGTAGATCCTTGTGTTTTCCACGACATATATAGAAGAAGAAAAGGATCTAGAATGGAAGGTATGGTATACCGTACACTAATGGTACAACAAAATGCTTTTCAGAGGCTGAGTGTCACAACAAAATGTCTTTACAAATCCATGCATGAGCAAGACTTAAGAAAGTTCAAAAGCAATTCATTTATGGAGCGATTGTGAAGGGCACATTTCGCGTAGCTTGCCATTCGGCAGGGAGATATAAAGACACGAGAGTCGTCACAGTGATAAGTAATCGAGGGTGGGATGACGTGCGACGTCTAACAAGCAACAAACTCAGTGCGGCAGTGCCATTTTTCTGGTCACAAGCAACAAACTCAGTGCGGCAGTGCCATTTTTCTGGTCTGGGCAGGATGAACTGTGTGAGGTTGGCATCAACATATGTACCAAACAGTAAGAATACATCTGGTCTGGGCCGTAATAAGGCCGACCTGAAGATGCCAATCAGCTCACCTTGCACTGCAGATGCATCAGCAATGCTTGTTTCCATCACCTGTGCCTCCACCAGTCTATGTTTCTATCATGAATGACCCATCTCCAACTTTAAAACCATTTGCACGTGTGTTCATCTCTAGTCAGTCTGAAACATATGAGTTTTCTGTGGGTGCTTGATTTCATCTCGCATTCTGAATTGAGTTTTTTTTCAATGATTGTGGAGAATTTCGACGGCTCACAACGACCGATCCGACGGTCAGAAAGGCTGAAGGCGATGAGAGGCAATGGGGGAGAGGCAATGGGAGGCAATTGACGTGTCTATGACCGGTGGGCCATAGGTGCTAAATTGCCTCCCATTGCCTCCGAAACTGAGTGGAAGGCGATTCCAAATAAAGGAGAGTTAATTGCGTTTTTGTAGTTTATTTTTTTAATCAAGGGTAAAATGGTAACTTCATAATTGCAAAAATTATATTTTGAGTACTATAGTTAGGGATTATGATTCAATTACTATAGTTGATGTTTTGCTTTTTTTAAAAAAAAAAAAAAGAAAAGACGTCTTCTAGGGTTCGTCCATGCTGCGGCGTCTTCCCCGCACGCCCGTCGTCGTCATAGATCTCGTCCTCACCGCCGCCGCCCTCTACCGTCCACGGGCACGGCGACAGCCTGCTGGCCGGGCTGACTGCCTCCGTCGCGAGGGCGAGGACCCTCCCGCCCTTGCGCTCCTTGATGGTGTCGAGGCGCGGCGACCACACGCGGCCCCGGCGGCGCCCACCAGCTGCTCGAAGTACTTCCTCGGTGGTTCGGGGTCGAGTGCTCCAAGAGGTACACGAGCTCGCCACGCCTCTGCAGATTTCTTCGTTTCCATTAATCTTTGTAGCGGAACCGACCAACTAATTTAATCACGAAGCGCTAATCAAGCCGACGTGGCAACTTAATTAGAACTTAGCAACCAAACCAGCCCGGTAGTCCATGAAATCTCGAAGGATTTCAAACCACTCTACAACAAATCTGAATCCAAAGTTCAGCGGTTCCCATTCACTGTTTTATTTACATTTCACACGAGGATTACATTGGTCAATTGTTATCGAAAAGAGAAGTATTCAATTATAAGGAAAGAAATAGTGTCGTTCCCATAAGATGATTATATGACATGATGCATGCACGTTCCGTACGTCCTCACAACCTAGAAATGATAGATTTCTAGCGTTTTAAACGGTGGCATACATACGACATCTATACGACTCTCAAATAGCGGAATCTAGTCGAGCTACACGAACTTGCGTGGTTAGTGTACCCGCAGAAAATTCCATTTCAGCCCATTCCCAATGAATGCAAGCGACATCCGAAACTCAAAGACCTTAGGAATAAGGTCAAATCACCGATTACAATCAACTCCTATTCAACACCCTCCTCCACACAGCATATCCCCAATATCCCTGCATGTAGGTGCACGCTAACCAATCATCGTCAGAAGACGACATCCCACACATGGGACACTTTCATATAAACATGTGTGAAACATGTGAATAATCCGGTGTCATATAAGCACTCCCCTAGATCGGCAGTGTATCTGATCATGCTCTCACAACTCACACTTACCTTGGCCATTGAACCAACTTACCGGAGCGTAGAGGAGTCTCAAAACCAAACATAACCATTCAAGTGAATGGCCCCCATACATATCCATAGTGTATGAGTGCGACAAAAGAAAATATGATGCAATACCCATAGTTAGCCCGTTAGATAGCCACCTAATAGTCCTTAACTGGGCATATAGGACACGACCACCGGCACACTTTACTTTGAACACATAGATTTTCCAAGACCTATATAGCTATAAGTTGGCAAATAGTTTTGTAAACCAAATCCTTTTTGTTTAGAAACACCCAAGTGAACGGTAGGTGCTGAACCATGGAGCCGATACCGGCGTAGCGGAACCGACCAACTAATTTATTCACGAAGCGCTAATCAAGCCGACGTGGCAACTTAATTAGAACTTAGCAACCAAACCAGCCCGGTAGTCCGTGAAATCTCGAAGGATTTCAAACCACTCTACAACAAACCTGAATCCAAAGTTCAGTAGTTCTCATTCACCTGTTTTATTTACATTTCACACATAGGATTATTACAACCCAAAATAGAAATAATAGCGGAAGAAAAACTCTTTTGATAATACACTCACACCTATACTTTTAAATACAGTGCCAGCTCAGGGTCGACTCCATCAACAACAGGTAGAAGAGGTATAAGAGTTGACTTGCCCGAAGTCTATTCCTCCCATAGTGGGATATAAGTCCACCGTGTCGCCACGGCAGTAATTCTCCAACCTACAACAACATTGGGAATTGCACCCTGAGTACATTGTACTCAGCAAGACTTACCCGACTAAAACAAAATAAAGACTCTTTGGTGGATGCCAGGCTTTATAGTGGGGTTAGCCGACTCCTTTTCTTTGCCAAAAGATGAGCTTATTAATAATCATTTAGTGACCAAAGGACTCTCTAGCTTATCCAATTAAGTTGGATCCTACCATTACTACATTAGCACCTGCATACTACTTCATCATTTTAAGGTAGAAGCAATCAACATTATATCATAACCGCATTGATTGAGTAACCATTTAACCATCATGAGTGAACATAACCAACTCGCATTTTAAATCTTATTTGCGGCACCGTAACTGCTCAGTCAAGTTATTCACTATCCAAGAACGATGGCGATTATAATCGATTGCAAACCAGCTGGCGGGGTATTCCTCACACAAACCACACGACTCCCGTCGGGGTCGATTAGGTCACCTTGATCTACTCGGGAAAAGAGGCGGGATCAACAACTCACCACCATAACCAAGGAAACTCCCGGCTGCCACGAAGGTGCGCCCATCAAATGACACCGCCCCATCTTAAGGACTCACAACCGGGCCCTTGTTACTCACCACCCATCGCCAGCATGGATACCTGGAAGTTGAAACCCGGCCCAAGTAGATTCTAGGCTTCGCGGTCGAGCGCCCAGGCTCTTCCAGCTATCTGTGAGGCATTGTTCAAAATGATTCGAGGACGCTCGTGTGCCATAGTATATTAGAGGTGTTTTATCATGGCCACATGGTTATGTTCATATCCAACATCTCCCTATTCTCAATCCCAAGGGGTAGTAACACCTACCTCGCGAGTGATAGTCGATCACTCGGCTTCTACCGTTTAAGTAGCAGGCCTAAGCATGTAGTCGATCCTGTACGTAAATATAGGATATTTCTCGTAGCAAAGTAGTCCTGATGTAACTACGGTTTCAAACAACGCCTATAAACTTAATGCATCATAAAGAATAAAAGGACGCAAAGTAAAACATTTGCAAACGTAGGAGGGATGCTCCGGGGCTTGCCTTATTTAGAAGATCGAGGTTAGTGCCTGTGGAGGTATAAACTCCATATACCCTCACGGCCTAGTTTGGGCCGACACGCTATCGCCAGGCCGGCCCATCAAGCTTCAAGACCGATCGGCTCAGTGGGCCTGGACAAACCTAAAACAGTAAGAATATCGAAGACCGACAAGGAGGACAAGACCTAGCGATATAGGAAAGTTTAGACTTGTAAAGTATGTAAACTTAGTACCGATAGGCTAGTTCCGACTTGTAACCTTGCTCCCGTGATATATAAGGAGAGCAAGGACCCCGTGCTGAGGACGTAATCGGCATAACGCACGACTCATACATCCACATCATAATCGAAACGAGAGCAGGACTAGGGTTTTACGCATCTTTGCGGCCCGAACTGGGTAAACCTCGTGTGATTGCTCCCCGTTTACGTCTTGCTCGCAATCTCGTGCGCCTTCCGCCAATCCATTACCGGTCGGGGCATACCCCTGTCGGACTATCGCCGATATTTCGTCGACGGTGGCGCGCCCGGGTAGGGGTGCGCACCGAGATTTCACGTCGATCAAGATGGTTTCCTTCCCGGCTTCCATGATCTTCGAAGCCGGCCTCACCTTCAACTTCGGAACGTTCACCTGGACTTCCAACTCAGCAACTGCTACTACAACTCTCACGCCTCCGGCTATCACGCCGACAATGGCACCAACAATGGTGGCTGCGCCAAACCAGATCCAACTCATCCCGGTGACCACCATTGCGGTCCCAACCAATCCACCACGATAGTTGACGGCACGGCGTCAACACCTCCGACCGGTCCTAACCAAAGGAGGCATGTCGGCAACACGGATCTACTCCGTTTGATCCATCAACAAGACATGAGGTTGACAAACCCATGCCAACTTTGAGTCGCTCGACGACGCGTCGGCGCGATCTACAAACCGCGCGACAACAACAAGTTCCTAATCCGTCAACACGAGGACAAAACAACCGTCGCAGAGTAACTTTTGGGCGCTCCGAACGGCCACGTTCGCAGCCGACGAATCTACGACGTCACATTCCAACAAATCCTCGTGGCAACCGTACACAAACAGTGGCGGAAGAAACTCACGCGGCTCCGACCACGGCCAACCATCGTTCGTAGTGGTCGGACAGGCCGGTCGAGCAATATACGGCAGAATCTTAGCCGATATTCAAGATCTCGAGAGAGAGGACTTCACAACAAGCCTCACGGAACAACGACGATCCAGCTCGAGACGACACAAACTACCCGACATGATGTACCTAGTCGAGTTACGCGTCAACGGTACGCGCGAAACGCCCGTCGCAACGAACGACGGCGACGCCCGGCCGAGAAATTCGACGATCCGGTCGGAACCCACCAACTGCGCCGACTACTCGCGACACGGCAAGAACAATCTCGGAATCAACACATCCAACGCTCGGTTGTTTGCGAACGTACGAGCTAGGCCGCCGCCCTTCGTCATGGCGACCGGTCCGAAGGGATGAACAACGAAGGGAAAGACGACGGCAAGAGATATTGACGCCATGGCAACATCGGGTGCAACGGAGCAAAGAGCGGGGAACGGCCACGAGCACGATCAACTCGCCTCCCTCAATGACGAGGGCGTCGCGCACACGGGCCGGGGCACTTGCCGACCGACACCAAGACGCGAAAGAAAACGAAGGGAAGAGCGCCAAAAACACATGGCAAAGCAATCGAGAGAAAATCGTCGCAGCTTTGGCATGAACCCATTAAGGGATGGCACGAGGGATTCACCTAACATGGATGAGCCTCGTTGTTGTAACCAACCCATACAAACGACCACCGTATACAAACGTGCTCGGAGTCCTCCCCCGGTCGAACGGTTCCATCCGTCCAAACAAACCGCAATGGTTTTATCACTCCTTTCTTGGACAATTTGCCGACTCGAGAACCAAACCGGAGGCTCCCCACCCAACTCCTCCCGAGGATAGGATACCGCCGCACACCGAGCACATATTTCCTAATCCAATAAACCCGGCTAACCTTCGGCGCATCGTACGGTTCGATCACCAGGGCGCAAAACATCAGAAGGCATGTTTATCAACGGCGAGTGGTACGAAGTAGTTCAAAAAGGAAGCCAGTTTGAGAAAAACTCAAGCTCCTTAGATTCCTTTACAGATGTGCCTTTTCCAAAAAAGGACAATCTCAATACTACTCGGAACGGGATAAGTATATCCGACCACGCCCGACGCCGAGACGATCAAGTCTTGGACGATGACGACCTACTACTCTGCACCGAAGAAGATCCGGTCATGATTCACGACTTGGAAGAAGGAGAAGCAGAGCCGGAAAACTAAAAAGAATGAGAGATACGTCCTCCTCTTTTATCGGCACAAGTTTTCTTTTTAGGCGATTTCCCTTTCAAGGTTTAAGTTAGCGTCGCCGTACACATCGTTGTAAGTCATTCTAATGACAAAAAAGCAATCTAATGTGTACTATTTTATAATAAGAAATCAAGTTCTTCGTGTCAAACACTTGAGCACATGAATTTTTCTTGTCATTCAAAGGAAAATCATCCCTCGATCCGACGCGTTACGACATTCTCTAAACAGAGGATTCCAAATCCCGAAACAAAATCCTACGGCATAAACATGACAAAGTCATAAAATAGGATCAAAATAAAGAGATAAATAAAAGGAATCTCGAAGGATTCCTAAGACAAGACACATCTCAAAAGATCCAATTCTTTCATTAAAAATATAAAAATTTTTACAAAACGGGGACCGATTGCATCTAAGCAATCTAGTCATCCCCGAAAAGCTTGCCGACCACCAGGTCGACGAGTCGCGGCAACGACGGCCTCCGCTGCCCGGCGAACTCGACGGCGCCGCCCTCCATGGCGTCATGCGCCGCCACCGACGCCTCCATGCCGCGGACGTCGACACCGGAGATGGCATCGACGGTAGCATAGGCGGCGGAGGCACCATGGCGGACGCCATGAAGCGCCACGCGGCCACTGCCGGGATCGCCGCCGGCCCGCGCGACCACGTCGCCACCCCGGGTGTTCACCGCGTTCGCCGCGGCATGCGCGGCCTCCCCGCGCTGCTCCAACTCTCCGTCGCCCTGCAAAAACGAGTAAAACTTAGAACAACAAGCACCAAAGTAAAATAGGGAATATGAACGAGAAAAGGAAACGACACTCACCGCCGACCTTGGTGTCGGCGGCTTCACGCCGCCGAAGTAACGTGTCCACCCGGACCTTGCGGGCCAACCTCTCGTCCGCCGCCTCATTGACGGCGGCGTTGGCCTCGCGTCGAAGTCCGGCGCGACCCGCGCTTTCGCCTCTAGCTCCTCCCGGGCGGAGGAGAGTGCGTTCGAGAACAGGGGGCGTTCGCCTCCGCCCGCCCCCTAGTTGCTTGGTGGCCTCGGAATAAAGATCCCCGACGTCTTGCGGCTCCGCCCTACGGGTCGAGCGCGACGCCGGGAAGTTCGCTGAAACGCCGTCGCTCGGCCGAACGCGGCGTGAGACACCGGGCGGCCACCGCCGCCTCTTCCACCGCCGCCTCTTCCGCCGCCGCCTCCTCCGCCACGACGGAGCCGCCGCTCCGCCGCGGCAATGGCGGCTCCGGCCTCCACGACCGAAGCCACACGCTCGGGGGCCGCCACCCCCGCACCGCCCGTCGCTCCTCCGCCGCTCTTCTTGCCGCCTCGGCGGCGCCCGCGGGCAGAGGGTACCGGCCGCGCCTCCAATGGTCGGGGAGGGTATACCTACATTGCGAATGACGAATTGCGGTTACACCAAAAGAAGAAAACCCCAAGATTAGTCAAGGAAAAACTCCAATCCAAGCTCACCTCCTTCGCGGCCCCACCTCCCGAGGAGTTCACCGACTCCTCCTCGTCCGCCGGCGCTTACCGTGACGGCGATCCATCTAAGAAGGCGGCGACGCGAGTATGAGATCTAAAAACCCTAAATCTTGAAGGCGAAGAGCAAGAACAGAATGCGCCGCGTGTACGTAACTCCCAGCGCGTGACCGTAATTTATAGAAGAGGTCGAGGATTCGAGAAGGCAACGACGAGATCGTGGGTAATCAAAAACCCCGCGGCCCTCTCGTTCCCGAGAGCACGAAGCGACGAAAACCGCTCCACCAAAACGACGAGCATTTATACGTTCCCCCACCTCGGGAACCCCGTGTGCTCGCCGACTCCCGCCGCCGGGGAGTTGGAGCGATTGAGTCACCGACATCTCAATCCCACGCCAAAAAAGAGAATTGACCCGACCGAGTCCAAAAGTGCACACCGAAGGACGTGACGGCCGGTTGCGATGTACGGTTGCATCAGCAAACGAATATTCTTTCGCTCCACAGCGATCACGACGTGACACGATGGACGAAAGATAAGTATCCAATATCTCTAATAAATTTTCTATGTTATTTTTCCATCCATTTCAAAAGACCACACTTTGGAAAACCAGTTCTTCACAAATCTTTTTTCTCAAACACGAAGCAAGCCAGAACGCACCGTCTCTCGGTCTCACTCGCTACGTGTTAACAAGACCACGCTCAAACAACACAGAGTGCGCCAGGCCGCTCCCAAAGGAAAAGGGCTCCAAACACTCCAAAGACCGTGCTTGTTTGTTTAGGATCATCTAATCCCTAAGGCCTAGTCGGCTCTTGAATGAGAAAGAGACTAGTGTTGCTGGCAATTTTTTCTTCTAAATCTATAACAAGCATAACTTAGCCTTCGCATGATAAGAAAATCTTACACACCACATGACCATTCTTTCGGGAACAAAGGCATGATCAAAATCCACCACAGGAAGACGGTGGCTCACAAAAAATACGATAAGTGCTCTCCTAACCTAACATACATGCCCTCACCAATCTTTTTTCACAAAAGATTTCTTTACACGAACTACTTCAAAGTACATTCAAAACATCTTTACAAAGCTAAAAACATCCTCTTTTCTTTTTACCAAATGGCCAAGTACGTCACCCCTCCAACAAAAACAATCGCATGCACCGTCTCCGATCAATCCCGCTACGTGTTCACGGCTCCAACGCTATACAACACGGGGATGACAAATGGTCGCTTCCAACGGAAATAGGGCCCTAAGTGATTCGGCAACGCGCTATTCACTATAGGTCATCTACACACCCGAGGACCGATTAACTCTAAGGAGAGGCGATTACCAAGACCATTCTTAAATAATACATCCCGATACAACTTCGTGTCATAGATTATATCAAATCAATACGATTCAAGCATACCTCATCAAAACATTCACTCATACCAAATTTTCCCTTTGCAGCAACAACTCGAAGAAGCGTTCCAACCCGCCGTAACAAAGTTACAAGATAGCATCAACAATTCAACCCACACAATCCGACAAAATGAGCTGGGATTTTTTGGCCAATGATACCGGTTATTTCGCACACAAATAGCTAAGCTATTTCATGGGTTTAGATTCAAAACCATGGTCTCACAGCCCACGCTGGGACCGAGTTAAGTAGCAAAGCTGCCTTAACTTAATCATGACAAAGTTATGGCATGGTTCAAACCGACCAAACCCAAATGAAATTTGGCCTCAGCTTCGGTCTCACTCAAAGAGTGGTCGAAAACACATAAAGCACGATATAATGATCGGTTGTCTTCTTTTTTAGACCCCGACATAACGTGTTCCACCTCATCTCGGCTCGGGGACTACGTGGGCCCACGTCACCCGAGAGGTGACATGGGCTAGATCCTTCTTTTAGAGCTTGCCGCAACATATACTATCTTACAGCAACCTCGGGGACTACGTGGGCCCACGTCATTTGCATGACTCGGCCTGATCCTTTCTCTTTACAAAGAGTTTTGTTTCAAAACTAAGCTAAGGCAACGACCAATCACGACAGATACCATGTGATGGCAGGCATCACACACTAACGAGGGCCCATGTCTCCCGGATTTGGGACCATTTCAAAATTCTTTTTCTTTTCAGAGCATCATAAATCTTTCGGTCAAAACCGAAAACGTCAACCAAGTGTAAGCAAAGTGTGGTCGGAAGCATTAGACGGTCCTCCAGCCCTGCTCGGACCACATGTCGAACGTGTGTCCGACCACCCTTTCTCACTCAACCAGGCAAGACGGTGTTTTTTCCCCCAAGATCCATGATGCTCGGGGACTAGCTGTGGAGGTATAAACTCCATATACCCTCACGGCCTAGTTTGGGCCGACACGCTATCGCCAGGCCGGCCCATCAAGCTTCAAGACCGATCGGCTCAGGCTGGTCGGACAAATGAAACAGTAAGAATATCGAAGACCGACAAGGAGGACAAGACCTAGCTGATATAGGAAAGTTTAGACTTGTAAAGTATGTAAACTTAGTACCAGATAGGCTAGTTCCGACTTGTAACCTTGCTCCCCGTGATATATAAGGAGAGCAAGGACCCCCGTGCCAGAGGACAGAATCTGGCATAACGCACAGACTCATACATCCACATCATAATCGAAACAGAGAGCAGGACTAGGGTTTTACGCATCTTTGCGGCCTGAACCTGGGTAAACCTCGTGTGATTGCTCCCTGTTTACGTCTTGCTCGCAATCTCGTGCGCCTTCCGCCAATCCATTACCGGTCAGGGCATACCCCTGGTCGGACTATCGCCGATATTTCGTCGACAGTGCCCCAGGTACTCGACTATTCCAAGTCGGGTTCCTGGTGCTTGATCACTTCTCGTGCGGATCTCCGTTCGCAACTTGTCCTTCTGGATCCTCGATTCCACGACGAATGTTCTACACGCGATCCTAGAATGATGCATGTGCATATGTATGAGTATATGATTGTCGGTGTATGCATGATCAAGGATGATCAAAGGTGATGGATGTTCAAAGATGAATAGCTTATTTAATCGGCTACACCTATCACTAGCAAACAAGCCAGTAAAGCCAAAGACCTAAACCTAAGCATAAACATCCCTAACAAACCATCATAGCATATCTAGTAACAATCAATCATACATGTCCTAAGCACTACAAGACCCTTTCATTAAGCTCTGCATACAAGCAACACTCATCTATGCTTCACTAGCAATAATAGACCTAGCATCAGCATTGCTGTAATAAATTCATAACTGCAGATATATAAACCCTATGAACATGATAGAGGACAATATGGAAAGATTATAAAGTTTTCCATAATTCCTCTTGAGACATCAGAGCCTGATTCTCAAGTCATCTATACCTAAAACAGTCAACAACAGAACTAAGTTCGGGAAAAACAGCCGTTCACAGATCATATCTACCAGATTGCAACAGCCATAACGAATAGACTACACATCCAATGAATACCAAATTTGAACAGTAGATAAATAAACTAATTTCAAACCTATCATATGTTGACAAGTTTTCCAGAAAACCAACCTATACTTAGGTTAAGCATAGCACAATACCAGCAACTCCAAGTTAAGCAACTATGGGTTGAATAGCAACCCCTAGCTAGGCATCTCATAAAAACCTATAAAAATTACAGTAGACATAGCATGGCAAACCTAGTCTACCATCCAAATTTCATTCCATTTGGATAACCCTACTGGCCTATACATAAATCACAAGGCAGCACATTCAATTGGACATATAAATACTTTGTACTATGAAGTATGACAAACCTCAGGTTTAATCACATCAATGACTTCCTTAGGACATATAAACAGTCCACAAAAAGAATTAAACCTTAACTAGACATATGGACCCCCATTTATGAATTTAACAAGAGCATGGCAATAATAGGCATTTGAACTACAACTCTATAAATTTACACTAAAGATGCATGTGATATCTTTATCATAGACAGAACACCTCAATACAAGACCAACAAGACCAAAACCATATTTTTCTGAGCTTCCTAGAATTATCTATGCATTTCCAAAGATAAACCATAATTATACCAATTGACAAACTTTAAATAAATTTATATAGAAAAGTTACTCAAACATGGCATATCATATTTTTTCCGGATACTACACTTCTCAAGGATTACAATAAGACCAAGACCACTGAATTTGGACACTCTTAGCTCCCTATAAAATTTCTACAAGATTTAAATCGAAATCAGAATTCCATTTTCCCGAAAATCCGAATCCCTAATTGCTACGTGCACCCGAAGTGCACCCCAAGACTCTGCTGTGCTAAATCCACCCGGCTACTGCACCCAGACGTCAGCAGCTGATGCCAGCTGGGCCCCACATGTCGGCGACCCGGGGCAGGGGAGGAAGCTCCGCCGGCCGGGATCTCGCCGGCGGCGAGCCCTCTGGTGAATTGGTCACCGCTACGGGGCTCCTCACGGCGGCGCGAACCCGCTGGTCCAAGAGATGAAGCCAAACGCGGCGGCTACGTGCGACGGCGGCGAGCGGCGGCGGGTATGGCGGTCGGCGGCGACATGCAAGGCGGTGGTGCGACCAAATCAACCGTCGCAGAGGTGGCTAGCGTGCGCATCGGATGCGCGGAGTCACGAAGGTGCAGACGCACCATCGAATCGAAAAGATAAGCGACCTAGCGACGACGAGCTCGTGCATGGCGGCGGCGAGGCAAGGGCGCGGCGGTAAGCGGCGCTCTTGCTCACCGGAGCTGAGGGAGGCGCCTTGGGCATGAAGACGGCCGACGCCTTGCCAAGGCGGGCGCGGCACGCAAGAAAGGAAGGAGAGGGGAAGATAAGGAGCTGCGCTCGCGGCGGCCGAAGAGCTCGCCGGAGCTTTGCGCGCGGTGGCGGAAAGGAAACCACCCGATTGGGCTTCTACCTCGAGGAATGCAGCGCAGGTGAGGGTGGCGAAGGGGAACCCGACCAGGTGCCGTCCCCGTTCGGACCTGGGCGCGACTGTTGACGGTGATTAAGTATCAATTTTATACCGTCAACGCAGCAAGAGAAACGACTAAAATGAGTTCACCTATTAAATTTAGGGGTTACACTCACAGAATTCCACGAGTTTTGGTGATTGTCTATTTCTGCAGGGGGTTATCAGGAAAGAACCTAATGAAGGCCCACATGTCGGGATTACATAGAGATAAAGACCGAACTGGTAAAATTGTATACTCTAGAAGACTCCAGAAGGTGACCCCTGGAAGCTGGGCCCCACCACCGGCACCTCGGGGCGGCCGACTCCCTTGGGGCGGCCGACCCTCCACCTCAACCAATGAGGTGGAGTCTCGCGGATTATGCCTCCACCGCCTTTGAGGATGAATAATAATCGTCCATTTAGGTCGGTTTGATCTGAGGGCTGTGGTGCATCCTAGAGGGCTATATATTCAGAGCCCCTGGCCCCAGGAGAAACCCTAATTTCATTCAAGAGTTCATTCTCTCATCTGAAGAATTCAGAGAAGCCAGAGCCACCATCTCAATTAGAGCTCCATAGTTTAGTAGCATAGCTACATAAGAATAGATCTAGAGGGAATCAAGCCTAGCTTGGAGTCCGGATCTATCGGAGTTCTTGGTAATTCCCCTCTACATTCTTGTAATATTCATCATTGTCCGTGATACTATGAGTAGTACTTTATTCCATTCTATTATATCAGAATTGACTTTGCTCTATTTGATTATGTTCTCAATTATATCGTTCTTAGTTTACTTTGATTATATGTTTAGCATAGTTGGACTAGAATTATGTTTATGCATAGGATCGTATAGCGCTTGCTCATTAGATCGATGGGTGAGTGGTAAATATTATGTAGGCGTGGTGCCTAGACCGTATTTATCTCAAGCGACAGCACCCTATATTCCGGATCATGAGGTAGATCGCGGGAGTGATAGTCCTGTTGAGTTCTTTGTAGCCCTTCTCCCGAGTATAGGTCTAGCAGAACAACCCTATTACATTGAAGTCATTGCTATGTCTCTAGTCTTCTCTGGTAATATCACGATGCATAGATGTAACCTTTTCCCGCCATGATTGCTAGATGTTCTTGCACTAATCATTGTATGCTTTGACTTTATAGTTAGAATAACATAGGATTATACCCTAGATCGTCCTAGTCCATACTAGTGTTATAAGCTTAGAGTGCTAAGTTGAGATAGTTACTATCATTTTATGTGGCTAAATGCTCTCATTTATCTTATATCAATTATCATTCATTCCTATATTTTATGTGACACTTACCCCGTATGAGATGATCGATACGTAGACAAGGTTAAGCTCTCCATTATCGCATGTGCATTGCTCATCACTCATTATCCAAAGTGCATTCCCTTCCCAAAGTGGTAAAATTATAAATAACGATACCTAGATTACTCCCGGTTAAAATGCTACATCGGTATTATCGTGCGCTTGCGGATCCCATATTTATTTCTAGAAGCGGTTGCATTTATTAGTACCGGCATTTTTGGCGCCATGTTGGGGATGACAACCTAACACCGAGTGGCATTAGAAATGTCAACAAGCATTTTTGGCGCCGCTGTCGGGGAAGGTTGAAAGCCAATGGATAATGAGCAAAGATCGCACTAGATAATGTGATTGAGTTGTCTTTGTCATACTAACCCTTCTCTACAGGATTAGCCTTGTTTTGTCTACTTGTGTATCTTATGCGGGGTAATCAAGACAACTCTTCCTGACAATTATATTGACAATCCAGAAGCTTTATTCAGGAAGACTAGGAACAAGTTGAAGAAGACCAATCAATCATCATCATCAACTCAACTTGAAAGTTTGTCATAAGCAGGAAGTCAATCTTTCGTTCAAGACTTGACACCAGCGTTTGAAGCCATATGGCGAACAAGTCACTCCATGAGTTCTCAGCTCCCACTACGGACAACATTCGTGCTTGACCACCGGACATCGACGAGCTTTCAAGCTCAAGCCTCGCGCCGATCAACATGGTGCAAGCAAGCCGGTTACGTGGGAAGGCCCATGAAGATGCTAGTGCTCATCTCCAACACTTCCCGGAGATTTGTAGCACATTCACCATCAAGGATGTCCCCGGAGTGAGATGCTATACTACTTCGCCTCTTCCCATTCTCACTCTTGGGGAGAGCGAAGCGGGTTCTACGCCAATAAGGAGAAGAATACTATGTGGGCACTATGTTCCACCAATTTCTTGGCGAAGTTTATTCCCATGGGCAAGACAAATGCTCTTCGTGGGAAGATATCAAGCTTTCAGCAACAACATGATGAGACTGTCCTAGAAGCTTTGGAGCGCTTTCAAGACTACATCCTCGAATGTCTTCATCATGGCATGGAGAATTGGCTGCTTATGCAGACATTCTACCATGAGCTCAAGAACAAGACACGTGAGACGATGGATGCCGCTGGAGGTGCATTCTTATCACTCACTATACCTCAAGCCACGGCTCTTGTGGAGAAGATGGCATCCAACCAAGGTTGGAGTGAAGAAAGAACTCAGACCCGCAAGAGAGGTGGAGGAATGCACCAGCTGAAGGAGGTAGACATGCTATTTGCCAAAATGGACCTACTAATGAAGAGGCTCGATGAGAGAGCCACGGAGAAGAAAGAAGTCATGCATATACATGATGCTCGCATGACATGTGAAGAGTGTGGAGAGACCGGGCACACAGTGCTAACCGCCAGAAGCCGAAGGAGGACGTGAACTACCTCAACAACAACAACAACAACAACAATTACTATCGTTCTCAACGAATCAAGGTTGGAATCAACACAGAGGCCTAACTACTCGTGCAATTATTCGTGCAACTATCAAGGTAACTCTCCTCCTACAATAATTACAACCAAACCGCCTTTGAGAGAGTTAGTGCTGAATTAAGGCAAGTTGATGGACAACTTATCCAAGAAGCCGGCATCAAATGACAAAGCCCCGGAGACAATCGGCAATAGAATGGATGGCTTTTCCAATGCCATCAAGAATCACTCGGTTTCAACAAAATGCTAGAGTCCTAGGTACAACAGCTTGCCAACTTTGCTCCCTCCGCCGGCCAAGGTAAACGCGGGACAACCTAAGAGCTCAAAACCGCAAATCTTGTTGATATATTCAATGCGTAAAGTAGCCGGAGTAACCCATCAAAAGGGTCATGGATTGATTCAACTCTACCAATCAAGAAGGGTGATTCGGGAGACCAAATCATTCCGATCTCCATTGGAAGTACCAACTTCAATGAGGCAATCTGTGATTTCGGTGCAAGCATCAACATCATGCCAAGAGTGATATATGAGAAGTTATTCAGATGTCCTTTAATAGGCACAACCATGTGCTTACAGCTTGCAGATCAGTCACTCCGTGTCCCCTTGGGAATACTAGAAGACATATGTGTACGAGTGGGCAACTCGTATGTTCCTGCAGACTTCGTGGTAGTGGATACAGGCAGTGACGAAAGGTCCCTCATCATTCTGGGATGACCATTCTTGAACACTGCTGGAGCTATTATGTATGCCAACACTGCCAAGATCATCTTCAACATCAAGGGCAAGAGAGAAACCTTCTTCTTCAAGAATAGAGTGCTGTAGTTCCCAGCACACCCTCATCAGCAGAACAATAAGAAGAAGAAGAATCCAGCTAAGAAGAACAAGACCAAGGATAAGAAGACCAAGAAGACGGAGAGAGTGAGGATGATCACTGCAGTCCACAAGGAGCATGATCACCAACTCAGATCCCCACGTCTGATCAAGAAAGACGACCCAGGTGTCCCAACCATCCAATGCTCCATCAACAGAAGCTCTTTCAATAAAGCTGTCTGTGACACCGGATCGGGCGTCAACATTATGGCCAAGGTAACCTATGAATATCTATATGGCACAATGCCTTTGGAGCCCACCTATGCACAGCTACAGATGGCAGATCAGACATTCCGCTTCGTCGAAGGAGAAGTGAAGGATGTCCTCATCCAGATAGATGACCATTATGTCCCCATAGACTTCTTAGTCATCGATATGGGAGATGATTACGACCCTCCGATCATCCTAGGAAGACCATTCCTGAACACTACCAGAGCTATCATCTATATTGGAATAGGAGAGATTCATTTCCACTTCCCCACTGAGAAGGTACGCCGCTACTTCAACAATAATTATATAATCGCTGAGGAGCCCAAGAAGAACAGAGCAAGGAGAAGGCAGCGTACCCGTCGCGTAACAAGAAGAACATCACTACGTATGGATGGGCCGACTATGAAGGAGAAGTGTCTAGATATGAAGATCGGTACCCAGAAGAAAAGAATGTTATAGAAGAAGAAGAGGTACCACCAACAGATGAAAAACAAGTGCTCCATGAAGCTTCCTCCTCAAGGTCACCCTCTCCAACAAAGAAGGTGTGGAAGGTAAAAGCAAAATCGAATCAATTCCTACACAAGAGGCGACGTCATCGAGGCGCCGCCATTCGCCTTGAAAAATGAGCGAACATGACAAGTCCCGTTCGGAGGACTTAAAACCACCGAACGCCGCACCAAGAGGTAACTTGGTATTTATCAAGATTTCCTTTTCGCATTGCATTGTTTTTACCTTAGCATATTTATTTTCCTACTTGCATCTTAGTTGCATCGTTGCATTTCTATCTCGCATTAGAAAAGAAAAATAAAGATGTTGTGCATTTGCATCCGAAAATCGTTGAGCCCCATGTGGATAATCATTCACTGTGGTGGCACAAAAATAATTTCTTAGCATATTTATCTTTCCCCTGTCGCATTCCTTAATTTTAAAAAGATAAAAATATTTTTCTTGAAATCCCGTTAGAATAAGTTTAAGTTAGGAAAGTTCTAGACAACCAAGGCTCAGAAGTTTTATCACTAACGCTTAATTAGTTCCACAAGCTTTGTTGTCTATTTGAGCTTCACAGAACATCAAGGATCAAGAAGAGCTAACAGGCAGAAGGACATCCAGTCCCCTGTCGGAGTGCTGCCCACGACACTTGAACACTGTCTCCAATAGCAACTACCCACGGCACTCCAGGAGGACTCGAACGTCTTCATTGCCCGTCGGCAACATCGCCAGACTATGTCAACATCCAGCCTTGGGGAGAGCATCCCCCGTGTACCAAGCTAAGTGTTTCCAACTTATCTATTTATGCCTTGTTAGAGTGTGCTTTGTTAAAACAACTAAAAAGATGCATAACCATAGAAACCCAGAAAGATTTCCTTATTTATATTTTGGAGAGCTCTTGCAATTTGTCTTTAAGTTATCCCCTAGAATAAACTCTACATGGAGATGATGAATAGTTGCTCTGCCGTAATTCCTTTCAAGTACCTAGTTTTCAACCTTGTACTCTCCCGAGTTTTGGACACAACTGTTTAGATTTGAGATTTGCTCTGAACTTGAAACTTGTGGGTAGCAAACACTTGATCTAAGTCTAGGTGGTTGACGGGTATGATATGGGAAGGTTTTGAGCTGCTGTCCATCTTGTTCCTAGAGATACTAGAGTTCTGGAGAATTTATCTTTAAAAATATTAAATTCCTGCATGATGAGTTCCTTTATGATGAGAGTTCAAATTCCTACCACAGCCATATATTCATGCTTACTAGATTAGGAAACCCCATCTATTTATATAGATCATATTGTAGGCATTGAGTGTAGTCTTTATAGGCATTGAGTGTGGTTATGCTGTGGACCCATAAGGAATCACTATGCGTTAAAGTCAATACTATATGTTCTCCATCCATTGATCTATGCTACTTCGTCCTCGAAGCATGCACCCATTTTATAAATATTACATTCATTCTCCGTGCTACTTCCCCTAGAAGTACCACCTACATATAGATCCATATCCACCACATATTGTGCTATCTCTACCCTGGAGATACGCACCTATGCTGCTCCTACCCTGGGAGTACGTATTCCCCCACATATTGTGTTGTCTCTACCCTGAAGATACGCACTTATGCTGCTCCTACCCTGGGAGTATGCATCCATCCATCCATCCATCCACATATACATACGCCATTCATTTCACTTCATCCAGAAAAGGTTCTACTCCTATCCTGGGAGTGAACATCTAGAAATAATCATCGCCGTTCCATTGCCTACACAAAAGCTCCAGTCATTATCATTTCAAGTTATACACTCCCGTTGCTAAAGTTTTATTTTCGAGGATTGGCGCTCTAAAAAAAAAAAGAAAGAAAAGAAAAAAGAAAAAAGAGAAAGAAAGGAAGAGTAGCCAAGTTCTTCCTTCAAAGAAGTTTCAAAGTTTCCAAATAAAGGGAGTCATGTTATCCCCAAAGGAGCAAGTGTAGAAGTAGATGTTCACCAAGTGATCACCCCTCATAATCATTTCCTTATCATCATCCCATCATTCATCCCATTCCCTCATTCACATGCATATATGACTTTATTATTATTTTAGTTCCTGTTGGATCCATAGTTTAACTGTGCAATATATGCAAGTGAGTTTGAGTGTCTCCCCACCTATGAGCTCCACATAAGCCTATTAGAAAGTAGGGTGAGAGAGAGAAGGCACTTTTCACTATGCCTTAGTTCCACAAATACCACATATTTTGAGAAAAGAGAGAAGGCATACACTACTCATGCCTTGGAAGAGGATCCAGAAATACCACAAATGAGAGACCCGAAAGGTTCATACAAGGAACTCGAGTTTTATTTCAAAACTTTGCAAAAACTCCGGATAATAGTTGATCAAAGAGCGAGAAACATGGCGCTTGACTTGACCGTTCTATCTTTCGACTATTCAAGACCCAAGTGACGGTTACAAGCCCCATGGTGAAAGGTAATATGAGTAAGTTTTGAGTAAGAATAGTTCACTCTAATCCGGAGGAGAGTTCTTGTTTGAACGCATGTGTACTTGTGAGGAGTGAAAGCATTGTAGCAACTCCATCCATCATCGAGCCTATCTTTGCTCGGGGACGAGCAAAAGGTAAGCTTGGGGAGTTTGTCGACGGTGATTAAGTATCAATTTTATACCGTCAACGCAACAAGAGAAAGGACTAAAATGAGTTCACCTATTAGATATAGGGGTTACACCGATGTAATTCCATGAGTTTTGGTGATTGTCTATTTCTCATAGGGGGTTATCGGAAAGAACCTAATGAAGGCCCACATGTCGGGATTACATAGAGATAAAGACCGAACGGGTAAAATTGTATACTCTAGAAGACTCCGAAGGTGACCCCGGAAGCCGGGCCCCACTGGGCGGCCTCCGGGGCGGCCGACTCCCCTTGGGGCGGCCGACCCTCCACCTCCACCAATGAGGTGCAGTCTCGCGGATTATGCCTCAACTGCCTTTGAGGATAAATAATAATCGTCCATTTAGATCGGTTTGATCCGAGGGCCGTGGTGCATCCTAGAGGGCTATATATTCGAGCCCCTGGCCCCGGGAGAAACCCTAATTTCATTCAAGAGTTCATTCTCTCATCTGAAGAATTCAGAGAAGCCAGAGCCACCATCTCAATTAGAGCTCCATAGTTTAGTAGCATAGCTACATAGGAATAGATCTAGAGGGAATCAAGCCTAGCTTGGAGTCCGGATCTGTCGGAGTTCTTGGTAATTTCCCTCTACATTCTTGTAATATTCATCATTGTTCGTGATACTATGAGTAGTACTTTATTCCATTCTATTATATCATAATTGACTTTACTCTATTTGATTATGTTCTCAATTATATCGTTCTTAGTTTACTTTGATTATATGTTTAGTATAGTTGGACTAGAATTATGTTTATGCATAGGATCGTATAGCGCTTGCTCATTAGATCGATGGGTGAGTGGTAAATATTGTGTAGGCGTGGTGGCTAGACCGCATTTATCTCGCGATTGCACCCTATATTCCGTGATTGTGAGGTAGATCGCGGAGTGACATCTGTTGAGTCCTTTGTAGCCCTTCTCCCGAGTATAGGTCTAGCAGAACAACCCTATTATATTGAAGTCATTGCTATGTCTCTAATCTTCTCTGGTAATATCACGATGCATAGATATAACCTTTTCCCGTCATGATTGCTAGATGTTCTTGCACTAATCATTGTATGCTTTGACTTTATAGTTAGAATAACATAGGATTATACCCTAGATCGTCCTAGTCCATGCTAGTGTTATAAGCTTAGAGTGCTAAGTTAAGATGGTTACTATCATTTTATGTGGCTAAATGCTCTCATTTATCTTATATCAATTATCATTCATTCCTATATTTTATGTGACACTTACCCCGTATGAGATGATTGATACGAGACAAGGTTAAGCTCTCCATTATCGCATGTGCATTGCTCATCACTCATTATCCAAAGGTATTCCCTTCCCAAAGATAAAATTATAAATAACGATACCTGGATTACTTCGGTTAAAATGCTACATCGGTATTATCTATGCGCTTGCGGATCCCATATTTATTTCTAGAAGCCGATTTGCATTTATTAGTACCAAAGATTTTTGGCGCCATGTTGGGGATGACAACCTAACACTGAGTGACGTTAGAAATGTCAACAGCGACGCGGCAGCGACGTGGGCCGCAGCGGCAGGGTGTAGGTGCCACGTGTCATGGGCGAGGACGGGTGGCGAGCGACGTGGTCAGGGCGGTCGGCGGAGGCGCGTGCGGAGCGCCGAACAGGCAGCAGCGAGGCCGGCCAGTGGCCGAGCTCCACGCGGCGCTCGACGCCCTGGACAGCGTGGTCGGGAGGTAGAAGAAGGTGAGGTGGAGCCTATGACACAGGTGGGTTCCACCCGGTGGGTTTTTCTTTTTATTTTTAAATCAGCTAGCACGAATATTAAAGCAGCTATAGTTTCAAAACGGTTGCGAGTTTGCAAAAACTTTCAACATGAAAGTTACTCCATTTGATGAGTAGAATACTTCCTCCAAAAGGAGTTTGGTCTAATTCGGCCTAGATTTAGAGATACAAATTTGGGCTATTTGCACATATAAAAAATAATACTTTTTAAAATGCCTAGAGACTGTTTTTGGCCTTTTTGAACACCCGAAAAGCATTTTCATAAAATGGCTCCAACACAAAGTTTTCTCCAACTATTTTTCTCAATAAACTTTATTAAAGAACCGACTTGAGATAAGTAACCTAGCTACCACTTCTAGTTTAACTTGACAATCACACTTAGGACCTAAATCAAGCAAGGTGCATCAAACATCAAGCAAATCATGTCGAGATGGTGATTATATGCTAATGATATGGTTATGCCCATGATTTGCAGAGTTAATGCATGATTAACATCGTGGATGTTACAGCCTAACCCCCTTAAAAGAAATCTCGTCCCGAGATTTGGTGGAAGTAGATTAATTTTCGAAAAACGATACCTCACATAGCGACACTTTCATACTTTACCAATGCCATCACGTTTGTCCAACAACTTCTCAACACTTGTTACAACCAAGTGACTTAGTTTCGAGTTACACAATCTCTGTGCCTAGGATCCAAGACTTTCCTGATGGTAACCTGCCGTTTCCGATGTCGTGTTCCCAAGACATGATACTGGTTCACCCAAGATAAGCCAGTTTGCTCCGGTTATGACATGGGAGAACCGACCACATCACATTCCATTCAAGAGGCACACCAAACACAGGTACCCTCGATGGAATCCAAATTACCACCAACTGATCCGCTCCTTGCAAAATACCAAATATTCGGTGCGGATGGCGGATCCAAAACTTCATGGGCAGGAAATGCCGGATGAATAAGGCAATCTACTATCAGCTCTGACTCATTGGTTAATCAATGCTCACTTCCTAGTGAGTGGCTTTCATCATGACTTGCAACCGACATGTTTACCTTCAAATGTAATGCTAC
Source organism: Themeda triandra (assembly GCA_018135685.1). Taxonomy (NCBI): domain Eukaryota; kingdom Viridiplantae; phylum Streptophyta; class Magnoliopsida; order Poales; family Poaceae; genus Themeda; species Themeda triandra. Next base: position 66,820 of record JAENPR010001138.1, on the reverse strand, counting down.
CATTACTATGTCAATCTTAAGTATGAAGATGACAAAGAATGGTATGATACGCATTCACATAGAACCCGAGACTATATCCCAATAGGTAGGTTAGCATATAACATGACCAAATGACTACCCAACTGGAAAAAGGTCGAGGGTTACTTGAGAGGGAATCTGCTATTCGCATCATCAAATACATCAAAAGGTGCTTCAAAAATCCATAATGTTTACTACTAAAGCAGAGCATAGTTTTCCGCAAAACGGAAAACCCGTCACTCTTTCTTCCGAAGTGGTAACATAGGACTTTGTCCACACCAATACCATATTGGCACAATCCTGCGTAGGAACACTGGCTGTTAGGATGCCAATATGAATCATTTGGATCAAGAATCTCTAACCTTTACATGTAGAAATCAAAATTCCAAGGTCAAGGACTCCTTGACTCATTTGAGAACCACCAACTTCTTCCGTCCATTAAGCAGGTCCGCCAAGATGCGTGAATCCTATGGTAAGCACTTTACAGGTAGCAGTCCATGCATACTACACGTGTACACGGGTTAGAGGTTCGGTACTCTTAGCATACCAAAAGTACCTTTTTCCCAACCATACATGTGCCAAATCTTACTCAAAAGGTTCTGGTATTGAGCCAAGTTTCATGCTCTAACAATGCCTGGGCTACACATAAGGCCCATATTTATGAACCCATGGTCGTAACAATTCACTCATGCCATGCATACCCAATGCACGACAGATTCAGGCGTACTGGATACCTGATCCTCATTCTGGTGCAAATCCATTGGTACTACAAACATCCAATTCCGCGTAGAGACTTTGTTTTATCAGCAAGACACATTAGCTCCTAGCAGACGGACGGTTGATAGTTGAGCACCACAAGGTGGATGCCCAAGGACATGGCATTAGTTAGACTATCATTCGAGACTAGCTCAATCAAGGCTTTCACCCGATGAACTTCCTCCTTTGATTCCCATAAATCAAGAGTTCCTTATAAGACATCAGACAGTCTAACCCCCTTAAAAGAACTCTTTCTTCTCAAAAAGGGGTATGATGGAGTAAAGATTCATTTCGCTGATCGGTGAAAATCTTGTATCCCATCAATCTCATGCCGACCGTTCCAACTATTCGACGCTTATGTCGGCAAGAGTGATTCTAATGTGAGCAAAGGAATCGCTAGACACAATTCAAGAGCTCAACCAATACTACTCGTACTTCGCTCTCAAGACTCTCAGCATTAGACACGTGGTTTGTTCATCTTACGAAAGATCGCCAATAGCTATCATTTCGTTCTGATGAGCGACAGACCTACTACGACACTTAGCAATTATCTGATAGATAATTTCGACTCGAAGCTTATTAAGGCTGGTTTCGTATTATGGTCTACTCGATAGACAAATCTACTATGACCCTTTTTTTGATGTTCGCGAGCTAATCAACCAATTTGGTTAGTTATCTATTTACGTTCAGGCTAGAGAACGTCCTCTGATTAGTTCACTGATAGGTTGCCTTTCAACATTAAAAGCTTCACAATGGTCACATTTAATGCCGACATAGGCATTATTCGTTAAGGATAAAAGGAACAAACATACACTAAGGAAGTAAAGACCTCACTTAGCTCGAGGTTCATCCGAACTCATCCAACACGAACAAGGTATATCCCTACAAATACCACAAAGAGAGGGACACACTTTCTACATGATATAGTATGATTCTCGATTGAGTCCCCGCGTTGCTATCTTTCGTGATCTATCAAGGAATAGTTAGCGGTTTGCTCTAATCGAGTCCTCTTTCATCACACTACAAGTGACAAAACCTCAGAGAGTTCATGCCATCATTGGCTAGATGACTAGGGATTATAAGGTTTCTAAGTAGGTTTACGTAAAACAGCACATCAATGTAATCTCTATAATGGATCAAGATCAGCAACCATGATACCCGCGCGTGCCGAGCAACACTACCATGTGTGCGCGCCCACAGGGTGCTCTTGGTTTCGTCGCGGCACCATCAGTCATTAATCAAGACGCCACTACAGATCCTTACATCCGAGATGCTATTTCACAAAAGGATGGGTTCCTGCACGACTAGATATTATGTGCAAGACAGAAGTGGGGTAATCGAGTATAACCGCAGGGTTATAGGATAGCATGAATGGAGAACTGGTTAGGTTCAACACGTCACATACTTGGGGAGATCTCATGCTTAACGTACCAACTTCCCTGTATGAGGTTCATCGGGAAGAGTTAACGTAGGCAGGGGTAAATCCCCTCATTGTCGAAGTTAGTTAACAACATATGAACTAACCATAGCAACAATTTACCGACTGTGCCATGTTTTCGCTGCGCTACTCTGATAATCATGCCTCGAAGGTAGGTACATTATGCACATATAATCGTAGAGCTATAAGCGCGGCACTTTCTATTGCTGACAGCGTGACTAACGGTCTTACCGAGTGGGTATGAGGTTATCAGACTCATAATAACACAACTGTGTTCTCGGGAATCGTTTCCTCAAAATATGCTAACAAGTTCCAAGTGAGCGGGTGCTATTCATACGTAAGCTCTATCGTCATAAATAACTTGCGAGGAATATTCCATTGTCGAAACGGCAATGGTAAATCTCGCTAGTGGACACAATGTTAGCAAGCTTCGGATGATACAGTCGTGACGGTCTATGGGTTACATCGGTAGGGTAGGACTAAATGAATATCCCATGAGAAGGTTGTTACAACAGGGACACTGTTTTGACAAAACTGGAATAGTCGTCCTGATCAAGAATTATAATACCTGCACTTTTGCTAGAAATCCGACCATGTTCCGGCCGGTTATCAAAGTGGTTCTAGTTTCCATCGCGGCACTATAACAACTTTGATCGGGACAACGCTACTAATTGGTGGACGATAGGGTAATTCCATAGACTAGGTTTCAGAGGTATAATTAAACATTCTTGTGCAACTGAGCGATGCACACATGATGAGGTCAGGGGCAACGAAGAAGTCTAAAACTCAGAAATGGCAAGGATGTCGCTGTAACAAACACAACACAAGTTGCGAGCGTTATCAGCGGCTGCTTGCAAAGCGATAGTTAACGACTGTACTTGTTTAATAAAATAGGCCTAGACACATGACCGTAAGACATCTGTATTGACATGTCATCTTCGACCAAGGAGGTATATATCGAATCTCCCTAATCACTTTCCTCGAGACAACCAGCACATTCTATACGTTCTTACTCTATCTTGATTTGCAAGGATTCGAATTAACATTGGAACGATATTGGAAAATTAAACCCAAAATACTAATGAACCAACGTACTGGTTTCGACCGATACTTAGATAAGTATATTACATAATCCAAGCTTGTCATGAAGAACAAGTTAGTGCCCCAGGTACTCGACTATTCCAAGTCGGGTTCCTGGTGCTTGATCACTTCTCGTGCGGATCTCCGTTCGCAACTTGTCCTTCTGGATCCTCGATTCCACAACGAATGTTCTACACACAATCCTAGAATGATGCATGTGCATATGTATGAGTATGTGAATGTCGGTGTATGCATGATCAAGGATGATCAAAGGTGATGGATGTTCAAAGATGAATAGCTTATTTAATCGGCTACACCTATCACTAGCAAACAAGCCAGTAAAGCCAAAGACCTAAACCTAAGCATAAACATCCCTAACAAACCATCATATCGTATCTAGTAACAACCAATCATACATGTCCTAAGCACTACAAGACCCTTTCATTAAGCTCTGCATACAAGCAACACTCATCTATGCTTCACTAGCAATAATAGACCTAGCATCAGCATTGCTGTAATAAATTCATAACTGCAGATATGTAAACCCTATGAACATGATAGAGGACAATATGGAAAGCTTATAAAGTTGCCCATAATTCCTCTTGAGACATCAGAGCCTGATTCTCAAGTCATCTATACCTAAAACAGTCAACAACAGAACTAAGTTCTGGAAAAACAGCCGTTCACAGATCATATCGACCAGATTGCAACAGCCATAACGAATAGACTACACATCCAATGCCTACCAAATTTGAATAGTAGATAAATAAACTAATTTCAAACCTATCATATGTTGACAAGTTTTCCAGAAAACCAAACTATACTTAGGTTAAGCATAGCACAATACCAGCAACTCCAAGTTAAGCAACTATGGGTTGAACAGCAACCCCTAGCTAGGCATCTCATAAAAACCTATAAAAATTACAGTAGACATAGCATGCCAAAACTAGTCTACCATCCAAATTTCATTCCATTTGGATAACCCTACTGGCCTATACATAAATCACAAGGCAGCACATTCAATTGGACATATAAATACTTTGTACTATGAAGTATGACAAACCTCAGGTTTAATCACATCAATGACTTCCTTAGGACATATAAACAGTCCACAAAAAGAATTAAACCTTAACTAGACATATGGACCCCCATTTATGAATTTAACAAGAGCATGGCAATAATAGGCACTTGAACTACAACTCTATAAATTTACACTAAACATGCATGTGATATCTTTATCATAGATAGAGCACCTCAATACAAAACCAACAAGACCAAAACCATATTTTTCTGAGCTTCCTAGAATTATCTATGGATTTCCAAAGATAAACCATAATTATACCAATTGACAAACTTTAAATAAATTTATACAGAAAAGTTACTCAAACATGGCATATCATATTTTTCCCGGATACTACACTTCTCAAGGATTACAACAAGACTAAGACAACTGAATTTGGACACTCCTAACTCCCTATAAAATTTCTACAAGATTTAAATCGAAATATGTAATTCCTTTTTCCTGAAAATCCGAATCCCTAATTGCTACGTGCACCCGAAGTGCACCCCAAGACTCTGCTGTGCTAAATCCACCCGGCTACTGCACCCAGACGGCTTCCTACTGACGTCAGCAGCTGACGCCAGCTGGGCCCCACATGTCGGCGACCCGGGGCAGGGGAGGAAGCTCCGCCGGCCGGGATCTCGCCGGCGGCGAGCCCTCTGGTGACTTGGTCACCGCTACGAGGCTCCTCACGGCGGCGCGAACCCGCTGGTCCAAGAGATGAAGCCAAACGTGGCGGCTACGTGCGACGGCGGCGAGCGGCGGCGGGTATGGCGGTCGGCGGCGACATGCAAGGCGGTGGTGCGACCAAATCGACCGTCGCGGAGGTGGCTAGCGTGCGCATCGGATGCGCGGAGTCGCGAAGGTGCAAACGAACCATCGAATCGAAAAGATAAGCGACCTAGCGACGACGAGCTCGTGCATGGCGGCGGCGAGGCAAGGGCGCGGCGGTAGGCGGCGCTCTTGCTCACCGGAGCTGAGGGAGGCGCCTTGGGCATGAAGACGGCCGACGCCTTGCCAAGGCGGGCGCGGCGCGCAAGAAAGGAAGGAGAGGGGAAGATAAGGAGCTGCGCTCGCGGCGGCCGAAGAGCTCGTCGGAGCTCTGCGCGCGATGGCGGAAAGGAAACCGCCCGATTGGGCTTCTACCTCGAGGAATGCAGCGCGGGTGAGGGTGGCGAAGGGGAAGCTCGTGAAGGCGAAGATGACGGCGCGGTTGTATTCAAGGACGGCGGGACAGCGTGGTGGATACTCGGGAGTGAGCTCGGCGGCGGCAATGGCGGCCGTGCTCCCGGCTTTGGGCGAGGAGAAGAGCGGAGCGGCGCTGCGGAGAGCGAGTGAGGGAGGAGAGTGAGACGAGGCGGAATGGAGTGAATGGGGAGAGGAACCCGACCGGGTGCCGTCCCCGTTCAGACCTGGGCGCGACGCGGCAGCGACGTGGGCCGCGGCGGCAGGTGTAGGTGCCGCGTGTCGTGGGCGAGGACGGGTGGCGAGCGACGTGGTCGGGCGGGCGGAGGCGTGCGGAGCGCCGAACATGCAACAGCGAGGCCGGCCGGTGGCCGAGCTCCACGCGGCGCTCGACGCCCTGGACAGCGTGGTCGGGAGGTAGAAGAAGGTGAGGTGGAGCCTATGACAGGTGGTTTCCACCCTGGTGGGTTTTTCTTTTATTTTTAAATCAGCTAGCACGAATATTAAAGCAGCTATAGTTTCAAAACGGTTGTGAGTTTGCAAAAACTTTCAACATGAAAGTTACTCCATTTGATGAGTAGAATATTTCCTCCAAAAGAAGTTTGGTCTAATTCGGCCTAGATTTGGAGATACAAATTTGGGCTATTTGCACATATAAAAAATAATACTTTTTAAAATGCCTAGAGACTGTTTTTGGCCTTTTTGACCACCTGAAAAGCATTTTCATAAAATGGCTCCAACACAAAGTTTTCTCCAACTATTTTTCTCAATAAACTTTATTAAAGAACCGACTTGAGATAAGTAACCTAGCTACCACTTCTAGTTTAACTTGACAATCACACTTAGGACCTAAATCAAGCAAGGTGCATCAAACATCAAGCAAATCATGTTGAGATTGCGATTATATGCTAATGATATGGTTATGCCCATGATTTGCAGAGTTAATCCATGATTAACATCGTGGATGTTACAATCTTCTCGCAATGAGTTCACGAGGAAATTCTTGCGTGGTTGCAGTGATTTGGACGACAGAGCCAAGGGTGCGCCGCGTTCTTCGCAGAAAGCATCCGTTCAGACTAAGCTGCAGGTGAGTTCTTGGATTTTCTCCACATGTGAATTCATACAGGCACGCACATCACATGCAGATTCTGCAGCTGGAGATGCACCTCAAGGATCAGCAGGTGGTGCGCGGCGCACTGCAGAAAGCGCTGGGGCCTGACGACGACGACGACCATGCTCATGTCTCTCGCTCCTGTGCAGAAAGCGTTGTGGCTCTGTTTCCCGGCGCTTTTAGTGTGGTGTAACCCGTGACCGTGATCTTCGACCTGCGGTCGACGCGCCCGGCCGGCGTTGGGCTGGAACAGGCAGAACGTGTCCTTCGCGATTCATGCATCCGTGTTATCTCTTTGTGCAATATGTTAGCTTATCCTTGTATTGAGGTCAAGAATCAGAATATGTTGAACAAAGGCATACATGCTGATACGTTCAGACTTGGCTTGTTGTGTACTCAATGAGATGTACGATTTTGGTCGCATTCATCATCTTATCTCAAATACGCACAAGAAATTTCCTTAAATCATGACTGAAAATCTTGATATTAACCACAGGAAAAACAAAGAATGAATTATTCCTTTTCTTGTTCCATGCCAGTTTCAGAGCTCTTTCAACACAAACACTACTACACAGAGCGATTGTCTACTGCTCCAAAGCTAATGCCTAATGATTCGACTGACTTGATCTAACCAAATCAACTTGAGCTGCAAAGAATCCTTGCACTGCACATCTTCATGGCCTGCAAACTGTGCATGCATGGCTCGCTACCAAGACCTGGCCTTGGGCAACTTGGGCTCCGCCGCCGCTTGCGGTTAGGTTCAGTTTATGAAAAGACTACAATACCCTTTGGAATAAAAATAATATTTTGTGGAGGCAATGAGAGGCATGTTGGAAAACCGAGGATCGACGAACGATCATAGTAACACGAATAATAGACAAGAAAAATCGGCGACGAACGCCGCGGCGACAAATGCCTGTATCTTGGCTATTATTAATGATAACAACACAACTCGGCTCCCATCGAACACGAGAGGAGACTCGCCGGGCGACGAACGCCGTAGCGGCAACACACACCGACACTCTCTCTGTTTTCTCTCGGCTCAACTTACACAACGCATACACATGACAATTTATAGCCCGCAATGCACACCAGCGAGCATGCACATACCTCCACTTCTCCATGAGCCACAAACTCGTGAGACCTCTCCACCACCATGCATAGCATCCCTAAGAAGCAGTCCTCTGTGCCATACGACCACACGCCTGCTTCGCGGTTGTCCTGCAATCCTAAAATAGAATGCACGCGCGTGCGCACACACACTCTATCTATCATGCGTTCACACATTGCCCACAAAAACAGTGCGAGTTTGCAGGTAATCTTCATAGGGTTTAAACTCTGAATCTTGATCCAACTATGGATGCTATCTAATAATAGTTGTGTACAATAATATTCTAAGCATTCCGCTGAGTGTTTATCGTTCGGTTGTTTGGCTAAGACAATATTGAGCGGGGTATTCAGAACAGTATTCAACTGAGTTCAGAGCAGACTGAATTTCAGTTTGCTCTGTCCAAACAACTACAAAACTCTGCGCTGGAATTTAATGTTTCAGCTGAACCTTTGGCTTACAACTTACTGATGAAGCTAAATTATTTTACTAATCTAAAATGTTATGGAAAGTCAAATTTTTAAATGAGATAGTGAAACTAATAACTACAAAAATCAAGGAGACTGGATGAGATGGATGGGAAAACTGGTTTGGTTCCACAAGTTACTGTATTATAAGAACTGTCTTGTTAAGATACAAGTTCTACTTGCCTCCATACATACAAAGAAGATATCTGATATGATATCTTGAAACAACCATTGTCCTTATTTGGAAATAGATATACCACTATGGCAACATCAAAATAATAGACAAATTGATGATGTTACTGACATGAGTTCTCCATTTTCTAATGCTACATATGGATTCACATTGGACTTGTCATGAATCATGTTGTCATTGTTCATCGATGTTTTAGAATCAAAAGGCCAAACAAAAAGCTATGGAAAACTGGAAACATTATAGACAGACAGGTCAAGGCTAATCAACTGAAGAAGAGACATTTATTTCAACAAAAGAATCAAAATACCTCACCACAATTATTTCAGTGATCACAATAAAGCAGCTCAGTGTCCAAATCTCTGACTGATGATGTCTTGTGCGTATATAGTTCAGATCCTCGGCTAACAAATAACTTGAAAGAAAAATAGTACCTCAATCTATCAACTATTCTATACCATTACTATTGCAATTAACAAGGAATTAACTAGCCCAGATGGATACCCATCACGACAACAACAAAACAAAATGCTTGTATATTAGATATCCTAAGCACATGATTTTCATCAGAGAGAATTCACAACACTGATTAAATAACTAAATTATTTATTGATCTCAACATTAATTCTTGGATCAGCTAAACTATATATGAAATCGTTGTAAAACTCCAATTGCTCTGCCTGGAAGTAAATTCAGGTCTGCCACATCCATGAAGAACATTGAGCAAATCATCCCAAATCTGGAGTGAGAGAAAATTTCTAAATTTACACCGTAAAGAAGTGGCAATCATTATATCGTATTTTTGTTTAGAAGAACTAATCTTATATTGCATTCAGAGTTTCTCTGCGAAAAGAACAGACTGCTTCAATTTTATTAGTCACCAAATTTAAAACAACAGAACATAGGGTTTAGACAATGACAGCACAGAACATACCTACTGACAACATATGCAAAACCAATGTAGAACAACAGGGCAAAGATTGAACAGGCTAAAATGGCAGTAGAGCACAGTTTTTTTTTTCTTTTTCTGACAGATCTTTTTTTTTTTTTTACTCTCAAAAGTGAATTCTGAGGATTGTGATTTTCACATGCCTCTAAAAGAGGACATCTGGATTCTGCAATGATAATATGAATTCTATATTCATATCAAGACCTCATACTAAGATTATAGTGATGTAATAAAAATATTTTTGCAGCAATGAGGTTACCAGCTAATGTTCTATCATCTCATTATTCATTGGTATTATACTTGCGAATTACATGTAAATGATACAAGACCACACAAGGAAAATGACTAAGACAGAAAATATTCCTTAGGTTGTAGATAAATAACGTCATAATATTAATGAGGTACAATAGATCCATATATGTTGTGGCAGTCAGCCACCAACACCAAAAATCAGACAAGTTTTGCAAAATGTAATACCCTGAGCCCCTAATATCCATTAAAACAAAGCTACAAATTCAGAAGAATGGGTTAAACAGTGACCTAATTGGATAACCAAAGCAAACTAAATCTTCAGAGATTTGGTTGCTTCCTCCAAAATCTCTATAGTAAGAGCAGGGCATTCTCTTTTGAGGTCCTTATACCCTTGGCTTGCCACCACATCATCCATTCTTTTTGAAGAGTTGATGAATCGAAAGCAAGCTTTTTTGAGCTTGCTGCAATGATACTGATCAGCTAGAATTAAAGTGGTGGCGACAGTATCAATGGCAATGTTCTCGCAAAGGATGTTCTCGCACATCAACTTCATCCTTTCCAAGCCGTACCTATCAGCAGCGACAAGCAAATGCTTGGATATCTCTTGACGGTCAGTTGCATCAAGATCACTCATGATAGGCAAAGAATCAGTGTAGATGAAGTGCAGCAAACCCTTGAAAGCTGCAGGCTCTATATCTTCAACTACTATGGTCCCCTTTTTCTTGTTCCTCATCGGTCCATAGAGCTCAGCCTTGAAAACGGGCGATCTCATCGCAAGCACAATTCCGTGGGCTTGGAACACCTCTTCTTTAACCCTGAATGTCACATCCACCCCTTCCTCCGACTCCAGAAGCTTTTGAAGATCATCCTGCAGACTCGGTGGTGGCACATCAATAATCTCGTCCACCTTGGCTACAGTTAGGTCGCACTCGATCTCAAGGCACTCATCCTTTAGGTATCCTAGTGCTTCCAGATCGCTCTTCACGATGAGAGCTTGAGAGCCCCAGTTTGGTGTTTCATAGTTGAATACCATCGTAGTTGAATAAAAGGAGGATGAAAGCCCAGTGGCCTGGTTAACTAGCCTGAAGTCAAAGAGCACAGTCGCCTCAGTATTTTGGCTCATGAGCTCGAGGAAGACGGCGGCGTAGTCCTTGTACTCGTCGATGTTTCCGTTGGGATAGTATCTGATGGACCAGTTGTGGCCGCCGGCGGAGAAGGTGGCAGAGCGGACGAACATCCCGACGCCGAAGCCCTTGTGCACGGTGCTGCCAACCACCTTGAACGAGTGCGTGACCCGCGCGGACTCGGCGGCGGCACACATCGACTTTGTTCTCGTGCTTGGTCTCTCTGGTGCGGCTGACATTGGTGGCGTCGCACAGAGAAGCTGAGGAAGAAGGGGACGGCGGCGAGGGTTTTTGGCGAAAGCTTCCGTCCCCAACACGAGACAAAAAGGGGCGACCTGTTAGGAAGAAGCAAGGCGCCGTCGAGGGACTAAACTCTAGTTGTAGACTGCCTGGGACTAAAAAAGGGAAGCTGTTAAAAAAGATAGTGGTTTTTTATAATACTTGTGGGAATTTCGACGGCTCACAACGACCGATCCAACGGCCAGAAAGGTCAAAGGCGATGGGAAGCGATGTGAGGGAGACGATGGGAGGCGATTGCTGTGTCTATGACTGGTGGGCCATATGCGCTAAATTGCTTCCCATCGCCTCCACTGAGGGGGGGAGGCGATGTCAAATAAAGGATGGCTAATTGCATTTTTGTAGTTCTTTTTTCTAAACAAGGGTATTAAGGTAACTTCATAAATACAATTTGTCTTGTTGATTTTTAATTTGTGGCTAAAACTGGTGAAGAACTCTAATTTCTCTTTTTAATTCGTGTCGAAAATTTGTAACTAGTCTTTCTCCCTCATTCTAGATCCAAATGTGACAGTTCTTTTTCTGAAGTTTTTTAAAATCATGATCTGTCACGTTGTTATGTTTTTTCTTTGTTATTATTGTCATCATTTTTTCTTGTAAATATTTCAAAAATTAGAATTTAAAAAATGATACCTTCAAACAATATTTTGAAACATCAAATGATTTCTGCTAAAGAACTAATGGACATAAAAGTTCTTGAACTCCTCAAGATATACAATTCTTATTTTGGCCATTTTTTGACAAAACAAAGTGAAAGTAACATCATTCACAAACTTTACATATCTCTCTTATAGTTTACAGATCCCTATGGAACCATATGAGAGTTTTGTAAAATTTATGAACAACGATACTATGACTTCGTTGGATGAAAAAATGACTAAAATAATAGTTTTAGATATTGGAAAGTTATGAAACTTTGTAGTTGGCAACCTTTTGATTTAATATTTAAATTTTCAAATGACATCGGATAGAAAATCAACCAAAATAAGAGTTGTAGATCTTGAAAAGTTATGAAACTTTTTAGTTGACAACGTTTTTTATTTGAAATCATCATCTTGTCAAGGTAAAAAGTATGTTTGAATTTCATAAATTTAAAATTCAAATTTTGCAAATGACCTTGGATGGAGAAACTACCAAAACGAAAGTTGTAGATCTCGAAAAGTTATAAAACTTTGTAATTCATAAGTTTTTCACCTGAATTTGTTTAGGGCCCCAATCAATCAAATTACACTCGATTGGTAACAATACGTGGGGGAACCAAAATGGAAAACCTGACACAAATGACCAAGTGGCATAGTGGAAGAGTAGGTAATATGTGAGGGGTAGGTCATGGTTTCAAAGTCCACTAACCAATCTCCCTAATTTTAAAAAGTTTTCTTTGCTCTTTTTTCATCTTGATTTTTTGGATTTTCTAAAAACATCACTATTGGTTTTTTAAGAACCGCCATTGATGTCATGGGCACATAAAGAATATTAAAATTTTCCATCGGCAAAGAAATCAATTTGAGGAAAGCAATCATAGATAACCCAAGGGGTGTACACCAACAAGTCATGACTCGTGACAGTTTTACATAGTAGCGGTGTGTTCTCACAGCATTATGGCCTATATGTATACTTTGCCAACAGAAGGCCTACAACTCCAAAAAGCTAAGCATATGGCGCTGTTGCTGTTGCTGTCCTGCTGCATAAGGGAAGACAGTTAATACAAATTAGTATTGCTGCTCAAATATCATACTCCAATAAAGATGCCAAAAAGAATCACCACAGAAAGGAACATGATTTGCCAATAGAATGGACTGAAAATGACATGGTGAAATTCTGAAATAGATATCAGTCATATCGCAATGCAATTGATAATATGTGCCTCTAAAGTCACTAATCCTAGTGCACGGTAAAAACATCACTATTATTCACAAAATATTCATAATATACATAATTAATGATCTATACAAACTATGCATGAAAATAAGTAGTAGAGGTCTACTAGAAGCACGATAATACAAAAAAAAACAATGAATTGATTCACAGCCTTTCATTTCATTTTGGTTCTTTGGAAAGCCCATAAAAAATTGGCTATCTGACAGACTTGATTCAGCAGGATTTTATTTCATGTTGGTTCTTTGAAAAGCCCATTTTCTGGACATGCTAAGCCTAAATAACTCGCAGCAATAGTTCGTTTTCTTGAGGTTTGCAGGATGCAATCCCAATATCCAATAACCCATTGGGCTTACCAGGATGCCCATGCAACCAAAACACGCAGCAATATGGCTGCCAGAGAGACCTCATGCTGAAGAAATTGAGTAAAGCAGACTACATAGGATAGGACAAACAGTCCTGGTGCACTGCACATTTTTCAGAATATATATAGTACAACAGTATGGAAACTTAACAGAACTACAGAACCACAATTTTCTAAAATGTGCTAGGTACCAAACAGGTGGCTATGCCATATAGCCTAGCACTTAATAATTGCCTAGACAGGCTGGGCAGCTGCAGCATGGCAAATGACACCATAAACCATACCAAATGTCATCATCCACAAGAGACTGTTAACAGATCAGTGGCCAATAACTAAAAATTTTAGCCACTTTGATTGCATAAAGTTTTAGCCTAGTCCATGTTCAAGAAAAAAAATAGCCTTGTCAGTGAAATTAATGACAATATTGTCTATATTAACATTAGGAGAATGAAGACAACTAAACAGTGACGGAACCAAGGGGGGCCAGCAGGGGCCGTGCCCCCCCCCCCCTGCATGGTAAGTTTCTTAATATAGATATATACATACTTAAATTTATAGTATAAAAATATCATTTTTTACTCATTTTTAATTGAAAAACTATGATTTTAGTTAAAAATAGTGCAATTTTTTTAAAAAAATTGTTAAAACATATTATTATGTATATTTTATCATAGTAAAAAATACGATCACAATTGTTCGGCCCCCTTTAATCACTATCACTGGTTCCGTCACTGCAACTAAATCAATCTTAGGCTCATTGATAATAGCACATAAGTTCTTTTTTTTTGAATCTAGCACATAAGTTCTTACTTCTTAGCAATAAGAGGAACAATCCGCATTGAGATATGCATGTGTCAAAATTTTCAGTAGTACATGATCAGCTAACTTTGCAACACATGTTCCTCGCTCTGGCTTATGTTCAGAAACAGCGTTTCAGCAGCAGCCATGGTCACAATTAGCACAATTAGCAAATAAAAAGGATGTACTGTAGAGCTATTAGCTGCTGACGAAGAGAGAAGATAATGCAAACCCAAAACTGAAAAATGACAGTAAAGTTAGTAAATGGGCTGCAAGATAGAACTAAGAACTAACAATCTTAAAAGCCTACCTAGTAACATCTAGGACAATATTTCTGTCAGAAATTTATCTGTTTTAATCTTTGAATCATCTCTATATCTGTACCTAATGAGTCTAAACTGAAAAGATGCAAAGTGCATCCTGGCTCAGGATTCTTAATCTGTGTCAATGGACAGGAACAAAATGTGTGGGGAAAATGCTGACAGATGATAGGAGGATCAGCCATCCTTGCAAGAAACTGTATGATGGTCCTATACTGCATGACTGGAATTGCAGATTCGTGTAAGCCTTTGGACAGGTTGCAAGAACAGAGGACGGAACGTCGGCACGGAGGTCACTGACACACAAGAACAGAGCAGGTAGAACGTAGTGTATACCTCTGGAGGCCTTGCTTGACGCCGTTGGCGGTGACGTGAGTGTAGAAGGCGTCCCAGGTGCACCAGCCGAGCCAGTCGAGGAAGGGCGGCGGCGGTGTCAAAGAGCCTGTCACCGACATGCAGGTACACCATGTGCGCGCCCTGATCCGTCCGGACTTCCTTGTCGCCGCTCACGACGCAGATTTGCAGCTCGTCGCGGTCGTTCCCCTGCCGCTCTCGATGCAGATCTGCAGCTCGTCGCGGTTGTTCCCTGTCGCCGCTGAGCGAGCGTGGCGGCGGCAGCGAGGACGATGGGAGATCGAGGAGAGGGAGGTGGAGGGGTCGGGCGGATCGGGAGACGGCGCACAGCCCGGAGAGTGGGGCTGGGCGAAATGACTAAGATACCCTTTAAGAATAAAGTCATTATTTTGTGGAAGCGATGAGAGGCGATTTCAAGTATTGTAAAATGACTCAGATATATTACAAAGCATAACACAGAAGCCTACAACATGCACCCACACTCACCTTTATGCACACACGTGCATAAATTCTACCCTCCGACGGATCTAGAGATTTCCCACCACTTATGGATCGTTGGTGACGGAAATATTGCTTACCACTTAAAGTATAACGCAAGAAAATCTTGAAAAATACGAGCATCGTGCCCTTGTTTGCCCATGGTCTTTAGGATGGGCAAAGTGTAACAATAAGGGACAACCCTTGGCAAATGAGCTTTTAGTCCTTTTATAATAGGGACTAGAGGACTGTTTCGGATACCAACCAAGTAGACCCTAGAGGACTGTCTATATATATCACTAAATGTCAAGTTGAAAACAAATGTCTAAGATATTGATTATTACAGCAATTCCATCATCTGAAAATAACAAGAATGCAAAGGTTTCATCTCAGTCTGGGACAACCACGGCCTAAACTCTTGTTACCAGCAAGTGCATCGGAACTGAGCATTGAACTAAATAAATGGTCAAAGATATTCTGTAACATGCATACATGACACACCACTGCATACATGACACGCCACTGTGTCAAGAGTGATGGACGGTGATTCTAATGTCGTAGCCAACTTATGTGCATTACACCAATTCAATATACACTTACAAGCTATCGTATGACTCTGCCATTTCAAATATGAACTGATTTGACCTTGAGCTGCAGCTATCTGGTCTCAAAACTAAGCAAAAACAAGGGCAATTAGTCCAAGCTTAAAAAAAAAGTTCAAGCTACATGAGAGGTCCCTAACACAGTAACACCCACAAAAGGACCTACCACCACACTAACTAAACTACTGAGGAGAACTGCTCCAGTACTCCTCTTTCTAAAATATGCACGGATCTCAAAGCAGCACATCTTAATTATCATTACTTAATTATTTTCCTCTTACTGGGTTCTTCATGGGTTTGGCCCATCCAACCCAGCCCAATTTCAGCACTAATCTCTGTATCCCCTTTGTTCGGAGTCGTTCGTTGGACGAGACTTCGTTCGGAGCCGATTCGTCGACGTAGACGCCGCCGCCGTTCCCGAGGAGCTGTAGTCGTCGGGCTGACGAACCGCGATACGACAGCCGGCAGACCAAGCGCAAGCGGACTGACCACCTCCATCCTCCTCCGATCACATTTGCTGGCGAGCTTAATCTCAAATGAATCACGAGAAGATGCTACCCAGATCCATATAATTAAAAAATTCTTGTTATCTTTCGCAGACAACCACTAATCTAAATCATGGCAACGAAATAATCTAAATCATGTCATCGTTGTTTATTCCTTATTTAACCCATTCACCATTCTTATTAGTAGAACCCAACATCCGGCCAGGTGTCCGATCATGAATACTTTGTTGTCGTCGGTTACTCTCTCTTGCTGAGACCACCATTGAACACCAGATCAAAAGCAAGACACAGTGGTTACCGGCGGGCATTATTAGGAAAGGGGCACCGCTGCCAACCCTATGGCAAGGTACCCGATCAAGCAGCACACGTTCTTGAGTGGCACCACGGAGCACGTGATGAACCGGGCGAGTTCCGGCGGCGGCAGCTCGACCAACACATCCAAAATGGACCTGGACTCATCCTGGGTTGGACGGGCTGAGCCCATGCGAAATCTAGGAGAAAAATAATTAATTAGATTGGCTGCATTGAGATCTGTGCATTTTTTAGAAAATGGAGTATTGGAGCAGTTCTCACTACTGAGAATTGCAATTGTTTTGCTGATCCGAATGTAATTTATTTTAGGCAATGACTTTAGTGTGCTGATCTGAATGTAGATCTTTTTATATCTATATAGTACCATCAAACATATGAATAAATACCAATTTTACAAGTTTCCTTGCCACTATATATAGCAGCACAACGTATAACACAGGTGAGCTTTACTTGAGCTAGCTATTGGCTTACCACAGGTTAGTAGTCCATGATCAGCACTTCCTGTGCCTTTTCCCACATGAGGTGCTCTATAATCTAATAATTAGACAAGAGAAACAATGTTTCATCTTCAGACTTCAATTACGAAAACAGCACACAAGTAAGATAGTGAAAGAAGACCAGGTGGTCCGCATCTAGGAAGGAGGGCGATCCTCACCATGGACAAAGAAGACCAGGTGCCTCGCAATATAGGTGTACAACATGGGTTTCCAGATGGCTGTCATCCACACTCACCCGATTTGTTAAGACAGTGACGAGGTGTAGCGTGTCGCGGAGGCGAATCGGAGAGGGCGGAGTGGTGGCCTCTCGGTCCCGGCGGGGCAAGGACGGCGTCCGACAGCGCGGCCGGGGGTAGGGGCGGCGTTCAGATGGGGCACCAAGCGGCCTTGGTGCATCGGGATCCTCAACCTGCCCGTGTTGGCGATGGAGGGAGCGCTCATCAGCTTGGCAAAGCATAGACCGTGGGGACAGAATGCCGCTGTCGTGGTGAGGATGACGGCACATGCATTGTGGATGCAGCGGTGTTTCTGGAGGCCCTGGCGCACGGCGAGGACGATGGGCGGTTGCATGGACGTGACACCGAAGCAGGTTGTGGAGGCGGCGGGCAATGCAGTTGCACTAGGGAGGGGAGATCGTGCGTGATTGACTACGTAATTTTTCCTTTTGCGTGGAGTGATTGCAGGGGAGGGGATGAACACTTGGCTTCCAAATTTGCATGGGCTTAGTTTCCAAATGAGGCGAAAACTTTTACGCACCAAATGACTGTCTTATTTTTAGGCTTTTTTAGTTGTGAGAGATGAGAGAAGAGATTGGATCACATATTTTGCTACACGGGACATCTTTTGTTCATTGTTTTGGCATTCTTTAAATCACTACCCCCGGTCCTCAACTCATCTGCTCTAGCTTCACCGTCGAGTGCCAATGACGTTGATCGTACCGGTGGGCCGTGAACCAGCACAAAGGTATAATCACTCATATCTTACTATCACACAACTATGATTATGCTAGCAACAAGTACAACCAACTATAATTTGGAGCAGCAAAAGTACTTGCAGTTTTCAGAAATAAAAAAACATCATAAATAAATAAAATAAAACATAGTAACCTGTAGATCAAAAGATTATATGGACATCAGTGAGAAGCATTACCATATAGATCCATACATTTCAAAATAAAATACCCTCCAACTATAATCTTTCCTGGATAAACTATGAAATATTTAAAAAGAGTTCAGGTTGATTTTTATTTACCAAACTAATTCAGAAGTCAACCTTGCATGAACAATGCAAACTATATCTTGTGATGCACTGCTGTATCTCTGCAATGATGGCAGGGGCATGCCTTTTTAAGGTACTTGAAATCTCTTTAATATAAAATCTAACACTTTGCATGAACAATGCAAACTATATCTTGTGAGACACTGCTGCTTTCTCACATATCTCTGCAATGATGGCAGGGGCGCATGCCTTTTTGAGGTCCTCGAAACCTTGGCTTGTTGCCACATCATCCATTCTATTAGAAGAGTTGATAAATTGAATGCAAGCATATTTGAGCTTGTAGCAGCGACACTGATCAGCTACAGCTAGAGTAGCAGCCACATTCTGAACAGCAAGCCTTTTGCAAAGGATGCTCTCACACATCAACTTCATCCTTACCAATCCATACCTGTTTGCAGCCACAAGCAAATGTCTCACCATCTCATCATTCTCATCGCCATCAAGATCGCCTATAGAAGGCAAAGAATCAGTGTAGATGAAGCGAAGCAGTGACTTGAAAACAGGAGGCTCCATATCTTCAACTATTATGACCCACTTCCTCCTGTCCCTCGTAAGCTCAGAATTGAAGACAGGCGACCTCATCCTTAGCACAATTCTGTGGGCTCTGAAAAACTCGTTTTTCACCTTGAAGATCACATCCACCCCCTCCCCTGACTCCAGCAGTTTGCCAAAATTATCCTGCAAATCTGACGGTGGCACACCAATGTCGTCGCCCCATTTGATAACGGTAAGATCGCACTCGATCTCGAGACACTTTTCCTTGAGGTATCCCAACGTTTCCAGGTCGTCCTTCTTCATGACCTTGTCCCTACCCCAGGCTCTGATTGTAGCGTTGTGAACCACCTGACATGTGTGTACGGATGTTGAGATCCCAGTTGTCTGGTTTACAAGCCTGAAATCGATGAGACTCGTGGCCTCAGTGTTTTTACTGATGAGCTCGAGGAAGATGGAGACGTAGTCCCTGGAGTCCTCGGTGTTTCCATCTGGGTAGTAGCGGATGCACCAACTGTGGCCTCCGGCGGCGAAGGGGGCAGAGCGGATGCACCTCCCGACGCCGAAGTTCTTGTGGAGCCCGTTGCCGACGATCTTGAACGAGTGCGTGACCCGCGCCGTCTCCGCTGCGACGCACGTCGATGCTGTCCTCGTGCCTGGCCTCTTGAGTGCCGTAGACATGGAGGCGTTTACGCTTGCTATGCCGAGGAACCGGGGGTTGCGAGGAGTTAAGGCGGCGGCGAGAATTTTACCAGCGAACAAGATAGAAGGAAGCTCTAGATTCCCTTTTCTTTAGCGTAGATAGTTTGAGCCCATGGTCCAGCCGTGCCAGGGCCTCGCGTCAACTTGGCCCAGAAAGCCCAGTTCTGTTCTGTTTTGGGCGTTCTCCAACGGAGATGAAGGAATCGCCAGTGACGTCATAAACTACAAAATAATGAAAAAAAACGTCAAAGCGTAGAACTGTGTATGGTGTGAGAGATTATCTAAAAGATATATGCGCGACTTTGTTAAAAAGCAGCATCATCAAGTATGTCACTCCCTCCATGAGCATGAGAAGAATGAGGAGATAAATATCCTGTAAGCTAGATCATGTGAAACATTCATAAAATCTCTACGCACCTCTCGCTTATACGTGTGTGTACATGGAGTTAGTATGAGACGACTTAGAGAGTTGCATAGTTTAGGAGGAGATAAGCCTGAAGTCATAGCTTGTGATCGCAGAGATGACGAGTTAGTCTTAAGATCCGATCCTGAAATCAATTATTGTACTCTTTTTTTTTTCTTCGATGAGTTTTTATCGCTAGGTTTTTCTCATGTAGGAGTTTTTTAGCTAGGCAACAAGTGCAGCATAACAGATACTCGTGATGTACTCTTTTCTCCTACCCATTTTTCCACTATTTTTTAAGAGCTTTTAACAAGGCACACACATGCCACATAATTGGTCAATCCAATTACACCAAACTGGTGAAAAGCCCTTCATTCTTAAAGTTTGTTGTAAAAAAGGCCATTTAACCTTGTCATAAGCCTTCTCAAAGTCTAACTTTAAGATCACCCCATCTAATTTCTTTCTATGCATCTCATGAATGGTCTCATGTAGAATAACTACACCATCCAAGATATTCCGCCCTTTCATAAAAGCAGACTGAGATGGTTGAATAACCTTTTGTGCCACTAGTGCTATTCGGTTGGTCCACACCTTTGTAAAGATCTTGAAACTAACGTTCAACAAACAGATGGGACGGAATTGTTGAATTAGTGTCGCTTCTTTTTGTTGAACAACGAGACTGATGTAGGCGGGTCTCTAGTGAGCCACGTAGGGCTCCGGCGTTAGCGAGGCACAAGATGCCGAAGGGAAGGGGCGGTCACGACTGTGAAGAGATGAATCAGAACAAGTCGAATCGTTATTTTTGTGTAACCAATGGCTATGGTAGGTAATTTCTAGAGCACCCCTTGAAGAGATTCACGGCAGATCCACCATTTTGGTGAAGCAAATCCAATGGTAGAGCTGTAGGTGTTTGGATTAAACAATTGAATTTGGATCTATATTTGGTGGATCTGTCCCAAACAGGCTCTCCGTATAAAATGATTACCCTGCTAAAAGGAACTTTTTTTTTTGAGGAATTAAAAAGAAACTTTTTTACTGTACCATTTCCTTTTTTGCCAATAAGTGTTTGCACTAGCATTTGTATTTTCATATGACATCTGCTCGCGTAAACGATAACACTGTGTGTGACCAAAGTGGTCGGAAATCGATCTGCAGCTTAGCTACTAGTTCAAAAAGCAAGCACTTACTCAATGGTCAGCATCCGACGATCGCATTCGACGCACACAAGCATCCATTATGCGGTCCAGTGCAGATGGATAGGGATGTGTTGGCAGGTTTGTGATTCACTTGGCAGATGTCTGAAAACGATGCGACTGGCGAGGTTCACATCAGCCACTGCCGGCATCTGCTGATGATCGATCACTTGCCATCACGGGAGAAACGGGAGAAACACCGCGCTCGTGTGTCCTGCTCGACGTACGATCACTACCGGAATCGGCTTGTTTGCCGATGGCGGCCAACTTTGCCGATGGCAAAGTGGTCGCCATCGGCAAACAACAACAAGCCCGATGGTAAAGTTCGACCATCGGCAAAAATAAGTTTGCCGACGGCCCATTTGCATATCGGCATACTACGGCCATGGGCAAACCCATAATTCTTGGCCGGCCATCGGCAAACTCCCGCCATCGGCAAAGGCCTGTTTTTGCCGATGGCGGCCCCATCGGCAAAGCCCGGCCATCGGCAAACTTGGCCCACCGACGACGCCGTCGGGGGCGGCCGACGTCTTTGTTTGCCGATGGCGGGCCGTCCGACCATCGGCAAACAGCCCGGTTGCCGATGGCCACGGCCATCGGCAGGTTCGGCCACGTGGCGCCTCGGCAGCCGCCGGGCCCACGCCGCTGCCGATGGCCGGCCATCGGCAAACTCTTTTCTTGACGGCCTTCCCAGGCCGTCGGCAAAATTTGTATTTTTTTTTGATTTTTTGCTTCCAGTTTTTTTCGGGTGCCTTCCTACCTCAAATACAACCCACCTGCAAAAATTGGGACCATTTTGAGTTTTTTTTGCTATATTTACGTGAATTATTTCTGTTTCTTTGCAATTTTCCGCCAACTCCGAGTTTTGAACTGCGGGTACATGAAATAATAGAACTTTTTGATCCGAAACATGGTATTCATGATGCTTGGAGTATGTTGAGGCCGTATCCAGCACCTCGCATGAAATTACGACTATTTTGCCGTCGTAGCGTGGGGAGTGACGTGCACGAAAAGTGTTTTTAAATTATATAAAATCCAAACGAAGTCGGAAATTGACAAAACTTGACGAGTTGTGTGGCCATGGCATGTGGAGTCTATGGTAAAAATTTGAAAAAGTTTCGAGCAAGTTGTGACGTCGGATCGCCAAAACCCGGTGTGTGGAGATGTCTAGGTTTTAGTCATCCGACATGACAACTTGCTCGAAAATTTTTGAAATTTTTATCGAGACTCCCCATGCGATGGCGAGACAACTTGTCAAATTTCGTCAATTTCGGACTTCATTTGGATTTTATATAATTTAAAAACACTTTCCGTGCACGTCACTCCCCACGTTACGACGGCAAAATGGTCGTAATTTCATGCGAGGTGCTGGATACGGTCTGAACATACTTGGGGAATCATGAATATCATCTTTCGGATCAAAAAGTCCCATTATTTCATGTACCTGCAGTTCAAATTTGGAGTCGCTGGGAAAATCTAAAGTAACAGAAATAATTCACGAAATATAGCTAAAAAGTTCAAAAATGTCCCAAGATTTGGAGGTGGGTTGTATTTGAGGTAGGAATTTACCGAAAAAAACCGGAAGCAAAAATCAAAAAAAGCCAAGTTTGCCGACGGCACGGGAATGCCGTCGGCAAAAAAGGCTTTGCCGATGGCCGGGCCCAGGTGGCCATCGGCAAAGTTACTTTTTTTGCCGACGGCCGGGGCCGTCGGAAAAGTCAGTTTTTTTTTGAAAAAATAAAAACTTTCCCGGCCCACCAGCCAACCCTATCTTCTCCACATCGTGCCCGCGCCCGCGATCCCCATCGCGCCCGCGCGCCACCACCGCCAAGCCCGGCCGGCCCCGTCGCCGCCGCCAAGCTCGCGGAGCAACACCGCCGAGGTCGCCGGAGCCCCGCCGGCCACCCAGCTGCCCCCGCCGCCCGGCTCGACCCACGGCCCCATCCGGATCTCGCCCGACCCGCGGCCCCCTCCTTCCCCGCCGACGCGCCGCCGCCGCCCGACCCTCGGCGCCGCTCCCGACCCCGCCGCCGCCTTCACGGCGCCGCGCGCTCCCCGGCCACCAGCTCCACCTCCCTCCCTCCAAAGCCCAGCCCCCAATCCCCTCCTCCGCCCCGGCCGGCACCCCATCCCCGCCGCCGCCCGCTCTCGGCGCGCCGCCGCTCAGCCTCCAGCCCTCCACCAGGCAGCGCAGTAGCAGATCCTGGCCGCTGCACCGTCTCCTCGCCGGCTCGCCATCTACACTTTTCCTCTGACGGCGTGGAGGCGCTGCCGCGTCACGAGGCTGCTCCTGCACCGCAGCGGAGGCCTCCGCTCGCCGCGCGCCGCAGGCTCCCTGCGCCGGCGCCGCTGTCTCCAAGGTAATCCAGCAGCAGCAGCAGCGCCGCTGTCTCCATTCGTGGTCCGCAAGGTGTACGAGTTCCAGGCCTAGGCGCACGCCTCCTTAGTCAACGTGTGTGTCTTCTCTAGGCTCTTGATGGAAGCAGAGGACGGAAGGTGTTCGATGAAATTCCGGTGAAGAATGTTGTTTCATCTTTCATGGAATGTGATGATCACTGGCTTCGCCGGGTGGGGGAGGTTGACTATGCGCGATCGGGCATATAGATCTGTTTTTGGACTACGCGAGGCTTCTGTTTGAGAAGATGCCCTGCAGCAATGCTGTCTCATGGACCAGGCTGATTGATAGGTTTACGTGTGCCTGCCTTCATGCGGTGGCTGTTGCTCTTTTCTGCCAGATGATGGCAGGAGGCATTAGCCCGGGTGAGATAACTGTTTTAGTAGTTATTCCTGCAACATCTAGTCTTGGATGAGTCATTATGGGTGAGATGCGGCATGGCTAGTGAGAAGAAGGGTATCGTGTCGGATGTCTTGGTTGGGACGTCGCTCATAGACTAAGTACAACTTCACATGTATTATAGTAATAATAGTGTAAATGTGAACTACAAGTGTGTGTGACTGTCATTTCATCCTTGCAGTGTTAGCTTGATCGTGTACGTCCCGCCGACACCTCCACCTCCACCGTCGTCGATTCGGCTACGAGAGCCAGGTATATGAACCCTTCTCTTCTTGTCGGCCTTCGTGCCGTTGTGATGTCGGCCTTCGTGCCGCTGTGTTCATCGGCCTTCGTGCCGTGGTGGTTATTGGCCATCGTGCCGTGGTGCTTGTTGGCCTTCGTGCCATGTTTTTTGCAGGTTTTGGAACCTCCCCGTGCAGGGGAGGTGCTGCCAAAATTTTTAGTAGCTTCTAATCTTTTTTTCTCTTTTTGTAGGAGGAGGACCTGTGGGAGGTCATCGGTGACGGCGGATCTTCTTGGGCGTTGCGGGCCTTCCTGCACCGCGTCGACTCTCCTCCGGCCCGCTACCCGCCTCTGCGCCGCCACCCTAGGTATAAACCACCTCTGTGTCTTATAGTTGTTGTAAGTACATTGCGTAACCGAGTTAGGCGTCTCCCGTCCGAAAGAGATTCGCGGTCGTTGGTATGCGGATCAGTGCATATCTGCGACGGTTTCTCTTTCGGATTGTCCACGTTTTTTGGACAGCCCGAGGATGCGTAGATGGGTTAGCTTCCATGTTCCGCCCCGTCCGAGTCGGAGTTTCGGCAGCCCCTCCCCGTTGTTCTCCGGATACACACTCTCCCGGTCGGGGGACGTGTATCGGGAGAACGGGGAGTGCTGCCCAAATTCCGTCTCGACGTGGAGCGGAGCATGGAAGCTAACCTCATCTACGCATCCTCGGGTGGGATTAGGACCTATCCTTCACCTATTAGATGGTAGGAACGCCTTGTAGATGCAGCTCTTGTTTCGTTACTCGCTTACGTTGGCGGATGACGAGAGGATGGTCGACCGTGAGTGGATGTACACGGGGTTCAAAGACAAGACAGAGAGGAATGGATAAAGGGGACCAATGAATTCCTAGAGCAAGCATTTGGCCCATCTCGCTAAAGGGTCGATTCGGGTGTTTTGTCCCTGTGCCAAGTGTAAGAACGAGACAAGGAAAGAGAAGCGGCCGATGTGGCAAGATATTTGGAAGTATGGATACGTTCCAAACTACACCCGATGGACTCTCCATGGGGAACGCAAACGGCTTAGGGAGGCGGTGGTGATACCGGACCTCACGGGGTTTGATGCGAGATGCCGGAATGGCGAGACATGCTTGCGACTTTGGCGCTGTGAAGGAACGGAGGTGGAGGAACAAGATCCGAGGACACAAAAAGGCGTACTACACCATGATGGAGGCGGCACGCAGCCCCTTCACGTGAACACCAACATTTCTAAACTGGATGCCATTTCACGCCTAATAGGCTTGAAGGCGTCACCGGGCATCGATCGAGAAGGTTTTGATCTCGTGTTGGCGACGGTTGGCGGGCTGCTTCCGGCGCTTCACGTGTTGCCGAAGAGCACGTACGAGTCACAGAGGCTCCTTCGAGCACTCAAGATGCCGTATGACCCAATCCAAGCTTGTAAGAACGGGTATGTCCTGTTCCGGAGACGAAGAGACAAGAACACACCGTCCGAAGTGCAAAGCCTCTAGATACGTGGAGGTAGAAGGCGTGATGGCGAAGAAACTTGATCTAAGATCCCCTTGATGGTGGTTAGGCACCTTCCCGTACTACCGAGGCTGCAGCGGCAAGACATGACACTTTGGAGTCGCCGAAACAAATGACGTGGCACAAAAATGGCAAAAGATACAGTGACAAGATGCAGCACCCAGCGGATGGCGAGGCATGGAAGCACTTCGATGTCATGAATCCTGAAAAGGCCAAGGAGGCTCGGAATGTACGCGTAGCACTGGCAACAGATGGGTTCAACCCGTTTGGGATGAGTGCGGCCCCGTACACTTGTTGGCCCGTGTTCGTGATCCCCCTGAATCTTCCCCCCGGCGTCATGTTCGAACCCAAGAACGTGTTCTTGACGCTGATAATACCTGGACACCCGGGCAACAACATGGGTGTGTTCATGCAGCCAGTGTGGGATGAATTGCAGAAAGCATGGGAAGAGGGGGTACTGACGTATGACCGAGCAACAAAGACGAACTTCACGATGCATGTGTGGTACCGGTACTCAATGCATGACTTCTGGCGTACGGCTTATTCGGCGCGTGGTGTGTTCACGGGAAGTTCCCTTGCCCAACATGCAAGGCAGATGTGATGTTCACCCGGCGGCCAAGGGTGGCAAGTATTCTTCTTTCGACAAACATCGTCAATTCCTAAAGGAGGACCATCCACCGAGACGAGATAAAAAGCACTTCACGAAAGGTGTTCAAGTCATCGGCCCCATCCCTAAGGAAAAGAGCCCGGTGACATCCTTGCACGGATAGAGGCTCTCGAAATTGATGACGTGAATGGTGGTTTCAAAGGATATGGTACCACGCACATGTGGACTCATATCTCGGGCTTGACTAGGCTCCCCTACTACAAGGACCTTCTTCTTCCACACAACATCGATGTAATGCACACGAAAAGAATGTCGCCGAGGCACTCGGGCAACACTCATGGAGATTGGCAAGAAGTCAAAGGACAACGTTAAGGCTAGGCTGGACATTGAAACGATTTGTGATAGACCACATCTAGTGATGAAGGCCCTGCGCCGGGCAAGAGATGGAAGAAGGGCCCGGCCGATTACATCCCGAAGAGGCCACATAGGAAGGAAGCACTGGAGTGGATGAAGAAGCTAAGTTTCCCGATGGGTATGCGCGAATCCGAGCGGGCGTTGAACTTGCGGACCGGCAAAGTCGTAGGGATGAAGAGTCATGACTTCCACATCTGGATTGAGCGTATCCTTCCTGCGATGACCCGGGGATACCTTCGTGCCCATGTTTGGCCTTCGTGCCATGTTTGGCCTTCGTGCCCATGTTTGGCCTTCGTGCCATGTTTTTTGCAGGGGAGGTGCTGCCGAAATTTTGCAGGGGAGTTGTACTAATTACATCACTTGTTCTTTGTGCGGCACCGTCGGCGGGTTCGAACCCGACTCCAAGCCCACCGGAGCTTCTCCACGGTGCCAGCCTCCCCACGCCACCGTACCGGGGCTTCCCCACGCAGACGTCGGGGTCCTCCACCGCCGCGGGGGTACTCGTGGCCGCACCCGCACTCCGGCCTGCCCGCCTTCCCTCCGCACCCGGGGCACTCCGTCCCCGCCGTGCTCCCTCCGCAGCACGTCGGCCCGCGCGCACGCCGCGGCCCCGGGGCAGCCGAGTTGGCTGCGTGGGAGGATCTTTGGGGGGGCTCCGGGACCCAAGGGGATGGCGCCGGTAGCTAGGTTTAGTCTTGTAGCTTGTGAGATATGTATGGATGACTTGTGACATGTATGACTCTTTTGCTTGTGGCCCGGATATGTCGGATTCCGATGGACATGTATCGATGCTTAAAACCGTATTTCGTTGCTATATATGTGGATTATATGTTATATATGTGGGTTAATTGATATATATGTGATGCATGTGCTAAATTGTAATGTAAATGGAAAGAAAACAGAAAAAAAAAATAAAAAAAATTTCTCCAGGTTTGCCGATGGCTGGGGTTATGATTCAGCTAATCCCCAGGTTTGCCGATGGCCGGGCCGTCGGCAAACTTGCCATAACTTTGCCGATGGCCATGGCCATCGGCAAACCAATTTTTATTTTTATTTTTGAAATTTTTTGCCGATGGCGCAATGCGGACGGCCAAGGCCATCGGCAAAAAAATTTCAAAAAAAATAAAAAAATCTTTGCCGATGGCGGGGCCACGTCGGCCCATCGGCAAAGCCACCGTCGGACGGCCCTTTGTCGGCGACGTGGCGGCTTTTTCCGATGGCAGTGGCCCGTCGGCAAAAGGTTTCGATGGCGATGTCGGTGGCCGGCAAAACCCGGCTTTGCCGATGAATTGTTTGCCCGATGGGGGTTTGCCGATGGCCATCGACCTTTGCCATCGGCAAACCCTTTGCCGATGGTAAAATGTGCTTTGCCGATGGCGGCCGGCCATCGGCAAAAAAACGCGAATCCGGTAGTGGATCCGTGGCAACGACGGATCTGTCAGAAACTGACGTACCATGACTGGTCACTCGGGCAAAAACTTGGCCGCTTGCTGCTGTTTCGGTGTGGCAGATGGTTGACGTCTCTGGAGGGGCCGGTTTATTAGTACCTTTTCCGTTTAAAATTAGCTATCATGCATTTGGAGAACATCATCGTCCTACCTGAGACCTGAGTTCTTGCATCTGCATTGGTTAAAGGCTCGCGTCTCTTTCCACCAAAATTCACATGTGTTGAAGTAAACTGAAGTTGAATTCCAACATATGTAATGCATTTTTGCATTTAAACAAGGTCTAAAAAGGACGACCCGTTGGAAGAACCGGGGAATACAGTATGAGATTTTTCAAACATTAATCGTGATTTCTAGCTGCATGCCAAGGGACCGGAGGCTGATTGTATGGATTTATTTTGCTCAGGTAATCAACCCCCGACTAAATCATCGACCGTACACGAGTCGTGCTCATATATAGGTCCGTTGAACAAATTGGATGCATCGCAACTTTGTGTCGAGATAAGGCTGCTCTGAGGTGTCGCTTACCCGCCTGTGTAGTCAATCGTGTCCTTCCACACCAGGCCAAGAGAACACTTGCGACTGTCACTGTCGCTAACAAGCCGTTAACTGCTAGAGACAACTCCGGCGATCCAAAATCGCCGGTGATGAGACTCGTCGAAGACCCCTGTCGAGACAGAGCGAATATCAGTCGAGCGAGCGAGACAGTGGAAACATAAAATATGTTGCCTCATTTTTCTACCGCCTAGACTACGGGGGAAAATTAAGAATCTCTCCTTTTGGCCTCCCTTTTTTTTTCTTTTTTTTTTTGGTAACAACCCGCTGCAGTGTTGCTTGTCCATATACAAAAACACAAGTGGAGATCATCAGTACTCCTTGGGAGATACCTGCCATTTGTAAATCCTCATGTTTTCCACCACCTCGAAGAAGAAATTAAAGGACGCAGAGCTTCTGTAGCTTCAACAGTTTATTAAAAGTTGGTATTTCTTGTTCAACAATTTCATTCGCGTAGGTAGCAAAATACTTTTCAGAGCTAGGCGAGTGTCACAACCCCCTATGGCTATGTATAGCTTTACAAATATATGATTTGTAATAAGCGGATCTCCTCACCCTCACCTCGAGATTAATTTCTGTGTGGGGTACGGTTGAAAATGTTGACCGCCTCTACAAATCGCTTAAGAAATAAAAAGTTTACCCCACGTGCCGTGCTGCTAGCCATGCCTGCCATGCATCACTTGATCATGCCATCCTCAGTTGCAGCCCTTGCTCTGCTGCGTTGGGGGTGGCTGCTTCTCGAGGCACCAAGTGGTAGGCGCTATCAATGTCGTTGGCTGTTTGGTTTACGCTTCGCGAGAAACAAGTCGTAGTTTCATTGCACGGTTTCACATACTATTTAAAGCTTTGAAATTTTGATACGAAACAAATCACTCCATCAATGTATAGTTTCATTGCAGTTTCACATACTATGACCTTACTCCATGCATGCGGATGAAATAAAATAACACTCTCAATAGGGGTTTCACACACTTTCCAATGTTTTGGAAACACCGCTATATAGTTTCACCATGGTGAAACAAATTTCTTCTCTCTCCTCTCAATTTCATGCAAATGCTGACATAACAGTCTATTTAATGTGCATGACACTCCCGCGAAACCTCCATTCAAACTGGCCTTAGGGCTACCGTGTGTCTCATGCTATGGCCACCGCTCCTATCACCTTTGGATTAGTCACGGTTTATAGGAATGAGAAGATAGGTAAAGAATTGATATCAAGAAACAAGAGATATATATATGTGGAATAGAGAGAGGGTAAGGAAAGGGATATGGACGAAAGAGTAGTGGTGAGCCTTGCAATCATAATTTTACCTTTGTTTTGTCCGTGAAATTTCTTTTTCACACCATCAATTCCAGCAGATTTTGTTTAAACTCATCATATTTTGAAATTTATTTTTTTTGAATTTTTTCAACAACCTAGTATGAAGGAATTTACGAAGAAATGACACCAACCAAAGTTCTAGATCATGAAAAGATATAAAATATTGCAGTTGATAACTTTTTCCTTTTGAAGTAATACGTGGTTCCAAAATTGAATTTGAACTCCTCACATTTTGAAAGTCAAATTTGTTGAATGACATCTGATAAAGAATCGATAAAAACCAAAATTATAGACCTCAAAGTGCTATGCAAATTTAAAGTTGAAAACTTTTTCATTTGAAATTATTTATCCAAGGAATTCTATTTAGATTTCTCACAGTTTGAAATTCAAAATTTTCAAACATCATGGATGAAGAAATGACAAAAATAAAATTTGTAGTACTTTGGTGTATCTACAACTTTCCAGTTGAAATCATTTTTATGTAAATTTGTTTTGGGCCTGAGATATTTATTCCAAATCTAGTAAAGTGAATACAAAAGTAAATATATCTATATTTCAATTACTAGTGACTTTAAGTAGAGTGATTACTGGGTGTGCACGAGATTTGAGATTGTTGGTTTGAATCCCACTAGGTGCAATGAGTGCACAAAAAAAATATTTGCCTTGTGATGCACGACGCTAAAACCTTACCTAGTTCTGGGTTTCTAGATTAAAAAAATTACTTTTTTAGCCTGCGCTGTGATTTTTGGAAAAAAAAAAACAATTCTTAGGAGAAGCTGTATTTCGAGCCGCTCATGTAGAAATTAATGTGTAGGGGCTTCTCGTGTTTCCAACCGTCGATACAAATTGATCTGACGATCTATATAGAAGCGGTCATTGATCAGAAGAGACGAACAGGTACAGGTGATTGGTCAAGCCGTTTCTACAAATCTTATGGTAGTTGAACTCCTAAAAGCATTACTCTAAAGATCCCCTCAAAAAAAAAAAAAGGATTACTCTAAAGATTGGCATTAACTTACATGATGACTATTCACCATTCCAATGTAAGATACATGTAACTCCAAATATAAAAATACTTGGAACGTTTGATTCAGTTTAGAGAGATTTTACAGTCCTTGTGGAGATTTTCGACGGCTCACAACGACCGATCCGACGGCCGAAAGGCCGTAGGCGATGGGAGGCGATGGAAGGAGGCGATGGGAGGCGATTGCTGTGTCTATGACGGTGGGCCATATGCGCTAAATCGCTTCCCATCGCCTCCAAAACTGAGGTGGGAAGCGATGCCAAATAAAGGATGGGTAATTGCATTTGTGTAATTCCTTTTTGTAATCAAGGGTAGTAAGGTAACTTCATAATAGAATATTTTGTGTTTTGAGTACACTAATTAAGACTATTACTATTGTTCCTAAAAATAGAATTGCGAGCGAGGCACGGGGGAACGATCGAGCGTACTTTACGCAAAAGTGTCGATCGGCCTCGGCCCACAGCGGCATGATGTTGGGTCACTGACCCGCAGACTATGCGCGGGTGCGGCTAAAGTCCAGGCGATATCGTTCAGGGCCTAGCCCACAACGGTGATTAGTGGATGGGCCTATGTGCGGTGCTTTGGGCTGCGAGCATTTGTTTAGTCCCGCGATCAATCTGAATAAGGCCACGGTGATTAGTACCACCTCGCTGATTTAGCTAACACACGCCCTCGGTGACTAGTACAATATGTTGAACTCTGTTTCTATAGCTGGTTTGGCTGCCGCCCACCAATGGGCTTGTGATAAACACATGTTTTCAAATCTTTTTTTAAAACCTATTTATTTCTTGATCTCCTCCGCCAGCGAAGCGACGTGAGCGTTGTCAAACATCTTTGTGATCGATTGATAAAGTGTATGGAGCTAGCAGATGAAATGGATTTGCTCGATCATATGAACTCTGTAGTAATATAGTGATCATATCGAATTGCAGATTGCTTACACAATGTAGATCTCGGTGGCCATTGCTTTGCTTGACTTGTGATGTTTTGCACACAGGACAGGAGCTTGATTCTTTGCTTTGAGCCGAGCTCGAAGAAACTCTGTTCGTTCTCGCTCACCTGCTCGCTTTGCACCACGTCCACTATGGTCAATGACTACCTGCCGTGTCATCTCTTGTCCGAGTTGAGAGTTGTTATAACCATCGGCGGCTTAGATGGTTTGATTTGGTTTGCCACGTTAATTTCCAACCAAAGCTAATAAGTAACAAAACGCGCGCCAGACGCTATCATGGCACTAGTGCACGTTACCATTGTACTAGTGCACGCAGACGACAAATGAGAGTGAAGATGGTTCACTTCCTATCATGCTATGTAGGTTGAGTAGTTGGATCACGCATACTTAGTTGGTACATTATCGTGCGGTCTACTTGATACACGTGGTTAGAGTGTTGACTCGAATCATCACCATGGTCTACGCTTATAATTTCACTCGGACGAGTCATTTCTGGTTTTTAATTCTGGCGCGACATGAGATCTATCGTTACCATTGTGCTAGTGTACTCAGGCGACCCATGAGAGTGAATAGATCACTTCCTATCATGTTATGTATGTCAGTCCATCGATCAGGCGAGCCGCGAGTATATATGTAGGTTGATGAGTTGTATCAGACATACTTAGTTGGTACATTATCGTGCGGTCTACTTGGTAACACGTGGTTAGAGTGTTCGGCTCGACTCATCACCATGGTCTACGCTTATAATTCCACTCGGACGAGTCCCAGACTCATCTTCTTCTTGGCCGTGGTGACAGCGATGAGTAAAAGTATTCATGTATTTTTTTGGTTTTTTTAAGATGAAAAATAAAGTATATGACATAAGCACAACTTCATGCTGACTTCATCAAGCTAATACACATGCAGCGGCTCATCAACCTAATACGTATGCAGTTGGGCCATCTGCCTGTAGTTTGGCCATCATGTAGTTGGGCCGCTCGGCTGATTTTTTTTTTTTTTTAATCAGCCGCTCGGCTGCTAGCATTGGAAAGTGCCTCGCAAATTTTGACTTGCGGATCCCAGAAAATCTGCAACTCCACAATCTCAGCCTTCTTATCATCGCTGATGCTCCTATGTGAACGCAGAAAACAAGCAAGGTCCGGTTCTATCATCGGATGGTTGTGTTCGTCGATGAATTCCTTCACGTACCACTGCCCGTTCTGAGCCTGTGCAATCACAAGTCGAGCACGGCACCCACAACGAGTAATGTTCCGTGGCCTCCGCTGCTTATTCTCCCTATTCAGCTCCTTCGCCCTGCGGAAACCTTCACAACTGCAAACAAACTTGCGAAGAGTCACCGCATTGTTTCCATTGCCCCGCTCGCAGTAATCCTTTCTCACACTAAATCCTTTCTCATAAGCGTAGTGGTTATAAAACTCGCCGCCTTCGTTTCACTGTCAAACATCTTGCTAACAATTTCATTGTACTCGAACAAAGACTCCACATCCGGCATTTCCTCCTGGAACATGAAGCTCTCATTAGAACAGTCATGAATTATTGATGAAAGCAAAAAAAAACTAAGAAAAACTGATAATTAATTTGCAATGCGTGACACATAACCTTTCAAAGCCATGTCATACCAGTTTCCTTTACTGCTTGTTACTAGTTGGAGTACTGCTCTATTTCTTCTCTAGACTAGATATCATACTAACTGATGAGTGGACATCACACACACAGATTGCTATTTCCTACAAATACCATCACTATCTACTTCCTATAAGAATCACTATACATCACTACACACAGATTGCACATGCACTGGGAGTTGCACGCACTCTGGAATTCTACAATTGTAGAATGTGTAAGGCCACTAAATTTTAGGATCAGGTGCCTTATTAGCGGGGTTCTGGTTGACATGCTTGGCATCGTGGACTTGGTGGCGAAGCACAAGCAGCTGATGGAGGAGGAGGTAGCTGACAGTACTAATTAATCTGTAGTATCTCAACATATATTCTCTCCAAAACTACATTTAAACTAAGTTGAAGCAATGAAAGATGAAGCACTGAACTGAGATGGTAGCTGTATATTGCTTTGCATTTAAACAGGTTTGGAAAACATTCAGGGCACTAGCAACCTATCACTTAATGTGCCTCAAAAGAATATCACTTCACATTCAGGGCACTAGCTGTATATTGCTTTGCATTTAAACAGGTTTCGAAAACATTCAGGGCACAAGCCAAAAGAATAGGAACATACTGCCTCAAATATTCAGAAACCACCACTTAATGTGCCTTTCTGTTCAAAGCCATATACTGCATTGGCATTATCAGTCTTAGTCGAGGCAGTATATGTGAAGCAGCTGAGAGTCTGAAGAAAGATGCCTGGCTTTGTGAGGCGTTTTTTTGTTCTATTCTTGGATCAATCTCTACAGTTTTGTTTTACTTGTTTGCTAATACAAGATGAACGTACACTGCCAGTACATTTTAGAAAGAAAAAATAACATCTACTGAAGACAGCCATGGAACGAAGGGGGAGCGATCTGAGTTTACCTCGTGGCAGCGGCGGCGAGGTCGACGGTCGGTTAACCCGAGGGCTGTCCGCGCAGGCGAGGACGGCGGCGGCGGCGCAGCGGGCGAGCGGAGCCGCGGCAGCGCAAGGCGTACGAGGCGTGCCGGCGGCGCAAGGCGGACGAGGGCGTGCCGGCGGCGCAAGCGGGCGAGGGCGTGCCGGCGGTGGCGCAAGCGGGCGAGCGTGCCGGCGGCGCGCAAGGCGGATCGGATGAGGGCCGGCCGCCCTGCGGCTATGGCGAGGACGAGGGCGATAGAGACGAGTCCGCTGTTTTTTTTTTTTTTTTTTTTGATCGGGGTCTGGGGGAGGGAGCACGGGTGGGTACGATGGATATTTGGGTAATGACTAAAATGCCCTAATTTATTAAAATCAATAATTTGTGGAAGCGATAAGAGGCGATGTGAAGCGATTTCAAGTCCTGCAATTCTATTTTTAGGAACAATAGTAATAGTCTTAATTAGTGTACTCAAAACACAAAATATTCTATTATGAAGTTACCTTACTACCCTTGATTACAAAAAGGAATTACACAAATGCAATTACCCATCCTTTATTTGGCATCGCTTCCCACCTCGCTTTTGGAGGCGATGGGAAGCGATTTAGCGCATATGGCTCACCGTCATAGACACATGCAATCGCCTCCCATCGCCTCCCTTCCATCGCCTCCCATCGCCTACGGCCTTTCTGGCCGTCGGATCGGTCGTTGTGAGCCGTCGAAAATCTCCACAAGGACTGCTATGGCGAGGACGAGGGCGATAGAGACAGAGTCCGCTGTTTTTTTTTTTTTTGATCGGGGGTCTGGGGAGGGAGCACGGGTGGGTACGATGGATATTTGGGTAATGACTAAAATGCCCTAATTTATTAAAATCAATAATTTGTGGAAGCGATAAGAGGCGATGTGAAGCGATTTCAAGTACCGTAAAATATCTCGTCAGTTTACTATCATATATGTATTCAACATCCTTGAAGCATAAATTTCAATGCAATTATGAGGTAAAAAACAAATCAACAGTCGAAACTCTGAGACAAAGATGAAAGGACATGACACCTGTGTCACTTTGCTTGCTAAGGAGGACAGAATCGAGTAGGGCATGGTAGCACCAAAGGTTCTGCAAACATGCTGGCGTAGGTAAAACAGTTGATTGATTTCACTTTCACCGCAGCTTTGGTTCCACTTTCCTTCCATTAACCTTTTGCCTTTTTCTTTTCTCTCTACTAATCACTCTTTTTTTTTTTTTGCTACCTTATGAAGTTAGCTCAAGATGTTGATGCGCATTCATATATATCCACCTCTACCCTCGACAAAAGGAAACGGAAAAGGTGTGCACGACATCTAAACCCACAGAAAAATAACCTGGAATTGTCACCGAGACATATCCATATTATATTACTGCTAAATGCCACAGTACCGATACATGACAACTGAGCGTTTATGCATTAGTTTACTTTAGGATTAGCTTTATTTATTGAAAGTTAAACTTGGATAAACCTTTTGACAAAGTTTTTTAGAAAACATATACACGTTCAAATAACTAAATCGCTATCAATACATACATATTTTGTTGGAAACTTGATGAAAAATCTTGTGATACTAATGTATTTTCCTATGGAAAAAGTCTGTTTTTGGGCATCCAACTTTTACCAAAGTCCAAGAATGGCCATCGAACTCTAATACCGTGTAACTTTGGCCATTCAATTTTTGAAACCGGAAACAAAAGGCCATGGGCCTGCGACTGACTGAAAGAGGAAAGGGTTGGACACGGACACGGGCACACAGCCGTGCACTCGCGCGCGTGGCGACGGCATAGCGGCGGCGCACGCGAGCGTGCCACGCGCGACGGCGGCCTGGTCCGGCCTTGCAGCGGCGCACGCGAGCGTGGAAACGGCGGCGTCTTGACTCCGGCGAAAGCGCGGGCGACGGCTCCCAGCAGGCGGCGCAGTAGCTTTGTTCTAGCGTCCTGTGCTGCTAAGTTTCTCCATCCAACCTTCCCTATTTTTTAATTGAATCGATATGCTAGCCTTGTTTAATGTAATTCCTTGTTTAATCTAGTTGGATTGATCATAGGATCTGATGAAAGGTGTACGGCTCCTTCTGGTTCAGCAACTATGCACCTACACTCCAATGTGCCATTTTCCAAAGTTGGCTCCAATGTGTCCATCACTATAAACTCAGGGAAGGCTGAAGTTCGTTTGAAAGCTCAAGGACCAACCAGTTCAAAAAAGATCATGGTTAGAAAACCAGCTAAAGGCCCTATGTTGTCTCTGCCAGCACCTAGTGATGCTATCTGAAGTGTGTGTAATATCCATGCGTAATGCTAGACTGTAGACTTAAGTTAATGTTGCTACCATCTAAAAAATTGTGATGTGTAATGCCTGATGACTTTATTTTATCATTTCAGCATGTGAACTATGAATATTATGTGTATTTGATATCAAAACCAGCAAGTGTGGCGTCAAAACCAGGTTCATGCCCTGTTTGTGACCGGTTTTAGCAATTGAATGTTCAAACATGCATGGTTTTAGAGTTGAATGGCTATTCTTGGACTTCGCCAATAGTTGGATGGCCAAAAAGACTTCTTCCTTTTCGTATAAGCTTAGTGAAACCCGGAGAAGATTGATTCAGGATAAAACAACAATTTAGAAGCAGGTATTTATTTGTAGAATTTGTCCCAGAATAGTTGCGCAACATTCAGAAGTACCAAATGTGGTACCCTTAATTAAAGGATTTTTTTAGCTATACTTGTGTCCACCATAAATCACATATGTACGAGTGGGTTCGGGTGAAAACTAGTTAATATCTCAATTTTAATCTAACCATACATATGGATTGAAGTGAATATGAATACAAGCAAAGCAAGGTCTAGAGGTCTAGGGTAGGACAAGTAGTAGTTTTAAATCCAAAAATACTGCTAATCATCGAGAACCTTACCCACAAATTGTTAATTTATTTACCAAACGCTATGTAGAGGCTGGGCCGCTGGGCTGGGGTTCACTTTGTGGATTAGACAGGTCGATATCCTTTTCTCAGCTTCGATAATAAAAACATAATAAAAGTTACTGTAGGCGGCTGTGTCTTTTCCTCGAGACGCACGCGCGGCACGCCTGCGTACATACAAATCTTTGATGCCTCGTGCTTAGCCACCGTTGCTCATAGTCCTTTTTTTATAGCACAAAACAAAAAAAAAAGAAAAAAAAAAATAAAACAATGCTCCAACAGTCCAACGTCAACAAAAATTGTGACCATTCATGTTACACAATGTTAAATCTTATCAGATGATTTGGATAACTCGTCCCCTTAATATTTAATTAACCTATGTTCTATTTCTATATGTAGCTATAATCTGTATATATTTACACCTAATATATATTGAAGAGCAAAGAAATTCTTTGGTCTGTTTTTTTTTTAGTTTCTACAATTCCCTCATGCTTCTCTATGATCTAACTTATGGCCATTGTTCATACGAATTAGAATCATACGAGTTTGTGCATCAACAACAGAATGGAGTCTAGACTTACCCTGGTGGTGTCTTATTATTTCTCCTCTTCTGCTAGTTTGATGTTGGTGTCGTTATTTTGTCGTATTCTCTCTCGCCTCCCTTTGTACCTCTCGAGAAAATTTGTATGAGGATTAGCGCTTACGCCCTTTCATCGCTCGGCTTGTCGAGCACCCGTGAATTGAAAGTAGGTAGGAATCGATTGATTCCCCCAGAATTCTCTAAAAAAACAACAAAACGGACTCTAATTCCAATACTTATTGTAAGTCGTTCATGTGACGATGCAATAAGGTGTATGCTTCCATTGCACCTCACATTTGTTAAAATGCCTTTGGTTTGTGCATGGAGGTTGCATCGTTTATCCCGATGAGAGGATACTGTTAGACTGATAGGATCGACTAGGAGTAGATCCAGTAGGATTTGTCTCTTTAATTTGGTATAAGGCAGTGTATCCTGGTGCACCTTCACGGTGCACGCAACAGAGGGAGAGAAGAGAGACGGAGCAGAGGTAGAGAGGCATACCGAGAAGCGTTGAGGCGGGGTTTCCAGTCGTCACAGGTTCGCCGGTGAAGATCTTCATTAGGGCAGCGACGGGGTGTTGCAGTGGCGGTCGAAGTAGAGGAAGAAGACGTCCGTGGTGCGGGCGGCGGTGGACTTCCCGTCGCTGGCAGCGCCGCCCTCTCGATCGGTCTAGGGTTAGGACGGTGGAGGATGGCGGCTATGGTGAACCTCTTGACTAGAGCCAGTGGCCCCCACCTCCTCTTATAGGCACTGTGCGACAGGGGCCCACCAGCCAAGTGTTTGACTGGGCTCCCCCCGATCAGGGGCGATCAAAGGCCCTGACTCAGTCGTTGGACCGAGTCGGGAGGAGATCAACTAACATTCTCCCCTTGATCTCAACATATACCTTACTCTTGACATTTTTCACTTTTACACATTCCATCACAAATTAATGCATAGAACTGCTTCATCGTCACGGTCAATTGCTTTGTTAGAATTCACAGCTACAATACATATCTCCGTTAAAAATAAGTTCTTTAACTTTTGGGCCGTTTATTGTCCGGAAAACATAGGCTATACCATCAACCCATGTCGACTGTGTGTTCTCTAAACACACTGGGTGGTAAGCCTTTGGTAAGCAGATCTGCAAGCACTTTCTTATTACTTTTATGTTCTATACTTTGAATATGATTCCGGACTTTCTCCTTTACAACGTAAACCTTTATGTCAATGTGTTTGGCATCACACTTGTCTCGTTGTCTTAGGAGTGAACAACTTAAATGGTTATTGCTGTTGTGCACCATCATCCACTCCGGGTATAAGTTATCTTAATCATTTTGCCTGTCCCGTAGCCTTGTTACATGCTATACCTTAATTTTGCATCACGATGATACAAAATAGTTCTTTGTTGGAGCTTTTCCACAATAAAACTCCAACTATGAGTGTTTAGAATGTGGATTTCTATACACATCTTGCCATAATAAACTTTTGTACCCACAACAAGAGTACATACTCTTTCTTACTTAGCATGAGGCCAACATTCTTTACTCCATTCCAGTGATCTATATCTCGGACTGGTTTTTGCCAAAATAACCCGGATATGTAAACTGTGTTAGGGTAATGTCATACTTGCATTCTTTAAGCTTCCAACAGCTGAAGCATATGGTACCATAATCATTTGAGCTATTTCATATCGATTCTTGGAACATTAAAGTTCTCAAATCCATTACCCTTAACTATAGGAACAGTAGTAGGTTTGCACACTCGCATACTTTATTTCTTTAGAATCCTTTCTAAGTATGCCGATGCGATAGTCCTAATACCCCTTTTCTTTTATCACGGTGAATCTCAATTCGTATAACAAGATTCATTTCACCGAGAATTTTCTTATTGAACCTTGAGGACAAGAACTTCTCCTATAGTAGATTGACATCATTACTAGCAAGTAAGATGTCATCCTCATATATAGGATTGGGAAATGAATTTCCCATTCTATAACTTTGCACAAATGCAATTGTCCTCTCATTCTCTTTAAAACCCAAACTTCAAATCAACTATGATAGTTGATTTCTTTAGGCGGCATCCCTTATGCTCTTTTGCTTTCGACAAACTCTAAGGTTGTGCACGTAATCAATTCCTTACAAATCCGTATTGGAAAAAACCGTCATTACTTCATCATAACGTATCACTAACATATATTGTAGTGCATTCTTTTGCTTTGCGTAAAACTTTTAATTCAAGACATGCTATATATCTTCACATATTCCCTTTGGAGTCACATATTTTGTCTTGTAAACCCATTACGGCCTCTTGTTTTGGCTCCATTAGGAATTACTTATGAATCCCAACCATCGTTGGTAATCTTTGATTTCATTTTAGCATGCTTAGCTCATTGCCATTTAGACAAGCGAGTGCTTTCATGGCTTCTTCAAATAAGGTGGGATCACCCTCCATTTGAATTTCACTATGTCCCTTATTTGGTTATTGCCAAGAGGCAATTGATTCTATAGTCTCCTATATCATAGGATACTTGTTTACTCATTCATTTTCCTGGAGAGCTAACGATAGGTATCTTCATATCATGCTCCCCCAGATTACTCCATCCTCTATGAGGATAGTGTATCTTCAAACTTTCTTATTTGGGTTTAGTCTGTACGCTTAAAGCACTATATCTTAGTATTTCTTAATCTCATCGAAACTGTAAAAGATCCAGCAATTTAGCTATTCCTTTACTTTTGGGGTATCATTATTATGACCGTTGTACTCCCTCAACGATCATATTCATACTTTATAGATCACATTTTCTCTAAATTCAAACTATACAATGGGGAATATCTTTCAATGGTCTTTATCCGTCTTTATCAATTACCTTTCCTGATTTATATCAGATTTCTCCCCCTCGAAATATGGCATAAACTTTGTTGCCATACTTTCGAAAACATTCATAACTTTTAGAAATGGGGAAACATTTATCACTTTACTTCGTTCACATGATCGAGTCATGCAAAACAAAGTTATTTCAAAAAATCTTTTGGGAGTACATTTTCTCATTCCACTTCATGAACTCAACGATTCCTTTAATACTTTTGCAAGTTACACTTGCGTGTCATTC
Source organism: Themeda triandra (assembly GCA_018135685.1). Lineage (NCBI taxonomy): Eukaryota > Viridiplantae > Streptophyta > Magnoliopsida > Poales > Poaceae > Themeda > Themeda triandra. The sequence continues at coordinate 25,599 of JAENPR010001138.1, read as the reverse complement.
TTTTCTTTAGGTTCATCTGTAACTTTCTGTTCTCTTAAACTCATTGAATGCTTAATGACTATGACACAATGGAAGTGCACGGTCAACACTAAAGCACACGAGTCATCGTAACTTTCTCCTGCCGTGCAGGATGAGTATTATGCCAAACTTCACCTGCTATGCAGGATTTGATCAACATTTGCATTATGTTGACTTTACCCCGCCATGGGTTTGCTTTGTCAACCTTTTCTCGCTATACGAGATAATCCCTTTAAGGGATATAAGTGCCATGATGGCTCTCAGGGCATATTCATTCATCAGAATCAAAATATTCCGAATACTTTGTACCACATATCACACACATGGTTAACCCGATGTTGGTCAAATTAGACATGTATATGACTTATTACAAATCTTATCATAGGGTGCTTAGAACTGAATATTAATTTGTTCCTTATAAAAGTGTATATATAATACAATTGTTAAAAGAAAAAACATGAAAGTCACTTCTTCAACTAAACTTTTCTTTTCTTATGTCAATATCCCCGAAAACTTTTCTTTACAAGCTGTTCTTTGAAGAGAACACTATCTCTTAAGCAATTGACATTCTTTCTTACAAAATTTGCCCTTAGGCCTTTCATTATCTGAGTCACAAGTATACAACTTATTTTTTTTTTTCTGCCTTCAAGAATGAAAACACGAAGATCCTTTGTCTGAAAATTATTCAACAATAATAATCAATAATGAGTATGAAATATAACCCTACGTTGGTCTGGTTAAAACATACTCATTAACCTTTTTAATCTTTCTTTTGTATTCTAAATCACCAATGGGTAGAAATAGAAACAAAACAACATCCTTTTATATTAATTCCACATCACCGTTGGGCAGAAATGGAATTAACATTTGAAAAACTCAATAATCCTATAACATTCTTCAAATTAAACTCTCCCGTTGGTTCGAATTTAATTAGAAGATAATCATTAACATTGCAGCGGAAACATGTAAAATACAATTCTTTATCTTTATGTATTCTCTGAAAATTGGTCACTTTGATGCAAAATATATCAGAGAAATAAACTTTAAGCTCATAAATAAACTTATAATATTGCTATCATCAACGTTGGTCGAAAATAACAATATTATAATTTAACTTTATTAATAAACCATATGTTCCTCCAATTAAAATTTAACCTTTAACTTTGCAGCGGAAAACATGACAATTTTTCAATTGTTCTTCTTTAGAATTTTGGTCCGAAGACCTACTTTTGTCACAAGCCGGCTGTTCGCGCGTGGCAAGTGACCCATCTCCCCCAGCGAGCACTCTAGCGGCGGGAGAATTGTATCGAAACAATAACATCATAATATTGCTATTAATCAACGTTGGTCAGAATAATAACAATATTATAATAACTGTAAAATTATCCATTTTCAAAATTAAATTCTCCCGTTGGTTCGAATTTAATAATAAAAATGACAACAACTTTAAATACGCAGCGGAAACAATAACATTCACGTAATCATTTTTCCGAAACATTATGCCAATATTCTGTTCTCTGAGCAAAAATGTGTTGGACAAAATTTGCCCAAGATTTGCATCAAAATTCAATTCAAATCATTAAAAAAGCATCAATAATTGATTCTGGAAATTGGAAAAGCAAAAAAACGATTTTGATACTATGCTGTTGCCACATTAGGCCCGAAGCCTGTGTCGGCCCGCGACCAAGAAACCGGCCCACGGCCGTGTGCGCGCGCGCTGCACAGTGGCAGGCAGCTGCCCAGCGAGCCGACGCGGCCCAGTATGCACCGCCGGCCCAGGAGCGCCGTTATCCTTTTTTTTTTTTTTTTTTTTTTTTAACTCTGTTTGGCTGGTTAGCGCCCGGCCCGGCCCAAAAACCGGCCCGGCCCGGCTCGCGGCGGCGGCGTCCCCGCGCCCGAGCCGTAACGAAGGCTGGGCCGGGAAAGCGGTGACCCGCTGGGCCATTTGTGGCCCAATGAACTGTGGCCGTTGATGTGGAGCCATTGCAATCCGACGGCCATCCGGCCATTTCGGTGGATCAAAACGCCCACCCCGCCGGCCACCCCACAAACCCTAGTCCATTTCTCGCCTCCCTTTCTCTCTCTTCGCGCCGCGCACTAGCGCGAGGGTCACCGGCGGCGGCCATGGGGAGAGGTCCCCGCGCGCGGCGGTTTAGGCGCCACGCCGACGTCTCCCCGCCTTGCTTTTCTTTCTTCCTTCACTCCACCCCGGGTTCATAGCGCCGCACCGAGATGCCGATGGGACGACGACGACGCACGCGAGTGGCTGGAGGCAGAGGTGGTGGCGCCGCCGGTGCGCCCCTCGCCGGCGCACGCGTGCATTCGCACGCGGCACCGTCGAGTGGCCCCACGGTCGGCGCCTTTAGCCAATACGCGCGCACGCGGATACGCAGTGGCGGCGCGGCTTCTATCTGCGCGCCGGCTAGGCCGACGGCGCGTCCGTCCCTACTGCCGATGAGGCGGTGGTAGTGACGAGGCAAGGCCCTGGGTAGGTCCTCTCCTCGATCCATTTCTCGTCGATTTGGGTTAGGGTTTCGAACTTTTCTCTTCACCCGATCTGTTCTTTTAGGGTTAGAGTTCATGCTTTCGGATCGAAAATGATCCCATTTCCATCCCCAAACTGGATCCACTCTCTAGTATTGGCGTCGATACCATTGTTAGGCGATAGGATCGACTAGGAGTAGATCCGGTAGGATTTGTCTCTTTAATTTGGTATAAGGCGGTGTATCTGGTGCACCTTCACGGTGCACGCAACGAAGGGAGAGAAGAGAGACGGAGCGAGAGGTAGAGAGGCATACCGAGAAGCGTTGAGCGGGGTTTCCGGTCGTCACGGGTTCGCGGTGAAGATCTTCATTAGGGCAGCGACGGGGTGTTGCGGTGGCGGTCGAAGTAGAGGAAGAAGACGTCCGTCGGTGCGAGAGGCGGCGGTGGACTTCCCGTCGCTGGCAGCGCCGCCCTCTCGATCGGTCTAGGGTTAGGACGGTGGAGGATGGCGGCTATGGTGAACCTCTTGACTAGAGCCAGTGGCCCCCACCTCCTCTTATAGGCACTGTGCGACAGGGGCCCACCAGCCAAGTGTTTGACTGGGCTCCCCCCGATCAGGGGCGATCAAAGGCCCTGACTCAGTCGTTGGACCGAGTCAGGAGGAGATCAACTAACAGATACATGATGGGTGGAACAAAGGAGAGTGTTTTGCATGAGTGAATAAAAACAAACTAAGATGTTGTTTGGTTGTCTCCACGAGTGGAAGCAACTTGACTACTAGGTGTGACTGACGTGTAGGCCCCTCTGGCTCATCCTATATCCGCATGGATGTGTCCGAAGACGCTCTTAGTGATTATTAATTGGCCTGGCATGGATGTGTCCGAAGACGCTTTTAGTGATTATTAATTAAATTTAACATTGGTCCGAACTTACACAAAATGTATTTTGTACATGTGACTAGATAGGTTACTATTCTGTTTTGAGAAGTATACAAAACATTTGAACAATAACTTTATTCATAGCATCTTGATATCAGGCACTTTGACCATGATCTTCAAGACGACGACCCTGGTTATTGCAGCAGGGGATTACATACAGTATAAAAGTAATCCAACGGCAATACTATACTTAGCTAACTGATCTCCTCACATTAGTTAAACACCAAACAGAAAGAAAGAGGGGAAAAAAGGTCTATATTAAAAGAAGAAACACGACGAAAATTTTAACTGAACATTAATAAGGCACCGGCGCTTTGCTCTCGTGCCTTTCAACTTCCACCAACCTTGGCGCCACTCCCGTGACACCACCGTGCACTGGATCGCCGGCTCACCGGCCGGCGCCGCACTCTCAGCCTTCACGGGCCACGCCTGCCATCGACCTCGCTCCGTAGGCTCAGCACACTGTAGGTACCTACACCAGCCTGACCGGCGCCGCGGCAGCCGCCACGGCCTCGACGCCCTTGCAGCTGAGCGACCGAATGAGCCTCCACGGCGCCCACCCCGCGCCCGCGGAGGTGGACGGCTGCTCGTTCCCGGCGCCGGCGCCGCCAGCCAGAGCCTGAGCCTGCTGCCGCGCCCTGAGGCGCCTCCTGATCTCGCCCATGTCCATGGCCGCCGGCACGCGCACGGACCCGAACGCCATGTCGTGCCACCGCACCTGCTGCTGCTGCTTCCTTGGTGGCGCCGGCGCGACGCTTGGCGCTCCTCCGCGGCGTGCGCGCTGCCGGGCAGGCTGCGGCTCGGCGACGACCACCGTAGTGGGCGCGACGTGGACGACGACGGTTCTTGGACGCTCGGCGGAGCGCGTGTTCATGCGCTGCCGGCGGCGGGGCCTGAGGAGGAGTGGCGTGAACTCGAAGCCGTCGTCTTCGTAGTAGTCGTCGTCGTCGGGAGAGCACGGGTGGTGGCGGTGCTCGTGGGTGGCTGCGGCGGTGAGCACGGCGACAGACGACAGGGGGAGAGACGACCCCATCTCTAGCTCTCTAGAGAGAGCGGGAGATGGGTGTGTTTGTGAGCTTGAGGCGTCTTTGTGTAGAAGTGTGTGCCCTTTTACGTCGTGTGAAGGGCGTGTTTGTGGTTGCGGCGATGGAAGTGAGATGCTTTTAGAGAGGGAGGGAGAGAGAGATGCCGTGATGGCTGGTCATGCCTTTTGTGGCCGGCCTCGCCGCCGCGCTGAGCTTGTCGTTGAACAAAAACCAGGCCTGCCTGGAACGCTTTGCTTTCTGCGTAGGTAAGGTACACCACTAGTCACCAGTGTGGTCGGTCTTTGATGACGCGGATGTGGAAGCATCGGAAAGCTGCATAATCCTGACCATGCACATAGCACATGGAGTATTGTATTTGTATATGGTACCTTTATTTCAACAATTATTTTTATGGTACTTCCTTAGTATAAAATAAAAACGATGCAACCCCCTAAAACAATGATACAAATATATGATTTATTTGTGTATCAATCAAATTATCTTAACTTTAATTAAATTTATAGAAAACATTATTAATATTTATGTCTTCAACAACGTTTACTATAAAAATATATTTTACAAATAAAAATAATTTAGTATTTTATAATTATTTTAGTGATACTTATTTTGTATTATAAATATTCCTAAATATTAGTAACTTTTATGTAGCTTTCATCAAACCCTTAAATCATCGTTTGATTTCTCAAAAGGTGAGAGTTAGTTTTCTTTTGTTTTACAGAGGGAGTGAGTGCAAATCAGTGTGCATTTGAAGAAAATAATGTATCTCTTCCTATATATCTGTTATAATTTATCTCTTCATTTCTGAAAAAAAGCATTTAGTAATTATAATTAGTTACTTGTACCATGGTGGACACCTAATTATATATATACAGTATATATTATGCATAAATCTTAAGAAAAATCTTAATAGATCTCCCAGGTACCTTGAGTAACTTGCATTAATAAAATCATGTTGTCAAAAAAAAAACTAGAGCAAAACCATCATTTAACCTTTATAAAGCGATTATTCGCTTTGATATATAACTAAGAATGACGACGAATAAGCTCTTGATTATGACATGTACACAAATCGTGCACAAACTCTCTAGTAAGAATTACTCTTCGAGGGAGTATACGGTGCTTATTAACACACACACACGTGGGCACTAAACGAACCATCATTTCAGTTAAACTGCTTCTAGATGCTTTGTTGACAAGTCGGCCGAGAAAGTGACCATGCATACTCGAAAAAGATGTGTAATAAGACGTACAGGGGGATGGAAAAAGGCCGGTAGAAGACAGAACAGGTCAACTTTCTGTGATGTAGGACTGCCTCTGGAAGGTCTTCTCCGAACTCACATCATACACGTACAATCAGTTCAAATTTTCAAAGACTTGGTAGACACTTTGTATATGCTGACTCGAGAATGGCTGCTAAGAGGAGAGTGAATCTCCATGTTCTCGAAGCTTAAGTTTGTTTTTTTTTTAAAAAAAAGAAAGAAAGAGCTTTACAGAATGATTACTTACAGACGGTGTATAATCTAGAGCAATCAGATGCCCGACGGAGTGAAACAGCCTGCGCATACACACCGCACTACTATGTGTTGTACGTTTCTCCATAAACATGAGGAATAACATTACTATGTCACTTTATACCGCAAACTAAGCTTTTGGCAGCTTAGAAAGATTCAAATTTAATTTACATATATATGGGTTTGAAGATACAGTAAAAAATTGCAATGGAAGCGTCTTCCTGACCCAATGAGCCGTGGCAACGGTAAATCCTAGACTTGGAGCGTTTTAGGTCTTTCTAACCTTCCCGTAAAGGCATGCATGGTGACCTTTGGAGGCCGCAACCCTCCATTTTGGCTGTGGTAGGGCGTCATATCGTTTTTTTTTCTTTTGAGAACTAGGGCGTCATATCGTTGTGCAGGCGACGAGGAGAGACTACCTCCCTCACGTGGATCAATCCATAGTGGATATAGCATCAGGTGACCGAAAGAGGGTTGTGGTAGTGGCTTAATATAAGCAGTTAGATCATCATAGAATCTAATGATGTCAACTTTAAAAAATATATAATTTCTAGGCCATGTGACGACGGCTTTTATACCACTGATAGTTAACAAAATAGTAGTTTCAAGTTTGAAGTATAAAGATCTAGTCATCTTTCAACAGGAAAGATGAATTTTTCTCAATATTATTAAATAAACTTCCCAGGAATATAATCACCCCTTTTGGATCTTTCCTTGACTAAACTTTTGCATGGAATGCATGCGTGAGACTGATCATATGATTTGTGGCGACGACTAAAAGAATCATGAGAGCAAACTGAACATTAGTCAATTCTAATCGGCATCCGTACCTCCACGGAAAATACTAGAGTGCCGCACTGATTCATGATTGCACCATATGCCTAATCTCTTCAGATGATGATAGCTGAACTTGTTTGAGGAGATAGCTTTGCTTTTGCTTGTGTGGTTCACCTACTTAAAGTGCGATTAGTGGCCAAAAACGCCATTGTATAGCCTAATTTTTGTAGAAGGAAAGGGAGCGAGACACGATGCAATCAATAAGCCCTCACCATTCTTTTTCTCTAGTCGACACACAGGCTTGCACTCCTATAATTTCACTCCCACTACTCACAATATCCACCGAAACAAAACTCAAACAACATTTGACATTATCGCAACGTTTTGTCGACGCTAACAATGCATGGATGTGTAGTGAAGGCGAATGCGGAAATATTGTTCTTTCCCTCCCATATGATGGCAGCCTTTCCACAAAGGGACCTTACTACTTGCCTTTTCAAAATAAAAGGACCTTACTGGTGCCTTTTCAGTATCTGTATGGCTATCTATGAGAACCTGATCCGAAACTTGACAATGCACATGCATGATTACATACCCCCGCAGGCTTCAAAAGAATCGTCATTCCCAGCTGCCTGCCCAATGGATGGATCATGGAGTGGGACATTACACAGCACTTTTTCTTTGGTCCCCCAATTTGCTTACCCTAACCCATCCCGCATAGATGTGAGTTATATGTTTGGCACCTATATTATTATATATACCATCACATTTCGTAGCAATGGAACTCAAACATATAGAAACGTGGTTATTGCACTGAAACTCGCACACAAACACACCAGCACATTCGTAGCAATGAAACTCACACGGTCACACACGTATCTCTAGCGAGGACTTGGAACTGTGGGGCTTCGCCAGGCCACCTGCCCTCGACAAAGGAGAATCACCATGACCCAGGAGTAAATGACCATTAATTCATCGTGCGTTGTTAAAGCCATTCACTTGTTATTTATAGGTACCCAGGGGCGTAGTGAAATTACAAATTGCTCTTGCCGCGGAGCGCCACTCAACAGGAGCACCAGACATTTTCCGCGTGCATCCTCCTCCTACTCCATTGGTTATTGGGACCACCGACTTCCGTCCTCCACCTGATAGCACTGAGCCAATATTGCGACGGCTGCCTCCTGCTCGAAAGGCCTTGCGAGTGACACTCAACCTGAGACACATGACCAAATTTCCTTTATCTGGAGCATTAGCACAACATCCTTCGTCAAGAGGTGCCACTGAACATGGTGGCAAGAGTCCCACCGAGGGTCGTCCTCGGACCCATCGACAGATCCACATGGGTTCCCTTGGATGTGAAGGAAAAGAGCGGTCGAGGGTTCAGAGTTAGGGCAAGACTAGGATAGGGTGGCGCAAAGGCCTTCCCTAACAGTTGCCCCATGAGGCTTTGGTCTAGCTTGATGGGTCGAAGCAGCGTTAAACCAAAAGGAGGGTTAGTGGCGCTCGAGCCGGGGGGGGTTGCCTTGGCCCAAGCGATGCCCGTCTACCTTTAGCAAGTGGTGTTGGGCCCGGAGCACTTTGGTTGGCTCATTTTGACGAGTTGATTGGGGTATAATTTGTGGGTATTGGCATATGGAGACGTGGATGAGGACGTGTTTCGGTGGATCGTGTGGGTCGTTCCTTTGTTTCCACGATTGCTCCACATTCTCCTATATTTCATGTGCACAAAACTTCAAAATTAAATCATTTTATCTCTATTTAACGGGAGCAATTTTTAGGGTGTTATTGTGGGCACGTGCAAAGGCTCAATGCCCCCGACTAGATTTTGAAAAATTTTGGTGGACGAAGGTTGAACGTTATGATGTTAATAATCAAAGCTCGTGGTAGTTTTGGGAAACTTCGAATTTTTTTGAAGCAGAGGGCAATTCATGAGAATGTTTTGTGGTGAGGGATTGGTTGAAGATTCAGATGAGGTAAGTGTTAGGTTGCGATTAGTTTTGTACTTGTTTAGATGAGGATGGTTTGTTGAAAATGCCTAAACCAGAGCCGGTTAAGATTAGTTAGAGAGCTATCGCCGGTATATGCATCCGCGAGGGTATTCGAGGGAGATTTACCTATTGTGCCCTTAATTTGAGGTCCACTAGGGCAAGGGTGGATCGAGCTCTAGCGTTGATTTGACGAGAGTACTAGTTTAGATGAGGATGGTTTGTTGAAAATGCCTAAACCGGAGCCGGTTAAGATTAGTTACAGAGCTATCGCCAGTATATGCATCCAGCGAGGGTATTCGAGGGAGATTTACCTATTGTGCCCTTAATTTGAGGTCCACTAGGGCAAGGGTGGATCGAGCTCTAGCGTTGATTTGGCGAGAGTTTTAGTTTCCTTGAAAATGCCATTGCCTCTGCCACTGAGGAGCTTATTGACAAGGTGGTGGCAAAGATGATTGAAGAGGCCTCCTTTGATGCATGTTTTTGGACAAATTGCTTCATCGGTTATGTTTGAGGGTGCGAGTACTTAGCCGAATGAACCTTTGCTAATATTCTTACTTCTGGGAGCGGTTATCTCTCTCCTTGCTTACAACTGAAGAGGTCTATTGGATGGTTGGGAGTGATATTGATGCTTTTACCATAGCTTGTCATGAAGGTCTCCGTCCCCAGGATTCAAAGGAGCTAGGGCGAAGGTTGGCATACCAACTCTAGGCAATGTCGCGACCTATGATGATAAATAATTTGGTTGTAGTGGCTTCATCACTACCCGCTGCTGTAACTACTGCTTCGTAACTCATGTTGAATTGGCAAGGGCCAACACCGAGGTCGTATCTTGGAAGGGTTGTGGATTGTAGGCCAGTGACCACCTTTTTTTAGTTTGGAGAATTTGTGTCAAAGGTGACTCTCGATTGCTAACTCAGAAAATGACACTGATGAGGCAGAATGTTATCACTCGGAGCGCGAGTGCTTCTCCATCATCGAGGGTCGGTCCACCGATAACGGGGGTGAGGGGGGCAAGGCCACACCAGTGGGCCTGAGCCCTAGCCGGAGGGACACCTACCTTCATGAGAAGGAAGAGCGAATCAAGGTGCTATAGGCCAATCTCGAGTTCAAATGCTAGGACCTCGAGCGGCGACGTGAAGAACTGGAGCGCCACCCGATGATCTAGGCCCGTGATCATGCTTGCATCGTCCAAGATGACATCAACAGTGAAGCGGAGACTCTTGGCACCCCTCGACTTGCCTCACACATGGCATAAAACATGGCGGTTGATGCGTGCTGTCTAAGTGATGACAGAGTAGAGAAAACGTACATGGCCAAGCACCTCATCGGCATTGTCACAACCCGATTGTTGTTTCAAAATTAAACTTTACAAAGCCCCCTTCACAGACTCTTGACTAACTATCACCTCCCTTTCCCAAATATCAACCTACCCGACACCTCCTAGAGTCTCCCCTGGTGTAGAACCGTGTCTACCCAAAGACTCTCTCTCTCTCTCTCTCTCTCTCTCTCTCTCTACCTTTCCTAGTGCTGATGAAGCCCACTAACATAATTTTTATCTCACAATTCCTTTTTTTTTTTGCGAAACCTTCGTGAACCAAGATTCAATTCGAGAAAGTATGTCTCAATGATCCATTATCATCCCTCACCTCCTACCCCCTAGCTCTCGTACAAAGAATCTCAGGTTGATGGATGACCTTCAGACAAATCTCTAGCCCCCGAAAAGATCTACTTTTTTGTAATTGATGACTTCTTTATCTAAAATCATCTGAAGTCCCCTATTTTACATTTTGACACTTAAAATTTTGACACCAACTCAGATGGAGAGATGCCTAAATCAAAGTTATAGTAATCAGTTAGATCCGAAACTCTATAGTTCGGACCTTTTATATTTGAAATTATTTAGAAACCAAAATGTTCATTACAAAATCTTCTATTCTAGCCTAGTCTCTATTTATATTTTGAGGAGCGATCAATTTGTAGAACAAGAAACATGACACCTCTAAAAAAAAAAAAGTATTACTTTAGAAGTGTCAATGACATACCACTATTCTTTCTTAGCCCATTTGTTCATATTTGACCAAAACCTATTGTGCTCTACAATATGAAATATATACCGTGAAAGTGGGGCCTATTCGACTACGGTTGTAGCCACTTATTTTCACATTAATCTGTGAGTGAAAGAAAAGACATCTGCAGCTGCCACTGCCACTGCCACTTTCTTCTCCGCCTATAGATAATTATGAAAAATGCGACTGCAGCTGCAGCCAAATAGGCCTAATGGTTTTTGTTCATGAAGAAAATTGTGAGTGGTCGACTCTAGCTAAAATGGACAATCTATAGGGGATGGTGCGAATTAAAATATTAAAGGAACTAAAGATAATAATATTTTAGCAACTAAGATGATATGCAAACTTTCAAGTCTAATATATAATAATACAACATATATTAGGAACACTTTTGATTCAAGAAGAAAATATCAGAACGTTAGGTGTGGTCGACCACTTGGCACTCAGTGAAAATGTTCTAGTTTTGAAGGATGGTGAAAAATCATTGTAAATTAAGAATAATAATAACACTAAAAATCACGAAAACTACTTGAGCTTATGTTGTGAGATCAATTATTCAAAACTGCATGTAAAAATTTGGTTCCACATATATAAGATTAAAAACAAAGAAAAAAATCTTGTGCAGCACCAATGCACGGCCAAAATCATACAAAACATCTCGGTTCTTCTAGAATGTTGCACTTGAAATTGCGGACACTACTGCAAACGCCGTCTTTGCCGACGCCGAAGGCAATCGGGCAAAGGAGGAAAGCAAAACTCTTTGCCGCCTTTGCTTTTCACGTGCCGATCGGCAAAAGAGCGGCGGCAAAGGCTAAGGCGGCAAAGGCCTTCTTTGCCCGCGCTACCCGTGTCGCCGGCGGCAAAGGCCTTTGCCGACCGCCTACTTAATGGCGCGGCAAGAAACGCGCGACCGGCATCAGCGACGTCGAGCGTTTCCTTTGCCGGCTTGCCGAGTTGGCGGCGGCAAAGCCCTTTGCCGCTGCCGAGTAGTGGCGATCGGCAAAGATTTTTTTTTTTTTTTTTGCCATTTTGACGGGCCATATCCGGCATAAATAAGGCGGCGGCAAAGGGCTTTGCCGATTTTTCTGGCGATCGGCAAAGGCGGGAAAATTTGCGGCATGAAACCCGGCTTTGCCGATCGCGGCAAAATCCGGCAAAGCTAGGTAACCTGCTTTTTTGTGGTTTTTGCTGCATTGCCTCACGTATCGCACTCTCCAAAGCACATATATGAATATACAACGAAATACACATAGATATCGCACAAATCCACATTTATATCACGAAATCCACATATATGTCTCGATAAATCCACACATAATCCATAACCACGTCGATCATCCATCTAGTCCTCAAACGAATCCACACAAAATAGCAAAGTGGCATCCATGCACCAACTTGCCAACCTAACATGAAGTCACGGAGCGACTCACTCACTCGCCTCGGTACGGCCGTCTCCGCCCGAGCCGTGGTGGTGTGAGGAACTCCTGCCGTCCACGGACCCCACCCGCTCGGTCCGGCCAGGTGTCGCGCCATACCCCCACGCGTCGAGCTGTGGTGAAACGCCGGACTCGGACTTGGGTGGTGAGGAGAATGTCCATCTGCCGGAGTCGGGTTCGAACCCGCCGGCTAGCTGCACGAGAAGCGATCTCATTAGTACCTAAGGGATGGCCGCACAAGAGAAATCAATGGAGAGGCCGCTAGAAACTCACCGGGTCCGTACGAGTGCGGTGGAGGGAGTGCGGGGAGAACAACCGCGGCGGTTGAGGGATGCTCACTTGCGGCGGCGGTGGTACGTAGTTCGGGATGTCCATGCTCGCAAGTAGCCGGAAAACGACTTGGTGAACTCGGACCATTCTTCTTGGGACTTTCTTTGCAAAGTTGCAATCACTTGCCGATGGGCCTCCCGCTCTCCGCCAGCTGCTGCTGATGGGCCGCTCGCATGGCCGCCTCTCTCTCCTCTGCGGCCACCCTGTCGGCCTCACGTTGCCTCTGTATCTCTTCCAGCTGGGCCTGCAACAATCCACAAGCGATGCTTAGACAATGCATATAAGGCTTCGGCAACATATGTGAAATCAATGAACGACGAATAGTTACCTGAACCGACGCCATCATCTGTGTGGAGCTTGCCCGTCGAGGTTGTATGGGGACGGCGGAGGAGGAACCTGCAGGGGTGGCCTTACGAACCTCACGAAGGGAGGGACGCCCGGCCGGCCGATGACGCCGTGGGCAATGAGGTAGCGGCCGTCTTTGCTTCCCTCCTCCCCGCCTCATGAGCGTGTCCGTATCCGGGCGCGGTCGAAGGGTCGTAGGTGTCACCATGGCGCGCGCGAACCGCCCGGGTGTACTTGGACCGGGTTTTCGGCGATGTTCGAGTTGGTGATCGCCTCGGTCCCCGCGCCGGGTCGTAGACGTTCTCCGGATCTGTCGCCTCGCCCGGTGAGCCCCGGCCCGAAGCCCGTGAACTCGTTGATGACCCGGCCATCATGCGAATCGCTCTGCGAGGAAAACACAAGGACGATTACACGTAATGAGAATGAATGACTCGGTAAATGAATAAACAAACAAATTAATGCGAATGGTACCCATGCGTCCATGAACCCTCCGAGGCTGCGGCTCCCCTGGTGGTGTGACGGCCCCGCCTTCAACTTGGCATATCTGGACTTCTTCCTGCGCTCCTCGTACGCTGCCGGCGTTCTCCACCCGGCCACAATCGCCTCCCAGCAGTCCACGTGCGATTTGCACCAATCAGGAGGAAACTGCATTACAACGTGCATTTAGGTAAGTAACAAGATGAATCAAAATGGAATCAGAATTATTGTTTCCTACTTACGAGCAGGTAGTGCTCATAGGGCATGTCGGTTTCGGGCGACTGCATCATCTGTCTGGCCTCCTTCTTGTCAAGCTTCTCATGGCGGACTTCGGCATAGTAGTCGATCATGCACTGGATGTGCGCCTCGTAGAACATGTTCTTCAGCACGGAGGCGCGGACCTTGTCCTGTGGACCGACGCCTCCGCCTCGTGCCCCGGCCGCACGTGAACCATTCTACCCAATAATCGATATCACGTATCGTTCATTATTTGAAGGACATTTGTTGAATGCGTAGTATTGGCAAAGCGGAGGGATGAAGACTCACCCCGAACTCCCTCTTGATCTTCTCCGCGGGGTGACGGTAACTCCTCCATCAAGCTCCGAACCACCTTGGAGTAGTCCGGCGGTCTTTGGGCACCTTTTGCACACCGTCTACCCAGATAAGGCCAGGGAAGTTCTTCTTAATGATGAGGCCCTGCATGCCATTAGGATGACGACTTTGCAAGCCTTTATCCACACGCTTCCAGCCGCTGCACAAGCCAACAAGAAGAAATGTTAGTCCGAAGTTCAATTTTCAACATGGAATATGAAAAAGAAACTGAAAACATGAATGGTTACTTACCTATCTCCCTCGGGTCGAAGCACCGGACGGAAGGCTAACGTGGGCTTGTCGCGCGGGAGGCGCGTGATCCCGCGCTTGTAGGGCCTCCTCGGCTCGCTGCCCTCCCCGCCCCGTCCCCCGCCCCGTCCCTCCCCCGCCTCGTCCTCCCCGCCCGTGTCCTGGTCGCCAACCTCCTCGTCAAACGGCGTTCCGTAGCGGGAGGTCTACCCCCGCCCCCGTGTCGGCCCACCGTCACGTGCTCGTCGACCTCCTCGCTCGTCGACCTCCCCGCTTCGTCGACCTCCGGTCTCCTCGACCGTCGTACGGCGACTTGACGTTTCTCACGGTCTCTTCGGCCGGTTCCACGCTCCGCCCGACATTTTGTCCTACACCCGCAATGACAAACATTAAACCAATTAGCTCAAATAATCGATAAGTAATTGTGAAGAGATGCAAAATTAAGGAAACATAAATGCAAAGTAATAATAATAAGAATAATATTGTATTACATGAACTAGAAACCGAAGTACTCATCGTCACTATCGCATTGTCATCACCATTGTCTTCACCATTGTCTTCACCATTGTCGGCATCACCGCATCGTCATCACTATCAATATTGTCAAAAACCGTCCCTCGTCTCTCCCCGTTGTCTCCTCACCACCTCCATCGTCCTCAACACCTTGTTCGCGAAGAGCCCTCCATCGCTCAAGCATCATTAGGTCTTTAGCATCTTGCACCACTTCTCCTCGTCGTCGTCCTCATCGATGTCGTTGTCTTCGTCCATGGCCATCGGCGAAAGAATGTCTATCTCCAAACGCCCATCTAGCCCCTCGGGTTGATAGAACTCTCCGCCGGGCTCCGCCTTTGGGTCGAAGTCGTAGTCATCATCGTTTGGGGCGGGCGTTTTGCCGCGTGGCGATACCAATTGCGCAATATACCAACCCGCAAGCCTCTTGTCTTTTTGGCACGCCCATGGGAGATAATAAACTTGTTTTGCCAAATGAGCCACAATATAGAGATCATCTCCTTTATAGACGGAATCTGTCGAATTTCGACTATTCCGATGTCATCGGCTCTTCTCGTCACATGAGGATCGAACCGGTGGCATTTGAACAAGCCACGGGCTTGAGCTTTGGGGCCGGGAAGTCGAGTGGTATATTTCTTCGACTATGCCATAGTACTCGTGCTTATCGTTGCCGGCCGTTTGGACTCGTGCACGTGGTCTTCGTGCCGGCCTTTTCTACTCGTAGCTTCTTGTGCGAAAGCGATACCCATTAACATCAAATCTTGTGAATTCGGTGACCCTAGTAGTGAAGCCACTAGCAACTGTTTCAATTCAAGGCATTTCCCCATCCGTGCGTGCCCGCAAGGTGAGGCCACTTAGATAGTTACATTAATCGCTCCTAGGAGCAACTCAAAGATGGTACGAGGTAAGTTGGATGTTACCTTTGTATGCATCCACCCAATAAAATCGGGCTGGCGGTTTTAAGGAATGCTTCTTCCTCTTGTAACGAGGTAGGAGGCGTATTCCTTTTCGAGAATTTGCGAATGAACTCCCCGAAAAACAAGACATGAAGGGGTCGGACCGATAGGTGGAGGATATTGACAACGTATGTAACAAGTGCTTTGAGAACTTACACTCGATAAGGAACCACTTCATCAAGGCTCGGAACAAGTAGAGCATGATGGCACGCCACTCGAGAATATTGCAACGTCTTTGGGTTACTGCGCGCCCTTCCGAGTTGCCCTCTCGAAAAGGCTCGTGGTCGATAAGTTCTCGTCCTCGTTGTAACGAGGGAGTGGATGCATGTAGTGAAGGTTCTCGGTATAGTACGCCTTGTGAAGTTCGACACCTCCTCCACTCTTGCCGCCTCCGCCACGGAAGCCTCACTCCGGCTTTATTTCTACACTTTTTCCGAAGAATCTTTAGACACCTCTCGATTGGATAGCACCAACGGGCCGTACGGGACCCCAGTAGTGCCTCACGTGGTAGGTGCGGATCGGATCTTTGCATCGGCAAGAAGAAGCCGGGTGGAAAGATCATCTCCAACTTGCGAGATCAGCGAGAGGTGCTTTGTCCTCCATGTCACGAATCACTTCAAGAGATAACTCCCCGGCACAAGCCGGCGGAAGAAATAGCTCAACTCCGCCGGAACGCGCCACACCGCTCGGGAGGTATCCACGTGTCATCGCAGGAAGGAGTCTCTCAATCCATATGTGGAAGTCATGACTCTTCATCCCTAATTTTTTTAGGTCTTAGGGTTCACTCCCCGCTCGCATTCGCCGCATACCCATCGGGGAACAATATCGTCTCCATCCACCGCATCACTTCCTTCCCCCGGGCCTTTTCGGGATGTAATCCATGGGCCCCTTCTCCAAGTCTTGCCTGGACGGGGCTTCATCACTAGCTTGGGTGCAGTCGCAGCGCTCGACGTCAGTCTAGCCTTAACATTGTCCTTTGACTTGTTTTATGTCCATGAGTGTTCCCCAAAGTGCCTCGCGATGTTCTTTCTCGTGTGCATCACATCGATGTTGTGTGGAAGAAGGAGGTGCTTGTAGTAGGGGAGCCTAGTCAAGCCCGAAATATGGGTCCACATGTGTTGCTTGACCATATCCAATGAAGCCTTTTTTTGTCTTTGTCCATTTTGAGAGCCCGTAACTCGCGAGGACACATTCCTTGCTCATAATCCGAGGAATAGGGTTGGTGACTTCAAGGCCTTTCGTGAAGTGTTGGGTGTCAAGTCTCAATGCATGGTTCTCTCGCGGAATTGGCGATGTTTGTCAAACGAAGAGTACTTGCCACCCTTTTTCAGCCCGGGTGAACAACACGAATCCTTGCATACCGGGCAAGGGAACTTCCCATGAACACACCACCCGGAGAATGTGCCGTACGCCGAAGTCATGCATTGAATAGAGATACCACACATGCATTGTGAAGTTCTTCTTTGTAGCTCGGTCGTACGTCCTTACCCCCTTTTCCCAAGCATGCTCCAATTCATCCCACGGTGGCTGCATGAACACACCCATATTGTTGCCCGGGTGTCCAGGTATTATCAGCGACAATAGCACGTTCTTGGGTTCAAACATGACGCCGGGGGGGGAGGTCTGGGTTTTGAACATCCGACGTCACAACTTGCTCCAAACTTCTTCAAATTTTTATCATAGCGTCCACATGTGATAACACGACACCTCCACGAGTTTCATGATTTTTCGACTTCGTTTGGATTTTATATAATTAAAAAACACCTCTAACACGTCGGGAAAGTCTGTTCCGTGGACAAGGACTTCAAACTTTTGGGTGAGCTTTTGCACACGGCCTCAAAATACACTCTTCAACATGAATATCATTTTTCGAATGGCTACGTTCGATATTTCATGCACTCCGGTTCAAACTTGAATTATGGCGGGAAAATGCAAGGAAACAAAAGAAATCAACGGAATATAGAAAAACTATTCAAAAAATCACGAAACTTCTCGAGGTATCACGTTATCACATGTGGAGGCTAGGAAAAAATTTTGATGAAGTTTGAAGCTAGTGGCCACGTAAAATGTACAACACTCACACTTGTAACAAAAAAAAAAAAAAAAAAAAAAAGAAATCTTTGCTTATCGCCCGACGGCGTGGCGGTCGGCAAAGAAGACGGCGCCGGGGGCGGCTAACCCTAATCTGTTAGGTTTGCCGCACGCATCTGGCGATCGGCAAAGACCTCCTTTTGCCGATCGCCTTGATTTGCCGCTTCTTGAAACCAAGTGGCGGTCGGCAAAGGGTGCCCTTGCCGACCGCCTTACTTTTCCAAGCTAAATAAGAGGCCAGGATCGGCAAAGGGCTCCTTTGCCGACTGCCCAACTCGCTCGCCCGGCCGAGAGGGCGCGGTAAATGCCTCTTCTGCCCGCCCGGCCTTGGCGATCGGCCAAATGCCGCGCTTAGCGATCGGCAAAGATCGGTTTTCCCGTAGTGGGAAGGACGTACGTACAACATTATTTGCCAACGAGTTTTTATTAAATAATTCTTTTGGGCTTGGGCTTTTGGCCCCGCTTTGAACTTCTCAAGGTACCACTTCGGCCTCCACGGCGCACGGAACAACTCTTCCTCTTCCTGTCTTCCCCACTTGAGCACGTCCACCAACCCGTGCCGGCCGGCCGCCGCCACCACCGCCTCCGCCCCAACAGCAAGAGGAGCACGGTTCACCCTGCCGTGGTCGTCGATTTCCGGTAAGCCGCCGGCGTTGCTTCCCCAAACTCTCCGCTCCTCCGTCCCTAATCTCTCCGCTCCCCTTCCTCTCGCCGTGGGCCGCGCGCGCAAGGTGTTCGATGCATTGCCTGTTTGCCTGCGATGCAAGCGGGCGCCGCCTACGCTGTTCGCCCCTTGCTCACGTTGACGGCTGCTGTTTTTTTTCCCGATCGTATTTGTAGGGTCTCATCGGCCGATGGCGGATGCCACGGGAACGTCGTGGTCGGACATCCCGCTGGACCTCGCCGGCTGGATCCTCCGCCGCCTGCCTGCCCACGTCGACCGCGTCCAGTTCGCCGCCGTGTGCCCCCAGTGGCGCGCGGCCACGCGGCACGGGCCCCTGCCCCCTCCACTGCCTCTAGTCCTGCTGTCGGACAGTACGGTGTACAGCCTGCCCGGAAGCCAGCCGTTCCACTTCCACTTCCCTGCCTCCACGGGGTACACCGACGCTTGTGGCGACTGGTTGGTGTTTTCAAGTGAAGAGGGCCGTTTCCTGTGGGATCCTTTCTCCAATGCCACCCTGACACTTCCACCTCTGTCCCATGTCCGAACCCGGCTTGTGGGCACGGATGGCGGACCAGTTTGGAGTCAAGCCCCCTCTATTGCCCCCGCATCCATGAAGTGCGCTGGACACTCTTTCATCACTCTAGAAGATGTGGATGTGCGTGATGAGTCTGCTGATGCGGCAACCCTAGCATGGATGGAAATGGCTGAAACATTGAAGTTGGGGATGGAGCCAAAGAATTGGAAACTGTTGCTCTGTTCATCCAGTCTCATTGTAGCAACAATCAATTTCATGGGAGGCCGACGGATTGCAGTGTGCAAGGCAGGGGCTACCTCATGGTGGTCTGTATCAATGGAGATTGAGTGTGCCGGCTTTGTTGACATGGCATTCCATCAGGGCAAGCTATATGCCATTAACTTCTTGGGTGCACTTTTCGCCATCGATGTCAGTGTGGACCACAGCAGCGGTGATCCATGGATTTCTCAAATACGAAATGTAATCAAATGCCCAGGTTTGTTCGTAAGTTATTTCCTAAGAGCTGCTGGAGACATGACGGCCTATCTAGTTGAATCACGTGATGTGTTGCTGTTGGTGTTGAGGAAGTCGTTCGACGACCAGGATGGTCCTGATTCAACTGGACATAATGAGTTCGAGGTGTTTCAAGCTGACTTCAGTCAGTCACAGTGGCTTAAGGTGACGACGATCGGGAACAATGAGATTTTGTTTCTAAGTCAACGATGCAGCAGGTCTGTTTGTGTTCCTGATAACGGGTTGCCAGCGGACTGCATCTTCTTACTGGAGAAAGGCTGGGCTTGCAGGGTGTACAGCATGACGGACGGCAAGGTGTCCAACCCCCTGCCAACTGTGTCAAGGGTGCCTGACGTTTTTGGGACTTGGCTCTTCCCTCCGAGCTGAAGTGAAGCTGTTGCTGAGCTAGGGGCAAAATTCGTCGAACTGATCTTATATCCTCGTGTATGATGGAATTTTGGCATATTTTCGCAGTGAATGACTGATTATGGATTTATGTAGCTAGCTTTTCAATTAGCAAGCTTCTCAAGCAATATATATACTATGTATATGTGCACAAAGACTCTTTAACATACGTGGAAGACTTGGAATGGTGTTCACGACTATTGATCAGGTTGGCCAGACGTCTTGCCAGGCGTGGAATATTCTGGAAGTTTCGTGATTTGGTGATTGGCAAATGTACAAATTATCTTGTATTCCGGATAAGATACGTACGTATCTGTTTGGAATAAGTCCATGTACAGTACGTTAGCTTCTGGATACGTAAACAACAAGGACTCTCAGCTGAAGATCGTATCTGGCCGTTTGAGCTGAATATATGTCGTAGTATGTGCGGCTTGTTGATCCGGGCTTTCAATCTACGACGTGTTGTTGCTTGGCCGAGGGGCAAGCGTCTTGCCTTCTCCCCCTATATAAAGAAGCACCCTGTCGACGGGGACGGGATCTCTAGTTCTCACGCATCTCGCCGAGACGTCTTGCTGCCAACTCGCCGAGAAGCTATACGCAAAGCGCTGAAGCCCTGCTGCCGACTCGCCGAGAAGCCTGTTGGAACATGGTTCCAGCAGATTTAGATATAGCTTGACAATGGTCCAACTATTATCATAATAAATGAGGGTTACAAAGTGGGTCCCGGTAGGTAAAATCACAAATACCATGGGACTACACAACACACCTTACAACAAGGGCAGGAGGGCTCCTTTTATAGGCAGCTGCTCACCCTCTCACCCAAAATGACCACTTTACCCCTGAGGGAAAACCTAAACCCTAATTTCTGTCCCTATTACACGTGGGACCGGGACGCCCTTGACCGTCTTCTCATCTCGGCGGCTTCACATGGGCTGCGCATTGAGTGGGCCGCCTAGTGGGCTGGGAGCCACCCACATGCTCATGGCCGAGTTGGGCCTCTTCTTCTCGGGCTTCTCTACGTCTCCACCGAGTTGGCGTTGTCTTCTCTTGCTCATCGGGGATCTCCGCTGCCGACCCCATGTCTCCGCATGGGAAACGAAGACAATCCCTCGGAGGCTCGTCCGAGACCTTCGCCGGCTTGAGGAGACCTCCTCCAGGACACTTGGAACCTCCTCCATCCTGAGGAGGTTCCTTCATCCTGATCATCTTGGGGGACCTCCGCCATCTTGAGGGACCTCCGCCATCTTGGGGGACCTCCGCTGGCTTGAGGAAACCTCCTCCAAGATATTGGGAACCTCCTCCATCTTAAGGAGGTTCCCTCCTCCTGGTCATCTTAGGGATCCCCGCCATTTTGGGGGACCTCCACTGGTCTCCTAGAGACCTCCGTCGAGTCCCTGCATTTACTCAGACTCATCGTGGAGCCTCAGCGTCCAATCAGACATAAACAAGGTGAGTCAGTTTGGAAAATATTAATCATGGGGGGCATTTTTACCTCCGTCGCTCTACTGCGGCCCCAACATTCCCCCCTTGAGGGTTAGGCCCAGCGGAGGCGGGCTCTAGCCATCAACTCGCCCTGAGCGGCGGAGGCTATGCCCCCTGGCTCGTCTTTGTTGGGCCGAAACCTACTATCTTTTAAGAGGTTAGGTTTTTCCTTTTTATTTATTGGATTTTTGTCCGTGTTGATCTTGCCATAGGATTGGTGGGTTCTTGGGACCATTGGTTAAGGACCGACTGGTCCAGTAACTCTGGTATAAACCTCCGCTGCTTTTTTAGGTTCGTGCGGAGGTTGTAGGATCTCCGCCGGTACTGTTGAACCTATTTCGGCCTATCTTTGCTTGAGCCTTTTGTCGTCTTCTCCCGATTTTTGATAGAGTCCGCTTGACTCGGTGGTTTTGGTGTTTGAAGAGATGGGACCTTTTTAAGGGCTTCTAGCCTACTCGAGAGATCGCTTCATATCCTTCAATTACCGATCAAGGCTGGATTTAAAGTGATCTCAAATGGTGCGTATAGCTTTTGTCGAATATTGCAGCTGTTCTGCCGGTTTGCTTTGACTTTTTGTGATATTGATGCGGGGTTCTTTTAATATGTTCAGGGATTGATCGATTACGACGGTTTTGCCTTACTACAAGCCTCATCTCCGACTTGGATTCCCTGTGTGAGGAAGAGAGTATGAACTGGTTTTGGTTTTACTAGGTCCTTAGCGCGTCGTGGGCCTACTTGGCCGTTATAAAATTTTGCTGCGGTTATAGTTTGGTTTTTCGGATGCTTTATTGGGTGTACTCATTTTTTACTAAGCTTTTGTATGTTAATACCTCCGCTATGTGGAGGGGTCCTTCCTCGGGAGCTCTGATTGGCTTTTCTAGTCTAACATAGTCTAGGAAAAAGCCGTTATTCTTTTGTGCCATATGCACTCTTCTCTTCGTGTACTTGTGATAGAAGGCTTTATCTCCTATGCGAATAGGCTGGTAAAGAAGGGTTACCATTACTTTGTTAGAGGCTATCCTCTAATGTCTTTCCTCCGCGTACAGGAGATCTTGATAAAAGAAAAAACATGTGCAATCGCCGAGGCTGCATATCGGAGGCTAGAGAAATCACATGAAACTGCACAGAGTTGATCTCCTGCATTTTTAGAGACTTTGAGTATTACAACTTCGTCGAATATTGACTTGCTAGCTAGCGAGTCTTTCGACATAAAAAAGACGGTCTTTCACCACACGATGCAAAAGATTGTTAGTCTCAGACAATACAAAGTGGTAGTGCAAAAGCCTTATACAGGATTGTACTTGAAAGGTAACGCAAAAGCCTTAGCAATGCGACCTGGTGCCCAAGTAAGTTTGGGACTTTTTCTAGGATTTCGGTAAGAAGCTGACACAAAAGCCTTAGCTCTGTGACCTGGTGCCCAAGTAAGTTTGGGACTTTTTCCAGGATTTCTGTAAGAAGCTAACACAAAAGCCTTAGCTCGTGACTGGTGCCCAAGTAAGTTTGGGACTTTTTCCAGGGATTTCTTGGTGGCTTTGGCCATGCAATACCATGGCTTGCGGAGGAAACATCCGCTAATTTTCTGATGATCTTTGTTCGTTGTGGCCTTGACACCACTTGGTTTGAGACAGAGGATTCTCCTCAGTTATCCGAAGACCTCCGACTTGGTGGTCGGAGCTTCCGCTTTGGTCCTGCATAAAAACAGGCAAAAGCCAAAAATGACTTATCAGTGGACATGCCAACAAACAAGAAGGTATGTGTGCTGCCTTCGCTGCTCCAATTTCTGATCCCCTCGTTCCCCCCCTTGGGGGTTAAGTCTGGCGGAGGCGGGTTTTGGCCATCGTCTATCTCGGAGCCGACATCGGAGGTTGCACCGGACATATGCTCGGAGGCCTGGCGGAGCCTTTGCTACAAAAGAAGAGCCAAAGTAGCATGTGTGCATTTGTTGTGAAAACAAACGGAGGCTGATACTAAAACCTTTGTATTGAAAAGGTTCACTCGGGACTTGAGACTCGAAGGTCTTGTGCATGAAGTCGCGAGAACATGATGCCCTGCTTTGAGCCTGCGGGTTCATTGCTATTGTCCTCGTCTCCTCCCCTTGGGCGGAGGCGTGGTGCTTCAGGTTGATCTTCTCGGCCTCCGCGCGTCGGAGGTTCTTGCACCTCCGCCTGAGCGGTGGTGCGTCTCCGCGCGCCGGCGGCCTGTTCTCTTGTTGGCATCTGTGAGTGATATCCTCGGCCAGACACACGGGTGGGCGCCAACTGTTGGAACACGGTTACAGCAGGTTTTATATTCAATCGTAATCATGATTACAATGCTAGAGTGTGAAGAAGGGATCTTCTTTCACTCCAGGAGTCCTGGCTTACAACAGGGACTGGGGGCACCTTTTATAGCCAGTCCAGCTCCCTAATACAAAAAGACATTACAACCCCTAAAGGGGGACGGGGAAACCCTAATTTTAAGACTCTTCCAGGTGGGGTCGGTGGGGGCAAAATCGTCCACCGCGGCGCTGACGGGCCTGCTGGACTCTTCCTGGGCCTCCAAAGCGTGCGATGTCCTCCTCGCTCCTGGGCCGTTGGCGGGCCGCCTCTCGGGCCGCTGGACGTCTCCGCCACCGCCCTGCCGTCTCCGCCACCACCCGGGGTATCTCCGCCCTGGGACCAGAGGCCTGCGCCTCCGCCCAGTATCTCCGCCGGCGGCCGGGGACGGGGGGTCTCCGCCTCCGGCTTGTTACCTCCGCTCGGAGGCCTGAGGTCCTGCTGCCGGCCTGTTGTCTCCGCATGGCGACCGGAGACCTTCCAAGCCGCAAGCAGGCATGGCCCCCGGCGGCGGGTATCACACCTCCGATCCAACCCTGCATAACAGGCCAAGACAACCGCAGCAAATAAGATAGATGGGGGTTAGTTGTCCGTGAGCACATGCCATGTCTCCGCTGCTGAGATGCCTTTTCCCAACAAAGCCACACGCATCTCGTCAAGACGCCCTGCTGCTTTCTCGCCGACTTCCTTGCTCAAGCCACGCACTGTGCTGCTGTTGTGCTCTCGCTTCGCTTGACGATCATGTCGTCCACATCGGCTGTCGTGTTTCCTGGTGAGCGTCTAATCTAGATGCCTAGTATGAGCATGAATTGTTCCGTGAGATGCATTTACTCTGAGCTAGTTACAAGCTCTCCTATATCCCGATGACAACAGATAGGTCGTATTGGCCTGATCTGATTACTTTGAAGAGGTCGTATTGGCCTGTATCTTTCGATAACGGAAAGGTCGTATTGGCCTACTTATTCTTCAACGGCGGGAAGGTTGTATTGGCCTGTCCTCCACAATAATGGAAAGGTCGTATCGGCCTACTTATTCTTCGACGGCGGGAAGGTCGTATTGGCCTACTCGTTCCCCGTTGGCAGAGAGGTCGTATTGGCCTGTCCCCACAAAAATAGAAAGGTCGCATTGGCCTACTTATTCTGTTGGCAAAGAGGCCGTGTTGGCCGGCGTTTGCCGTACAAGCAAAAGTCGTTATTGATTCAGTGTAACGCCGGGAAGTTGTCAGTTTGATCTCGTGAGAAAGCATCGTCCAAACAATGCTTCCGCTCGCTGTTGCGGAATTTTTACTATATCTTTCCTTACACGTATGGCTAAGTGCCAATGAGGCGAAGTCGTCTTTCCACCGACACGTCCTAATTAATGGAATCGGACACATCATTGCTGGGCACCGACGAGGCGAAAGCAACTCACACACATCCATGTTAATGAAGGCTGGCGTACATGACTGGGCACCGACGAGGCGAAAGTCATCCCCTTCATTATCATCTTTTCCGTTTACCCCGACGTGGCGATGGCGATGTCACGACCGAGCTTCGGCGACATAAAGCCACCCATACTTTTACTACGCCATATATCACATATGGTTCCTCTTGACGATGAACAAATATTTGACGACCATGAAGCGCAGCTTAATCGGAGGTTTTCCGCGAGCTCTTCTTGCGGATGTAATTAACCGGCCGTGCCCTACAGGCCCCGGGAATCGGCGAACTACGCAATCTCTTTACCAGTCAGACCTCTCCTTAAGCATGACGCTGAAGACGGAAGAAGACTACTTTTTCGTGATCATGTATTTTGTATATTCAAGAAAGAATTAATGAAATATATGGTTCTCGAATGTGTGTATGTGTCTCCCTGTACATATTACTTTTATTCATGTCTTCGTTCAGTTTTCGA